>OZ025299.1:253903909-254426411 GCA_964019185.1 Maratus speculifer
CCATGCAGATCTCCACAGAAATCCTATTTTATGCTTCGGATGCAATTTTCGCACACCGGATCACTCTGGTAGCTTTATAGAAAATTCAAAAATTTTGCACATGAAAATAATTCTGTGAAAATATATAATAAATGGCAACTTTGTTTTTTCATAGAACCTTATTGTAAATGTAATTAGACAGTGTTTTAATTATTTTATATGAGTTTTCATAACACAGTACTATATATTTCGGAATGTAAACATCGCAACAATAGAGAAACGCATAAAAAGTGTATAAAATGATGCATTAATGCCATAATATAATATAAAAGAATATTGCGTAGTTAAACTGATGACATTGAGCTCACAGGCTACGCATACTAATTGTATATTACAACCTTATATTTTCAAGGGTTAATATCGGTCTAAAAACGAATTAAGGGGAAACCTACCCCCAGTTCCCTTTTTTATACTTCATCATTGAACCCCCTAAACTAATCAGGGATATGCTTTATAAAATAAAAATCCTATATCCGAAATTCGGAGGAAATCGGATAATTCTTTATAAAAACTCATTTATATAATTTAAGAAGAGTTATCCCTCTCCTTTATACTTAAACTTCCAAAACTATTCAGAGATTCGTCTTATCAGAAAGAATCTACATCCAAAATTTAAAGCAAAGTGGATAATTTTGCATGAAACCCATTTCTCAAATTTAAGGAGGGGGTAATCGCCTGTACCCCTTTTATACTTAACAAAAGAACCCCACAGCTAATTAGGGAAGAATCTTATCACTATGAACCTGTATCCAAAAATTGAAGCAAATTGGTTGATTCTGCAAGAAAAACCATTTACCTAAATTAAGAGGAGCAGTCCCACCCATCCCCTATTTATACTTATCTAATGAATTCCCAAAACAAATCAGGGAAGCGCCTTATCAGAATGAACCTATATCCAAAATTTAAAACAGATCGGTAAAATCTGTGTGAAAAACCCATTCACCTAAATTAAGGGGGGGATTACCTCCCATTCCCCCTCTCTTAGACTCATCCAATGAACTCAGCAAAACTAATCATGGAGGTGCCCTCATCAGAATGATCCTAAGTCTAAAATTTGAATGAAATCTGATATATTTGCATGAAAAACCCATTTATCGAAATTAAGGGTGGGGAATTCTCCCTCTTCATACTTATCCAATGAACACCTAATACTAATCACGGAGGCGCCTCTTCAGAATGATCCTATATCTAAATTTTGAACGAAAACTGATAATTCTGCATGAAAATCCCATTTATATAAATTAAGGAGAGGGGCATTAGCCCCCGTTCCCCCTCTTGTACTTATCGATTGAACTCCCAAAACTAATCAGAAAAACATCTTATCAGAATATACTTATATCCAAAATTTCAAATGAATCGGATATTTTTTATCATGAGTTATCTCGTTACGCATGCACGTCATAGAGAACGGGCGGGCACATAAGCTCTCAGGCTTTGACAGCCTGTGAGCTAAAAAGTAATTTACAGTACTGAATTACGAGTAAAAAATTTAAAAAGAAAATAAAACAATTTCTGAGAATTTAGAGATATAACCGCAGGATATTTAATTATTTTAAAATGAAATATGATGTTATATATTTAATATACACTAAACTCTGTGTAAGGCGGACTCTGTGTAAGAGGAAAATCTGTCAAACTCATAAAAATTCTCAAGTAATTGAAAACCCACTGACATAGAGTAAAATTTGCCTAAGGCGGAATATTGTCTGCTACGGAAAATTTTCTTGGTCTCGATCGATTCCGCCTCAGACAGAATTTATTGTATTTTAATAAATATTATTGGTATATTTTAAAGAAAAATGTTTAAGTAAAAGGAAAAAAGTATGTTCTGTGAAGAGTTTTCTTGAATATTTGGTATCATTTCCAGTAAATAAGTAACATATACGTAATGTAATGTGTGCACATATTTGAAAACGATCTAATAAAAAAATGAACTACTTCTTTGACTGTAGTATTCTTTTCTTCTTAAAAATTTTAATTAGAGCGTCAATCATAAGGATAATATTTCATTGCTAGTAAACTTCTTATGAAAATTATTTCGTAATTTTGTAAAAAGATGTAAAATATTTTTTAAAATGCCCTTTATTCTCATCAAATCAAATTCTATTTTAAGTGAAAACTACAATTTCCATCCTTTCAAATATAATAAGCATTATAAACGTGGGTCAATTAATTCCTTTAATAATCAATGTCATATAAATGAAATTTTACATGTGTATTACCGTGAATGTGTAATTTACTCTTTTGTACTGCAAAAAGTTTAATGTTTGGAAACATCTTAAAGATGATGCAATTACTATTGGCATCTTAATTTTTAGAAAGTTACTGCATCCGCCAGACTAACAGTTGATCTTATATCCAGGCATCATTATCGATATATCATTATTTTATACACGGATAAAAATATATTACTTGTAAGGTCAATATGAATTGTTTGCATTGAAAGTTTTGCATTTTATAAAAAATACAAAAAATTGAAAAAATCCACTTTATTTATTCTTAATTCCATTCAAATTCAATTTGAAGTGCAACATGTGCAAAATAAAATTTTTATCCATTCAAAAGTACTTTGTATTACGAAAACATGTCGTTTATATCCTATAATAATTAACGTCATATAAATGACGCTTTACATATTTCCTTCCGTAAATAGGTAATTTACGTTTTTGTACTCCATAAAGATTTATGCCCGGAGACGCTTTAAAGACGATGAGGCTACTTTTGGCAGAAATACCTACTGCAATTTTTAGAAAGTTACTGTATCTGTCAGACGGATACTTGATCACATCTATCTTAGCATTCTAGATACATCATTAGCTTATACAACGATATTACATTTAACAAAATTTCTTACCACAGTCTCCCCCTCTATTTAGAACACTGTGTATACTTTATAATGATCAGTGCTATGACAGCCGAAACGTTTTAGAACAGTGAAAATTGAGCTTCTATGGGTGAATACTGTTATGTATGATTTTTATTTTAGTCATGAAATTTATATATAAAAAATCAATGAAACTATTTCAGAAGTAAACCGTTTTAACATACCTTCTATATTATTATTTTTGCATGTACTGTTAATACTTACTTTTGTCTAATGTTTTTTAATTAATTATTATAGTATACTATAAAAGGAATCTATTCATTAACCCCTTGAAAAGCAATGTTTCATTTTTGGATAGCTTAATTTTAATACCTAAAATGCCACATTGATATTAAAATTTTAGAATAAAAAAAATTTCTTTTATAAAGTACGAGAATAAAATATTTTACATATTTTTAAATAAATTTATCGGTGAATTCTGGTGCCATTCAATCCTTTCAGCATTTTACTAATATAAACACTTGTGTTTTGTCCATGAAAGAGTTTATCTATATAAATTATATAGATATAGCATAAAATAGTGCACTGTTAAATATAAAGATGACAAACCAGTTGCATTTGGCGCCCAGGGGTGAAAAGGTGTTACCATTTGACACAATACGCGGGCTTGTAAATGTGTTTGGAGCTCCGTTTAATCCCTCACTGAACGATTCACGCTAATTAGGGTGCCGCACAAGCATACCGTTGGAAGATTTTTACCCCTTAGTCATTTGCGCGTGCGCGTGCTCCCTTTCAACTCGCTGTCACTGGTGGATCGTAACAGCAATTTCTCCCTACGAAGACTATCACCGCGCATGCTCTATCCCAATTTAGTTGAGAACTTCGGATGGAAAACTTTTGGCGAGCTTTTTTATATAAAGCAACCTTTGAATTTCAGGCCATTTGAACATTTCAGGGAGACTTTGCAGGTGAGCTCGTAGGCCGAACGGTTAGAGCGCTGAGCTTGCAATCAGATGTTGTGGGTTCGAATCCTCCATGGGACAAAAGTCAGTTTATAATTTCTTTTTATTATTGGGCACTCTGGATTAGAGGTGCTATCTTTTCACCCTAATTAAGGGTGCCATTCTGGCTCCTTTAGGGGTGTCACCAGTGAGACAAGCCTCTCACTCCTAAAAGGAGCAATGTGTCACCTGTAGTTTTAACAGTGTGACCGGATTTAAAATATTATATTTTCAGAATTATTACACATATTTTAATAAGTTATGTATGGAAATAAAGAAAAACATTACTTTTTTTTCAATTAAGAATGTTCGATGTGAGAACCTACCGGACATGGCAAGTTCCATCACACATTGGACAGTTTTGCAGAGTCAACGATTCTTAATGTAACACTGGTGCATTAAACATTAATTAATGCAGCACTGATGCATTAAAATACTAAATAATGCAGCACAGATGCATTAAAACACTAAAGATTGCAGGACTGATGCATTAAAACACTAAATAATGCAGCACTGATGCACCGCGTTAAATGGTGCATCACCTTTCTAATGAGCAACAAAGTTGTACTTTTTGTTTTTCTTTTAATAGCCCAGTAAAGTTGAAATATTCATTTATGTACACCTTGTGTTTTAATTATGTTACATAATTTTAAATATAATGGAACAGATGTAGATTACTATAAAATACCCGCTGTAGAACATGATTTGCGCAGCATTTACCATTCATTTACAGGTATATGCTAAATATTTCGGGTATAATAGTATATCCGAAATAGAAAGGTGTCCCGGGGTAATAATATCAGTATGGGTCATAAAGCCAGGTATTAATATAACGCATAATTATGAAGAAGTCCTGGAAATGACACCTACGGATTCTGCGCAAAAAGGCTCTGAGTCTTCTGAATCACAAACAACCGCTAAAAGATTATTTTTTCCATTTGTAGACCTTATCGCGGAAAGAAGCACGTGAGAGTCAACGCCCGATCTAAAATTTGAGAGGTAAATTCAGTGACTTGAAGAATGTATATTTATTAGGAAATACTTTGCTTATTACATAAATTTGAGCATTTCATAAACTTTCAAAATTTTGTGGAATATTTTGGATGTGTTCGCGAGGTACTTGTAGTTTGATTTTTCCGACAATAAGTATACCGCAGTACTAACGCCCTCCATTGGTTTTATTACGAAATTAAATAAAAGAAATATGTCATATTCTAGGGCTTTAGAGTTTTAATATTTAGAATTGTTCAATTTATATGCAATTGTTTTATCTCATTTTATAGTTTTGCTTGCATGGCGTTATTACCCACATAGGTGGTTAATTATGCCAAATAGCATTGGTCAAGAAATCACGCCATTACATTTTTTGAATACATACATTCTAAAATTTTCTTTCTTGTATACATAGTAAGTAAACTGCTGCGTCAAATCTTATATTTGTTTAGAAAAAAAATCTAAAATTAAGCTGTGAAAATTGGTAGAATATCTGATGTGGCGTTATTACTCCAGTACTGCATATAGAGGCGTCTTAAATTTAGACACATATGTGACGGAAAAAGAATTTCTGACATTAACGTGCCTTAATCAGAAATCTAAGACATTATAAATGTCTTAATTTAAGACACCTAAGTGTCTTACTATGATCATGGTGTACACGAACTAAGAATTGTGTCTATAGTGTCTGCAAACGTCTTATTTGATGACACTTCGTTACTTCAAAAGTTTCTTAATTTAAGACGTTTTGTTTCTTCCATTCTTCCTACGTAATAACCATCAGGAGGCACTCTCATCTCAATTGCGCATACATTTAAGATTTCTTTCGTTCGAACTTGGAATAGGATGTAATTCAAACTGAATTTTTTTTAGTATGCGTATATTTTAGATAGTTTTCGTGGAATGTGAAGTTCTGTGATTATAATTCGTATTCGCTTAGCTTATTTATTTATTGAATACAAACATCTGGCTTGTGTGCTTAACACCAAATGTCTCTTATGAGGTGTCGTCGATATAAGGACGAGATAGATACAAAAGTAGACAATACTTGAACATTACATCAGGGAACTCTGCGTGCGCAACGGACTTAACATTAATTCATACCAATTTATATCAATAATATTGTGTTAATAGTCTTCTTGTCAAAGCTAGTAAAAGAGAAAAAACTTTTGCCTAGCGGGTTGTGTTTTGAGGATGAAACATTTCAAGTTTTTAATACAGCTAGCTGGACATAGTAAGAGATGTCCTTCTAAATTTATGCAAGCCTTTCTCTCTCACAGAGATAGTTATAATTTTCAAATCGATGACATTTTCTTATATCTTGCAACAGCGATTCAAGTAAGTGATCATAATTTCTGTATAAAACTAGTGTCTTTCAACGTTGCATTCAGGGAGTGGCCCGGGGGGGCGGGACATTCCTCCCCGGAGAAATGAGATATATCTTTCGGAACATGTGATATTTTGTGTTTTAAGTGGTCAAATGTGCAATTCCTCTCTCTTCTACAGAACTCTTGAATGTACATTTCCCCCGTGCTATAAAAATGCCCCCGGCGAAAAGTGTCTGAATTCAACACTGAGTCTTTAATATGATTTTATTTATATCAGTAAAAGAATTTTTGCATGAATATCTTCCTTTCTCCCTACCATTTTAGGGGCCCCAAATTAGGTATGCAATTTTTGTAAAGCTTATATTTTGATTTTGTTTCGACGCTATTCTGATTATAATCAATATTTTGAACTTCTAAAATAGAATAAGTTAAAAACTAAATAAATGAAAAGATCTAATATTGCAAAACATCTCAAAAATGAGTGCTTATAGAACGCTGAATTTGTTTGCTATTCAAAGATGTTCACTTTTCTCAGGTAAAACTATATATGCTTATGTTGAAAAAGGTAAGTATTCGCTAAATAAAGTTGCCTATATGAAGGTTTTGCAGTAAAACTTCCATTACACACTCCTAAATAGAGAACACCACTATTTAAAAAAAAATCATTCACAACAAGAACATGTTTTATATATTTTTAACCTCAAAAAAGCAGACATCTACAAATTGATGGCAAATTCTCTAGATATTCCCTATTGAGAAGTTTTATTGTATTTAAATAAATATATTTTTTGTTTTTAATCTTATTCTGCTATAGAAATTCAAAATATTGATCATAATGAATGCACTGTAGAAAAAGATAAATTATCACATTTACAAAAATTTCATACTAACTTTGGAAGTCCTTAAAAGGGAGAAGGCGGAGAAGGTAGAACCATGACCAAATATTTTCCCAGGATTCAACGTGGTCAAAATGGCTACTTATAACGATTGGAAAATAACGGCTGTGATTTAGACGCTTGGTATGTCTGAAATTTAGACTCTTAAAGTCTCAGAAAAAAATTAGACACTTTAAAACGTCTGAAATTGAACATTTCTTTTTGCACACTTAAGAGTCTGAATTTTAGATATTTCAGATTTTTGAGTGAAGGCAGCTTATTTTTATTTCGTGATACATATCTAGCACCAGAACAGTTTTCTTAAAAATGCAATTAGTATTATTCAAATCTGTTAAGTAATATAGCTCGAACCGTCCGATTAGCATTATACAAAACAGTTAATTAATACAATAAATAAAATCAATTAATAAGTGAGACTGAATAAAAATTCTTAATCCCTTGTTAAAATATGTGTTTGCATCTGGAAACACATTACTGAATGCAGTTTTCTGTATGTGTATTCGAAAACGAATCAGTAATATATTGCATTTATTTGTTAGTATACGTCAGATAACTAAAGAAATATTAAAATTGAAAAAGTTTTCATATGTGGATCTCCGTATAAACCATAAATATTGCATAATCTCCTGTTAGGCATAGAAGTGTAATTCATTTATAGTATGCAACGTCCAATCGCGCTACTAAGCAAAAAGTTATACACACCCAGATCTAATCATAATACATACATATATAAATATAAATAAATAAATATAAATTATGTATGTGTATAGCAATACCCATCACAACTGTTTATAACAGAATTTCATGGTTCTGAAGGGAAAAAAATACAATGCATCTACAAGGGTACCGTACCAGCTAAGACGAATATATATCTAAAACCCGAATATTTTTTCAATCGCGATATCATCTTAATAAATGTAACTGTGATTTCTTTAGAATAAATATTATATCTTAATTCTGAAGAGAAAATTGTAACGGAAACATCGAACAGCGAAAATAAATACGATACTTAATATGTTATAATAAAAATTATTAATTTTTTGCAGTTTTTTTAAATTATTTTTGTTTTATTATTATTTTTATTATTTGGCTAGTATTTCATTATAACATGCCATCATTGGGAACTATTTTAATAAAAAATGTTGTAATTGATTTTGAGAATGCAAAGTAAAAGGCATTTACAAGGGTACTGTACCCGCTAAGATGAAAATCTGTCTATAACACGAATATTTTCAATCTTATGCGATACCATCTTAGTAAATGTAAATATAATTGTAATTTTTTTTAGAATAAAGGTTCCATCTAACTTAGATGTGAAAAGAAAATTTGATTGAAAATTACCATTTTTCCACATTTTCTCCTAATTTTATTATTTTTATTGCATTGTTATTTTTATTATGTGACTGTTATTTCATTACAACATGCAATCAGTGAAAAATATTTTAAATGAGACATATTGTGATTAATTTTTTTTCTTTTTAGATATTTTTTGTTGCTATTACATAATAGCCAAATATAAGAAGAACAATATAACCTTTAAATAGAACACAATAAGGTGCAAAACATTAGACAGTAAAAAGTTTGCGGCAAGCTGTCCAATCAGTCTAATGTTTTAATAAAAAACTTTTAGGTAACCGTGATTTAATAATGGGATTACAATAAAGTTAAATAGCGGTTATATAACCACTTTCTATAAAAACGGTCGAATGGCTAGACAGTTTGCAATTTTACGAAAATACAACGTCGTAATTTACATAATCAAGATTCTTCGTCGTTTCAACTTTTCTTTTTTTCAGAGAAATCTGAGAAACTCACCAGATTTTCAGTTTATTTTTTTAATTATTTTACACAAGGTAATAAATATAATGCAAAGTTTATAATTATCAGTTAAGTGTTAATCTATATAATAAAGCTAAAGAAGTTATCAAATGAAAGAAGGATTTTCTAAAATGTAAGCATCTTTAATTTAATTTTGTAACTTAATAATCTTGACCCTCATGAAAAAAATTACTTGTCTTGGTTGTTACTTGAAAAGAAAAACACATACAGAAACTAATTGGATTAAAGCAAAATGCACTTAAAAAGTCTCAGTATTTTCTTTGAAACCCAGGTTTATATGTACTTGAAGATAAGATAGATTTCCTTAGTTTAATTCAAGATTCTTAAAAAGCATGTGCTAGACAGTGTCACTTGTCTCTTGACCCATTTAGATGAAATCCTCTGAGAAAGGACAGCTTTACGTGCAAACCTCTCAACAAATGTTATGGAAATTTTGCTGTCATTTTCTGACCTTCCGCTCGACCTATTCTCTAAGCTACAATATTATTTCTCTTTGCTTATTCAAAAAAAGTTTTTAACATTTAGATAACTTTATTTAACTGGCATTTTATTACCATTGTTTATTTTATCATTTAGATAAGCCAATTTAACTGTCTAATTCTGACCTTCCGCTTGACCTTTCTAGAAGTCTGAAAATTTATTTTTCCTTTTATCTATGCAAAAAGAAACAAATCTTCACCATTTACACTGCTCAAAACAATTAAAGGATATTGCAGTTTTAGGTGGATTTTGTATCTGGGAAACTTTTTAGGTGATTGATACATGGTCGACAGACATAGTATGTTATATGAGAATAAATTACACATGTTTGGCAGAAACAATGCATTTTATTGCGCATTTGTGTACAAAAGGAAAAAACACAATTTGTACATATGAGAAAAAAAGAATAAGAAAAGGTGTTTTCTTCAAAGAAAATCATTTTCAGTAGGGGGTATGGTTTCCACGGGCGGCCAGCAACGTTGAACACCTTTGAGGCATGGACTCAATGAGGCTATTAATGACGAGTTGGGGTATTCTGCCCCACTCTTCCAGAAGAGCTCTTTCCAGTTCTTGGAGAGTTTGTGGGGGTTGTTGGCGGCCCGAAACTCGTCTCCCTAGAGCGTCCCAAACGTGCTCGATTGGATTCATGTCTGGAGAACACGCTGGCCATTCCATTCGAACGATTCCTTCCTCGAAAAGGAAATCCACCACCAGGTTTGCACGATGTGGCCTGCAGTTATAGCTCATTAAAATGAAGTTATCTCCGATTACTGCAGCGTAAGGGACTACAATAGGTCTGAGGATCTCATCCCTATATCGGCGACCAGTCAGAGCTCCACCTCGAATGATGTAGAGGTCAGTGCGCCCGTCAATGGAGATGCCACCATACACCAACACTCCTCCACCGCCAAATCTGACACTTTCGTGCACGAACGCAGGATTATTCCTACTGCCACGGTCCCTCCAGATGAAAATACGCCTATTATCCGGATGCACAGAAAAACGGGTCTCGTCAGAAAACAGAATATTGCTCCATTCATTTCTCCTCCAGTTGACATGCTCGGTTGCCCACTCCCTGTGGTCCCGACGATGCCTTGATGTTAATCTAACACATGCCATCGGTCGGCGAGCATACAGACCTACAGCATGGAGCCGGTTTCGGACAGTCTGAGTTGAAATCGAGGTGCCTGTAGTCGAGCGAAGGTGTTGTTGGAGAAGAGTAGCGTTCATGTTTCGGTGTCTCCGAGCTGATAACGCTAAATACCGATCTTCATTGGGCGTTGTTGCCCGTCTACGAACTTGCCCTGGTCTTCGGCCTGCACATCAACGCTCCAAAAAACGGTTCCAGATCCTGGAAATGACACTTTGTGACACTCCAATGGCTTGCGCTACTTCGGCTTGAGTTTGGCCTCCTTCTAACCTACCAACAATTCTCCAAGCTTCTGAATCTGTCAGATGACTTCGCTGAGACATCGTACTCATCGAAACAAAGCAATCACTGAATGCCGATCATCCTTGTCTTCATTCTCTTTTATCCAGTTGAAAGTCAAATTTCATTCGCTGCCGCTGAAGCGACGTTTTTGACTTTGAACTCAAAATTTGCATACTCCACAGTTTGAAAACCAGAAAAATTTGCATTTGTGATTCTCTTCTCCTATTTTCGGCAAAAAAAAATTCGTTTATATCTTTATTTTATATAAAACTTCAAATATCCTTTAATTGTTTCGAGCAGTGTAAATACTTTTATTTCGAATATGGTAAAAACGATTTAGCCGTAATAGAAAAGCAATTAAAAAAATTCTGGAAAAATTCGTAATAGCATTATTTATTATTATTATAATAAATAATGCAACTTGAATTTGAAGTGAAACTTGATTAATTCGAACTTGTTTAATCCGAAATTTTGGAATATTACACATTTTTACCAGAACCCTAAATTCCTGTATTAAAATAATGTAAAAAAAAAAAACCGTGCATATTGTGAATTTTATTTTGAATAATTCAAATTTTTCTACGTTATGCCATTAAAAATTTGCGCTAAAAATTGTTTACAGGACTTTTTTGAGTTAAGGTGAAAAATATTTCACAGTTTATTCCGAAAAGTATTTTTTTTTTTTTTTTTTTTTTTTTTTTTTAAGATTAATTTAATGCAAAAAAATCTTTTTTTTTTCTTTTTTCTTTTTCTTTCTTTTTTTTTTTTATTTGGTGATAAATTGTAATCATATACTGTGACTCAAAGACTGCATTTAAAGAAGCAATCAAAAATATTTGACTGTTTTCTTAAAATTTATGAATGATTGAGCTTATTAAAAATATAGGATTTAATGGAGAAATTGTAGTAATAATCTTAGATAAAATTTATGTATTAAATCTTTCACGATGGAGTTAAATATTTTTATTTATCTCTTCTTTTGCAGATAATATATGTAATTCCCGGTAAATGTCTAGTACATTTCTCGTTCAATAGGAAATGCTGTGTTAAATTAACATGGGAGCGTAGCACCAGAAGTAAATAAAGCATGGCACTGCCCTGCTATGCTTTAATTCGTTACTCTTCTTATAACTTCAGGAGATGGACATTTCAGCAGGACAACGCTTCCGTTCATAATATATATCACCTTAATATATCACTAACACCTAAAGAAAATTGAAAAGATGTATCATAGAAAATATGTGTCATCTTAATATCACTCGCACCTAATTACTCCTAAAACTATCTAACATTTCATTATTATAATTTTTCATAAAAATAATGAATCCAAAGAGTGACAAATCATATCCGTAGGCTAGCACAGCCCAGTATTTATCACTGATTAAGTAATAGAAAGCTGTTTAAAAAAGTGGGAAAATCTTGATAAATAATTTATGTTAAATTCGAAGCTTTTGAGGTCCTATTAAAAAAGGTAAAATTAAATTTCTTAGGGAAATTATGGAAAAACTATTGTTCTATTTCATGAATAATTAATGTCACAATAAACTCCGGCATATTCATTGACATAAACTTAATAGCTGCAAAATAACAAAAAAGACGGCAGCAAACGAACACTTCAGTACAAAAAGTCAGGAATTATACATCAAACGGGGTAGTTGAGGTGCGTTCGTACTATAACTATCTTTATAAATATTCAGATCTTGCTAAAATAGTTGTTGCATTATTATGCAAAAATGCATCAATGCAAAATTTATTACGATTATATATATTTATTTCAGTAATACGGAAATAATATGCCCCTATCGTAAATCTTACATGATCACCATGGCAACCAAGAATCATTACCTATCATTGGATTATCAATGAATTAATTACGTATTATAGGATTTAAATAATGAAGAAAATTTTTTAGAATGGCTTTTTAAGTTTTAATTCGATTTTCATAAAATTTGAAATGACTGACAAAGTTCTGCAACGATTATACAGGGTGATTCCGAATTTTTTTTACAATAAAAGAGGGGTGATAGTACACATCAAGACAAACAATATTAAATAGGAGACCAAGGGTCCAAAACGTTTTCCTAAGGAAATAGCCGCCATTAAAGTTTAGGGACCAAAATTTCAAATAAACATAAAAAACGGAAAAATCGGTCGACTGATTTGCGGTTTTCACTATGTCAGCATTTTCTTGAAATTAAATTATAAAGATAAATTTCAAAAAATGCCGATAGAGGGCGCTTTAGACTTTGGAGTAACGAACAACTATTTTTTGCCGGTATTTTTTGCATCTCATTAAATGTTTTCGTAAGCTTAGACTCAAACTTAAATTTTAAGCTCAAAATCTGTAGTTGGGAGTGATTAAGTAACACAAACTAAGCTGTGTTCAGAGGGTTCAAATTTCAAATGATTATAAAAAACGGAAAAATTGGCCGATTGATTTGCGGTTTTCACTAAAACCATTCTTTATTTAGGTATTTTCGTGAAAATAAATTATAAAGATAAATTTAAAAAAATGCCGATAGAGGGCGCTTTAGACATTGAAGTAACGAAACACTCTTTTTTGGCGTTATTTTTTGCATCTTATTAAATGCTTTCGTAAGCTTAGACTTGAACTTAAATTTTGAGCTCAAAATCTGAATAGCTGGGAGTGGTTAAGTAGACAAACTTAGCTGTGTTCAGAGAGTTCAAATTTCAAATAATTGTAAAAAACGGAAAAATTGGTCGACTCGTTTGCGGTTTTTGCTAAAACTAATTTTTAAATCAGCAGTTTTCTTGATCAATCAGTGTTTTCTTGAAAATAATTTTTAAAGATAAATTTCACAAAATGCCGATAGAGGGCGCCTTAGACTTTGGAGTAGCGTACAACTATTTTTAACTGTTATTTTTTTAATCTCGTTAAATGCTTTCAAATGCATAGACTTAAATTTTGGGCTGAAATTCTGAATCGTTGGGAGTGTTTAAGTAGCGAAAAATCGAATTGTGTTCGAGGAGGAAAAAGGGTTAAATTTTAACTCCTGAACACACTTCAGTTTGCGCTTCTTAACTCCTCATAACGATTCAGGATTTGAGCTCAAAATTTAAGTTTAAATCTAAGCTTCCGAGAACATTTAAAATGCTTTTGCAAGCATTTAATTAGAACCAAAAAATAGTGGTTAAAATGAATTGTTGGTTACTCTGAATTTTAAGGACGGAATTTTCGACGGAATTTTTTGAGATTTATGTTTAAAAATTATTTTCAAGAAGATACTGACTTAAAGAATAGTTTTATTTTAAACCGCAAACGAATCGACCAATTTTTTCATTTTCTATAATTACTTTAAATTTGAACCTCCCCCTCCCCCTTGAACACAGTTCAGTTTGTGTTACTTAACCACTCCCTACTATTCAGATTTTCAGCTCAAAATTTAAGTTTGAGTCTAACCTTCCTAAATCATTTAAAGAGATGCAAACAATAACGGCAAAAAAATAGTTGTTCGTTACTGCAAAGTCTAAAGCGCCCTCTATCGGCATTTTTTGAAATTTATTTTTATAATTTATTTTCACGAAAATACATAAATAAAGAAGAGTTTTAGTGAAAACCGCAAATAAATCGACCAATTTTTCCGTTTTTTTTAATCATTTGAAATTTGAACCCTCTGAACACAGCTCAGTTTGTGTTACTTAATCACTCCCAACTACAGATTTTGAGCTCAAAATTTAAGTTTGAGTCTAAGCTTACGAAAACATTTAATGAGATGCAAAACATACCGGCAAAAAATAGTTTTTCGTTACTCCAAAGTCTAAAGCGCCCTCTATCGGTATTTTTTGAAATTTATCTTTAAAATTTTATTTCAAGAAAATGCCGACATAAAGAATAATTTTAGTGAAAACCGCAAATCAATCGACCGATTTTTCCGTTTTTTATGTTTATTTCAAATTTTGGTCCCTAAACTTTAATGGCGGCTATCTCCTTAGGAAAACGTTTTGGACCCTTGGTCTCCCATTTAATATTGTTTGTCTTGATGTGTACTATCACCCCTCTTTAATTGTAAAATAAATTTGGAATCACCCTGTATATATTAAATTTCAAACTATTCTATTGGGTTGTTTTTTCGCTGAAATTTGCTGAAATAGTGTAATACGTTAAAGTAATCATTTTCTATAAAAGCTGTGTAATGACGATGAAGCAAAACAGTCAAATTTTTAACAGTTTTTAATTAAAACTTTTTATTTAAGAAAAGTAAAGGTGCGTTTTAAATACAATATTGTTAGAATTTTTATATTCGTGTTGCTTTATTTATTTATTTATTTTTATTTATTTATTTATTTTTTGCAGTCGTGAGTGACTTCATTGTCACATAAGGAAATACTCTTTATTGTTGGCATTTGTTTTCTATCTTATAAAGTATTTTCTTTTAAGTATTAGCTAATGGTATAAAATAGTTAATTCACAAATGTTTTAAAATAGCATTATTAGTACATGTTAATTTGCATGTTTTTTGTGAAATAATTACTGTAATTTTGTGAGTGAAATTCATTAGCTGCATATTCTATGCCATTATTTTACCCATTCAATTAGTAATTTGGCTACCCTCTCATATTCGTCTGGAAATCGCCAAAATGGGAAAAATTTTGATACATTTTGGATATTTTTATTATTTTCTCTCAGTATTTTAAAATATTTTTTGGCTTTAGTTTCAAAAGGTATTCTTTTATAATTGATATTTTACCTTACTTTATTCTTTTGAAATTTATGCATTTACCATTTGTTCATTACAATCCCTCCCCATCCACCAGATAGTTTGTTATAGTTTTAAATGCAGATTTCTATTGGATTTTTTTTTTTTTTTTTTTTTTTTTTTTTAGATTTTTCCCTCATGTTCAATCTTTGTATTTTTCAAAATTGTTTAAGCCTAAAGTGGCTATTATTGACCGAAATTGTTGTAATGTTTTATCATCCTTTTAAAAATGGAAGCGCGTCATTTTGACGGGCTATCTTCTAGTTGTCTTATAATTATCTTGCTTTCTTTATTTTAGCACACCTGGAGTTTCAGGATAATTCCTCATGTGTTTTTATAGATATTTAACAAAATCTCTAGAAACCGCAAGTGGCTTGTCACCTTTGATCATATAGTGTATATATATATATACATACAGAGAGAGAGAGAGAGAAATAAATAAATTAATATGCAAATTAAAGCTATACTGTTGTCCAATATATGAGTAATATGAGGTGGTGGGATAGAACATATTATGACAGGATTCATGATTATAGAGTACATATACTATATCGCAATAGAGTGCATATATAGATGAATTATATGCTAATATCTTAAAAAAATATTACAATTATATTCATCCAGCTGAAAATTAATATGTGAATTAAGCATTATCAAGGCGCACTGAGTTAACAGGTAACACATAAAGAAGTAAATAAGTTATTATTACAATGTATTTTTCTATTTTTCTTTTTAATATAATTAACATTTGCGTATACATTTTCTGGACAACACCGTCCTCCCCCATAATCTAACATCGACCATCCCAACCATCCTTTTAATTACTATATTTTTAAATTTTTATTGTTATTTTGTAATTTTTTTTATTTTTTATATAGGCATATGTTAATAGTAACTGACAATTAAAGTCCTTAGAACTCATACAGGTCATTAATATACTAATAATAGATTAAAGAATACATGAATTTCATAGAAAACCATGATTTAACGTATCAAATATTAATTGTTTAATGTTTTTGTTTCTAAGATTATAGGAACATAAACTTTTGATAGTGCAAAAATGTTTAATCCCTTAACTGTGGCACTGTTTTCGACAACATAAATTAAAAATAGGGGCTGTAAACCACATTTTCCATACTAAAATAGCTGCTTTACTTAATCGAAAAACATCTGCTAATCAATAAAGATAAATTTTCAGTTAAAAATTAGTGGTGTCAAAAAGCTTTAAGTAACGAAGCGTGCAAAGAGTTCCTGCCCGAAGTCAGTTCGGGCAACACAGTTAAGGGGCTAAGGCGCATATTACAGTAAAGTAAAATATGGAGACAAGATTTAAAATGAATAAAAGTGTTAACTTCAAATTGAAATACTTTGCTTTTTTTGTAATCTACGAGTTTAATTTGCAGATCTAAAAAGTTAATGGTACTGTGGGATTAAATGATGTAGGATAATCTAGTGGAAATAAAGTAATGTCAGAGTTTTTAGTTGCAACTAAAATGATATCACCAATGTAACGATACTTAAAAATGCTATCATTACAGTGCGTTCATACTGATCTAAGTATAAATTCGACAAAATATTGGGTGAACAGCCACCTTGAGGAATTCCGACTTTCTTTAGATATATAAATCTTGTAAAATGTAGTTATTATAAATTATGAAATTAGTTAATTTGCGAAAATATGCTGTATCTATGTGTTTGGGAAGATTTAATTTATTTTGATATACATATATAAACATGCCTGTGGAAATCATGTCTATGGAGCAGCATGTTTACATTGCACTTGTGCAATTTCAGAATGTAGTTTAAAAAAATAATTTTTGCGATCCTGGTAAATACCGGCATGATGATAAGTTCAAAGTAATATAAAAACCTTTTTATACCATTATATACATTTGTTTTTCACAGTTTCATAATTTATTTACTTCCTTTTTACTTTAAAATAACGATGCTGAAAATGTGTTTCTGTGAGAATGATCCTGATGTTTAGATATACTAGGGGGATTCAATAATTAATGTCCCTCGTGTATATAAAACATTTGTCCTGGGATGGTTGTTGTAGAATAACGAAGCCTAATGTCTTAGATGTCTATATTCTCAATTTCAAAATCGTATCTGCTATATTCACTTAGATTTGGAGTGAAAGGTGAAAGGAGGAGGAGTAAGTGTAAAAGGCTGGTTTGGAACTTTTGCGGCTAGATTTGTGACAGTGGATGAGACGTGACTACTGTCGTTTGGACTCAGAATCATAGAGATGTAGCCACATCTCATCCACTGCCACAAATCTGGCCCCATAAGCTCCAAACTAGTCTTTTACCCTCAGTCCCCTTTAAACACCCCCCTTCAAAAATAGGTCTTTAAAACTTCACCGTTCCCTCCTAAACTACGTTAATATAGCTACTACGGTTATGAAACTGAGCATATAAGCTTCTAAGACATTAGGCTTCGACATCAACCATCGCAGTACAAATATTTAATACACTCTAGATATAATAATAATTGAACTACCCACATACTAAATGGTTGCCTTCATTGTTGAACCCGGAAATTAACATGGAGGATCGAAAAAACAGTGAAATGTAATAACTACGCGTGAAAATAGGAAGTATCCCATTATTTTACGTAATAGAAGAAGCTTTGTGTCCTTTTTATCTTTCAAGGGCGCCAAGTCAGTATATAAGCATACATAACAAAAATTCGACGCTCTAGCCTTAAATAACAGTTTGTTATGATAAAATTCTTATTAGTATACTTTTTTACTCCAAAAATGGAGGTTACAGTATCAGTTTAACCCATTAGTGCCTAGCGTCCTATTTTTGGGACAGTTTTAAAATATTCAAGTAATCGCATTTCACACCAGTAAAAAAGTAGGACAAATAAATACTTTCTTTCTCGAGACAAAGTCCTCGATAAATTAGGGTAAAAGTTATTTTTGCTTTAAAAGTGGTGGGAAAATGCAAAATTTGAATTTTAACGAAGAAAATAATTCAGGCACTAATGGGTTAACATTATCTATTTTTTTTAAATCAAATATTTGTATTTTAAATAACATTACTGTGACTTGTATAGAATGCTGGCCAAAGAGATTTTACTCGCTCGTGCTCTAACCATTATTATAATTTTGGCTTATATATGTAATATATATTTATATATGTAACCATTTTGGGTTTCCAAAGTATTTTGCTTGTGTTCTAAAAATAAATCTCAATCACTAAGATTAAGGTGCAATTTCAGAATACATTAACCTGTCACTTTTATGCGATGCACGGTAATTAGTTTTAATTCCACTATTTATGAATAGTAATATTTGTTTACAAAATTTGCTAATAAAAAAGGTGAAAATTACTATTCATAAGCAATAATATTAAAAAAATAACTACCGTACATCTAGAGGGTTCGTACGTTTCAAAGATTTTCAAGCACCTTTTTAACAGAATTTTTGTAAAGTAATATTTGCCTCATTTAATGAAAATAAATGTATCTACAGATATAGTGACCAGTTCTTTACGAAATTTCTGATACTAAAACATCTAAAATCCCCCGAATTCTTTGATGCATCCGAATCCTAGTCTAGTAAAGGAAAAAGGTTGTCGTGCTTTATTTCACATTGGGACTGTCACATTAGGCACTTCATACATCAGTTCACAATAGTACGAAAGCTGACAGCACAAAAACCTAAGGTATCGAGTACAAGAAAAAAGTTTATGGAAGAGTAGTAATAAGGGAATCTAATGATCCATGTCTGCCGGAAGTGGTGGTGCATAAACCAAAAATTAATACCACTAGTGGTTTATTGGTAGGTTTATCAATTGTGTTTTCCGTACAATCATTTCATACCTTTGATTGTACGGCAAACATAATGTTAAACCTACGAGTAAACCGATAATGGTATTAATTTTTGGCTTATACGCCACTTCACTTCTGGCAGACATGGAGTGAATAGATTCCTTTATTACTACTCTTCCATAAAATAAAGGGTTTTTGCTTGTGCTCAATACCTTAGGTTTTTGTGTAGTCGGCTCTTGGACAATAACATTATGAAGTCTCGAGTGACGTGGTCTATTCTTCAATTGACTAATTTTTAAAGTCTGTCCTCTTTTAAATTATGCCTGATTGCAACTGCCAGATTATGCAATCTGTCGCTAGGAGGTTGCGAAGGAAAAACATTTTGTTTCATTGTAGGCATGAATGAATCAAACCATTTGATCGACAATGGAATCTGTCCTACAATAATTTCCCGGATTATTTATTCGAGGTACATTTCAGACCACAGACGGTAGACAATTGTATGTTTAATTGGAGTAACTAAGATCAAGCGCACATACGCTCGGTTGAGAGTACCTGATACTAAAGTGAAGTAAAAATTAAAGTTTTAATTGCCTTTTGACAGAATGAGAACATCCCCACTTTTTCTTTTAAACTGTTGATGCCTCTGATCGCGCTTATCGAATTCCTTAACAGTTCAAAGTGATAAACAGTTTTGTAGTTCCTGTAAATATTCTCCATTAATGTAAGATAAAACCAATGTTACTCATTGTTCTTAACCCTTTTAGTGCCAAGGAGCGACGTCGCGCTGCTCTGAAAAGTGCCAAGGAGCACCGTCGCGCTGCTCTGTCGTCGTGCTGTATCTGAAAATTCACTTGTGTCCGACATTTTTAAATAAAAATTAGAAATATTAAAAAAATAATAATCACGATGTTTATATAAAAAAATGTGCGATCGAAGATAGTTACAGTGCAATATAATGCATAAAAATACGAACAAGGTAGTCACTATGTTTAACCAATATTCGAAATTATATCACAACAAGAAAAACAAAGATATTTCTTCAGAGGTTAGAAAAAACTGCAGAAATAAAATAATAATGTCTTTCATTCACAATTTATCGTTTGCAATTAGCAAACTTCTTATACTTTGGTATTTCTGTTGCTAGGCGATAATAAAGTAAATAAATTTAAATAGCAGTTTAACAAACACTGCGCGCGCCAAAAATGAACTGCCAAATCCAGCGCTATCGCGACGCTGGCATTTTTCACAACTAGCGAGAGCAGAGCAACGGCGCTCCTTGGCATTAAAAGGGTTAATCGATGTTACGTTTCAATTAGTCTAATAAGGTATCCCTAACTTTTTTTCTCCAACTCATTTTGAAGGACCAACAGAATGAAGTGTTTTGTTTCATATTAGGTCGTATTAAGATGTATTTCATATTAGGTCGCATTATACAGGGTGATTCATAAAAGATGGGCAGAACTTTAAGGGGTTATAGTACACTTAAAGACAAATAATATTAAATAGGAGACTAAGGGTCCCAGACGTATTCCCAAGGAGATAGGGGGCATTAAAGTTTAGGGTCCGAAATTTCAAATGATTATAAAAAATGGAAAAATTGGTCGATTCGTTTGCGGTTTTTGCAAAAAATTTTCTTTATGCCAGTATTTTCTTGAAATAAAATTTTAAAGTTCAATTTCAAAAAATGCCGATAGGGGGCGCTTTAGACTTTGGAGTAACAAACAACTATTTTTTAACGTTATTTTTTGTATTTCTTTAAATGATTTCGAAAGCTTAGACTTAAACTTAAATTTTGATCTAAAAATCTGAGTCCTAACGAGTAGTTAAGTAGCGTAAACTGAAATTTGAAATTTGAAACCCTTCTCCCCCCAGAACAAAAATCAGTTATTCCCGATCTTTGTGTCGTAGATTAGGCTCTAACTACTGCCGCGTTTTGCTAAAATTATTCTTTATGTCAGTATTTTCTTGAAAATAAATTTTAAAGAAAATTTTCAAAAAATTCCGATAGAGGGCGCTTTAGACTTTGGAGTAACGAACAACTATTTTATACCGTTATTTTTTGTGTCTCATTAAATGCTTTCTAAAGCTTAGACTTAAATTTTCAGCCCAAAATCTGAATCGTTAGACGTGGTTAAGTTTCTGGGGAGAGGGGTTTGAAATTTCTACTCCTGAGCACAGTTCAGTTTACCATGTCCACACATTGTGTGCTGTGATACGAGGTAAAAAGACACAAATTAGGATTATGTTACCAAAGCATATTTATTAACATGTAATTACAATAAATGTTCAAAATTGTGACCACCAGAGGTTATGCACGCAGAACAACGGCGAAGAATGGAACGGCGAACATTCGCGAAAACATCAGGCTTTTCGAGCACTTCCCCTACAGCGGCGGAAAGTCTGGCGACCAGTTCCTCGGGGGATTCAATGGGTGTCTCATACATAAGAGCCTTCAATTGTCCCCAAAAAAAGAAATCGAGGGGTGAAAGATCTGGCGAGCGAGCAGGCCAAGCAACAGGACCACCTCGACCAATCCATCTGTTCGGAAATGTGATGTCCAGATAGTTGCGGACGTCTCGTACGTAATGGGCTGGCGCTCCATCGTGCTGGAACCACATGACCCGCCGGATGCGTGGAGGAACAACGTTTAACAGGTCTGGCAGCACATGGTGCAGAAATGTGAGGTATGTTTTACCGTTGAGGCGTTCAGGAAGAAGGTACGGTCCGATCAGGTGGTCTCCGAGGATTCCTGCCCAAACATTGATGGAAAAGCGTCTCTGATGAGCATGTGGATACGTAGCATGTGGATTGACATCCGCCCATACATGTGCATTGTGTGTGTTAAATGTACCTTCACGTGTGAAGGTACATTCATCGGTGAAAAGCACAGTTCGTCCAAAATGTGGATTTAGCACGTTCTGCTTCAGAAACCAGCGGGCGAATTCAATACGATTTGGATAATCCCCTGGAGACAGTTTCTGGACTCGTTGCACATGAAACGGGAGCAAATGTTCATCCTTCAGTACTCTCCAAGTCATGGACTGTGAGGTATCCACCTGCCTAGCCACTGTTCGTGTACTTGTACTTGGCTGCGCCTCTACTACATCCAGAATGGCTTCTGCAACAACTACTGATTCGTCCTTTTTTGCACGACCTGCATTCGACCGGGAAGCGAGAAATGATCCCGTCTCACACAACTGTCTGTGCAAGCGCTCGAAAGTTTTGCGGTTAGGCAACCGCCTGTTGGGAAATCGCTCTCCGTACATTCGTTGTGCCTCTGCACCATTTCCATCTGCCGCTCCGTAAATTAAATGCATCTCAGCCTTTTCCTTATTCGTGAAGGGCACCATCTTCCGATTCATTACTACAGCGACTTACACTTGACTCACCGTTCAGTGGTTTTTATGCCTGAATCGTGTCGAAATTTTGCATACGTGTTCTTCTTCTTCCCCATTTGACATTTGCATACTTTCTGTCTCCTTCTTCACCCGGTGACTAGCGTCAGGAATGGAGCTTTAACGTTTGCATGAGCGACGTTTCCAACTGTGCCAGTGCCTTTATGAGTGAATTCCGACTACGCAGTCCTTGACGAAAGTTGTATTTTGCCTCGTATCACAGCACAGAATCGTTGGGCATGGTTAAGTAGTGCAAACTGAACTATGTTCAGAAGTTGAAATTTGAACCCCCTCCCCTCGCTACTGAACCACGCTCAGCGATTCAGATTTTGAGCTGAAAATTTAAGTTTAAGTCTAAGCTTTAGAAAGCATTTAATGAGACACAAAAAATAACGGTATAAAATAGTTGTTCGTTACTCCAAAGTCTAAAGCGCCCTCTATCGGAATTTTTTGAAAATTTTCTTTAAAATTTATTTTCAAGAAAATACTGACATAAAGAAAATTTTTTGCAAAAACCGCAAACGAATCGACCAATTTTTCCATTTTTTATAATCATTTGAAATTTCGGACCCTAAACTTTAATGCCCCCTATCTCCTTGGGAATACGTCTGGGACCCTTAGTCTCCTATTTAATATTATTTGTCTTTAAGTGTACTATAACCCCTTAAAGTTCTGCCCATCTTTTATGAATCACCCTGTATAAGGTGTTTCACTATCAGACTGAAAAACTTGCAGGAGGTGTCGGTTGCACAAAGATGACTCGGTATCACGTAGCAATGCAGGGTCCAAAATGCCGTAATTGCGAGTTATGGTACAAATCAATGTTGCCCATGAGCTACTTTTTATTTAATTCAAATTTCTTTATTGGCAAAAAATTTTCAAAATAGTAACATTCTCCTTATTAAATGACATATTAATAAAACGGAAATGATTGGAATTTTACAATTTCGAAAAACTGGTGCGAATCAAGTAATCTGAATTTGAAAAAAGGTAGCCCATAGGCAACACTGGTACAAAGAAGCAGGGAAAAAGAAAAGAAATGGAAACAGATTAATGGAACAAAAAACATTTTAATAAACTTTGTACCACACAAGGTGTTTATGACCAGGTGATTACGACCAGAAGTCGTCAGGCAAGTTCGGCAGTGGCGCCGCATATAATTCAATGCGTTCTGGAAGATTCTTCGCATGTCGGGTATCATCTCGGCAGCTGCAGATATTCGAGCGACGAAGTATTCAACAGTAGGAACAGCGAGTCACTGTCACTCCTGTCTGACATTTCTGGCCGTAATTTCGACCATCTTCTGAAGTACAATCTTTCGATATTTTTTTTTCTATTCCATTAATGTTTTTCTAATTCTATTCCTTTTCTCTGTTTCTTTATACCAGTGTATTCAGTGGGCTATTTTATTTGAATTCAGATTTCTTGATTGGCACCAGTTTTTTGAAATTGTAGAATTCCCTTTATTTTCGCCTTAAATATTATGATATTTTATAAGAAGAATTTTAATATTTTCAAAAAATGGTACCAATCAAGAAATCAGAATTTTAAAAAGTAGCCCACCGGCAACATTGCTTAGTACCATAACTCACAAGTACAGAATTTTGGATTCTGCATTGCTATGGGATTCCACGTCGTCTCTGTGACCCCTTTTCATCCTATAAGTTTGTCGGTCTGGTAGTGAAACACTGTATGATACATAACTGATTGTACAGTTAAAACTTTAGTTTTCCTCAAGAACTTTACTTAAGTAATGAAATTTTAATATGCCAAATATCAAGAATAAAATCGGTAGCTATTATTCTTTAGTTACCACTTACAAGGAAGGTCTCCATTGGGGGCATACTCAGAATTTTTTGAAAAAAATACGAATTAAACTACTCATGTAGGTAATAAAGGATCAGTGAAAATTACCGGCGGAATTACATTATTAGATATGTAAAAAAATAAAATAGTTTGGAATAATTGGCGTGAAAGGCTGAAAGCGACGCGGGATTTGGCGAGCAGTGCATTTCCTCGCCAAAAGCAGACGATTTTAACGAATCTGAAAATTGATTTTAATTGACTTCACTGTTAAAAATCTGCAGCATTTACTGCAACGTCACTCCACTACTTTTATAGAATATCTCTCTTCTGACCAATGAGAATGCTCCATAGTACGGTGAATTGACCGTGTCATACACTGTTAAAAATCTGCTGCATTTTGTTGCAACGCACTCCACCGCTTGTATATAATATCTCTATTCCAACCAATGAGAAAGCTCCATTTCACGGCCAAGTAACCGTTTTCTATACAAGCAAGGGAGTGCGTTGCAACAAAATGAAGCAGATTTTTAACACTGTATTTTTCAATTTGCAATAATTTTAATCAATTTAAATTGTGTTTTAAATGATAAAATATATTAATTTCATTTTGTTATAAGTACATATAAACGTATATGACAAAATTACACTTAAAGTAAAAATGCAAAACTAAAATTACTTAAACTAAACTTATTTAACCCTTTGAGGGGCAAGCAATTGCGTTCGTGTAATTCTGAACTCCCACCGGAAATTTGTAAAAAAGTTATATCAAAAAGAGGATAAGCATTTTCGCGACTGTTTTCCACCAAAGTTAGAAAAGGGAAATTTAATGACATTTTTCTGGTGTAAAACTTCATCGATCGTAGGTGGTATATAATATATACCGCCGCCCCTCAAGGGGTTAAATAAATTGAACATAGAAAGTTTTTTCTTTAAAAAGTATTCGAAGCGTAATAGCGTATTTTTCAAAATTTCGTTTTTTCGCCAACCGGAGATAAATCGCCAAATAAACGAAATTTTTATTATTTTTTTACGGACGTTATAAGGAGGTTCCGCCGAAATTTTTTTTATAAACGTATATAACTATATGAGAAGAACATTCTGTAATTTTTTTAGATTTTTCTGAGTATGCCCGTATGGAGACCTTCCTTGTTAGCTCGTTTAGACAGAATTTCCTTAAGATGTAAGACAGTGGGGGCAACAAAATTAGGTTTGTTTGAAAAGATTTTTGTGTAAATATATAAATTCAAAACAGATCGAGGTGTACGAAGTATGATCGGTAACGAAATGCAGTGATGAACTAAATATTAGGTTCTTTTTGAAATATTTTTATTTAAAACTACATAAATTCCTCCAAAACATTAGGTTCATTTAGAACGAATTTCTTTTAAAAACATAAAATCATTCAATATTGATTTAAGATATATTTAAAGCTATTACCAAGTGTTCACACAACGCCGATCGTGTCAGAAAATCTAGAATAATGTGACTATGAACTTGTTGTAGAAGAAATGAATTTGATCTTATTATTAATATTATTATTATATCATTCCGCCAATGTTCCCAACTACTCCGTAATCTTTGGAATAATTGTGAACAGGCAATTTTAAGTACTGAATTATCATCCCATTGCACCAATAACTTATTGTAATTAAAGTATAGGGGTGAAACAATAGCTTTAAGGCTTTATAAAGTATTCTGTATGAATCATGTTTTCCACAAAGCTTTTATTAGTTCAAACTAGCAAAATTTGCTCTCAGTTACCCCAACTGACTTATTTATTCATTTTTCTCTCTTCAAAAAAAAAAAAAAAAAAAAAATATATATATATATATATATATATATATGTATGTATGTATATATCTTGATCATTTTAAAAGTTTCGACTCTTTAGAAAATATATTTAATCTGTTCTACACAGAAAATTAGATTTTAGAATTAATAGGAGAATTAAGTATTAATTTTAGAATTAACATTGAATTTAATTCTGTAATCTTATTTTATTCTTTTGTAACATTTCATAAATATACGTTCGAAATAAAAAATTAAGCAACGAGTTCGTATATAAAAATTAATCGAATATATCTTATTTCAAGATGGAGTGTAATATTTTTATGTGTATGCATACATATATTATTTCACTTTGAATTGTAAAATTCTTTTTGAAATACCAATTCTTGTTATGGGTAGCTTATATACTATTAATTATACATATATAGTCTGTCTCAAAAGTTTAAGCACTCTGCAAATCTGGTTTAAAAGAAATGAAGAAGAAAATATTTTATGCTAATTTACAATAAATACTCGACATTTAATCAAAATAAAATGAAATAAGCCATTTTGGGAGGTTAAAATAAAAAATATAATCATTTTTATTTACTCTTTCTTTTTTCTTGAAGAAATGCTGTCTCAAAAGTTTAAGCACTTTATGCAAATTTTTCTTGAAACACGGGATTGGCCGTATGTAATGACACTGTATGACATCATATTGCACTTGTATAAAAGAATAAAAGTTAGGGAAATTATTTCCTCTCTTTTTAAAAATGCCGAAGGGTAAAGAATTCACAAAATGTGTTAACTTTGAAAGTTTTTAAATTGAATCCGCAAAATAAAACTCTTTTTGAAGTTGCAAAAGTTTTAATTCGATAAAAGCGAAATATATATCAAGCACGCCGTAGAAATGATAATTTTAAGTGGAAACCAAGATGTGGATGACTACGTATGACGACTGTTCAGACTGGTCGGAGAGTACGGAGATTGGTATCTAGACAAAAATATGTCCATACGGCAAATTGTAAATAGGATAATGTCAGTGTACAGGCGTTCAAAGACACTTTTCATAGATGTATTTAAGAGTGTGATTACATCAATAAATATAAAAACTTTGTTAAATCACCAAAAAAAGAAAAATTATACAGGACGCGTTTCGAGCTGCAAAATTACCGCTCGTCATCAGCTGGTCCAAACACGTGTCACAGGACCAGCTGATGACGAGCGGTAATTTTGCAGCTCGAAACGCGTCCTGTATAATTTTTCTTTTTATGGTGATTTAACAAAGTTTTTATATTTATTGATATATGTTTATCGCCATTATATACGTATTTTCGGTGTTTCTCAATAGTGTGATTACATGATACTAAAAAAATGGCTCGCAAACCGTCTCTCAAATTGCATCACAAACCGACAAGAATGAACTGGTCTAAAAAACACATGTCCTACGGGGACAAATGGCTTACTGTCTTATTCAGCGATGAGAAAAAGTGGAACTTAGATGGTTGGAACACGTATAGGCGTGACTTTCCCAAGAAAACAAAGGCCCTTTTTAGCAGGCAGCAAAGCTGCAAATCTGTTATGGTTTTGGGGGCGTTTGGATTCAATGACCAGGCCACTCTGGTTTTTCTAAAATGAAGACGAGATTTAAAAAATATCAAGAGAAGCTTAACCAACATTTGCTTCCATTTGGTGACAGTTTGGGCGGGGGGGGGGGGGTCCTGAGTGGATTTTTCAATAAGATAATGCCTCAATCCACGTATCGCATTCCACAAAACTTTGGATTTCTCAGAAAAATGTTAAAGTTCTTGACTGGCCAACTTTAAGTCCAGACTCAAACTTGATTGAGAATGTCTGGGCTATTTTAATCCGCCAGGTTTACGGCACTGGAAAGCAGTATGACTCTAATGAAGAACTCGAAGAGGCCATTGAGAAAGCATAATACTCTTTGCCACCAGAAACCCTACAAAAACGAATAATTTCGAGTGGCGTACGTTTATTTGAATTAATTTGGAGTCACGGAAAAATAATTTGTAAGTAAAAGTTCTGTAAAAACTATACATCTGGTTGTTTTTGAAATTGTGCATAAACTTTTGAGACAGATTTTTTAACCATTTTTTTGTATTATATTTTTTGCACTTATGTAACTTGCTTTTTTCTATTCTTGATATAATTTATTAAAATAATGTCGCGAAATCTGCAAATAAAAAAATGTCATTCATTCTAATTTTTTATAATTCTTCGAAAATCGACATTTTATGCTTTTGCTTAAACTCTTTTACACACCTTATACATATATGAGGACCCCAGAAGCCAAGGGGTATAAGTGACAAAATTGAAAAAATTGAGTTAAGTGCACAGGGTATCTGAAATATGCTTTTTTCATTTCGGGTAAAGAAATATAGGTCATTTTCTGATTATTTGGGGAGTTATAGAGATAAACCACTTTTTTCGAAAAACAAACAATATTGATTAATTATACATTTAAAGATAATTGTACTCTATTTTTCTAACAATTATTGAAATGAGAGTTCAAAGATTAGAATGCAACAAGCAGATGTTTCCTATTTCAATTTAGTCAATTGTTATTGATGTTCCAATTTAACATCAATTATCTTTAAACTCAATTTACTCCAAATCGACATTTTATCACTTGTACCCCTTGGCTTCTGGGCTCCTCATATATAATCGGTGTTTCATTTTTCCAAAGGTGTGATTATCATATGACTTTGAATACGCCACGACTCTAAGTGTTGTAAAAGATATGTATTCCAAATTTCAAGAAGATTGGATAATATTTAGGGGTTGCACATTTTGATCACTTTTATCTCAAACTAGTAAAATTTCTAATATTTGTGAGTCTTGTACCAATACACTTCTCATGTATTTCTTTCATCTTTTGATATAATTGAACTTTAAAATGAAAACCAGAAAAGGAATTTTGTTATTAGAAAAAGTGCTAGTGATGAGATTTTTTTTTTGGAGGGGGGGGGGGGGGATGAGGTGAATACTTTGACTCTTTTCAAAGGAATGAGTACTTTTAGTATTTACTTACCATTACAAGGAAATGAAAGAATAAAATTTAGATGCTGCTAAATTTACCACCACTAAACTACAGGAAGTATAAAGGAAAACAGTGTTAAATTAAGAGGTGACGTATCCCTCCCCCTTCCCCTGAGAAGTGAGATGTACTCCCTGGAGGATTTAAAATTTTGTGTTTTCAATGGCCAAAAAAGGCAATTTACACTCCAGAATTCTATAAAGTTTGTGCTCTTCATTTGATAAGAGGTCATATACGACAATTCTGGAGGAAAAAATATCGTTTAATGATTTCTAGAAGAACAATGCGTCGTAAATGACGAAAATCTTCCAGGAGAAGACTACAAAGAGTTATTACAATTCTCATTACTTTGCCTGGGAGTTTGGTCTGAAAAAAACTTCAGTTTCAGGATCCCAGGGGCTCTGCATCAAGCAAGGTGGATGGTAAAGGCAATGAATTCTGTTACAAATTGTCCTCTTCACCAAACAGTTGAACATTATTTAACGAGAATTGGAACTAATGAAATGAGTTGCACATTTTGTCAGCCACATACATGTTCACTTTTGGCACGAGTTAAAGGCTCCAAAGAATGATTTGGATGTACAAGAGTTTCTGAGAACTTCATCGGATGCAGACGTCAAAAACTGGGCTCTTTCAGTTGCAAAGAGATACCTTTAATATCCGTCAGAGAAAAAAAAAACATATAATTGGCTTTTTTGGACAAATGTATTATGTTCGACGAATGTATTATAGATGAATATATTGTCGTTCATATTGATAAGACAAATATCGCTGAAAATTTAGAAACCAAACGTGCAAAGAAAAACAAATTGAAAGATCAGAAGGTAAAAACCTAAAGACTTACGATTAACAAAAAGGCCTGAGCCATTACGTTGCTAATAAAACATAGACTTTTTTTTTTAATTGCTTGGGATCTATGACGTCATTGATATTCTAAAACAACCCCTAAAACTTTTAATGATACTGCAAAAAGAGGAATAGCTCAGATAAACAAAAAAATTAATGAATCGGCCAGGGAAGAACATAAAAATAATTCTTGTTGAGAGTAGACAAGGGTCACAGAAAAGTCGTCTCCAAATGAACAAAAGAAGGAATTGCATCATTCAAAGCTGACTAATATTCCTCGTATTTTTCTTTTCATGCTGCTACTTAGTGTTGAGTTTTAGTATTATTTTAAGATTGTGTTTTCCCACTATAAGTAATTAACATGGAAAAATCGAATTTTTTGCCTATTTTTAGATAAGTGACCAAAGTGTGCAATCTAAATATTATCCAATGTTCTTAAAATTTGGCATATATTTTTTATGTCACTGAGACTCGAGACGTAAGCAAAGTCAGCACAAAATTTATCTGCATTGACAAAATTTTCTATTTTTGGTGGTTGATAGTTTTTAATGTATAAAGAAAAAAATGTTAACATGATTGGAGATATTAATTTTAAGAGAAAAATCTAAAGTGTGGTAAATTCCGCGAACATAACAAATGGTTTATTAAGTAAATTTGTGTATTTGTTTAAATATTGCATTTTCTTAAACTATACGATAATTCGTAAGAAAAGAAAACTCAACATATTTTTTTTATTTTCTTTATTCATTGCCATCGAAAAAAACTGCTTGTATCATTTTTACATTTTTGCAAACCTCGACACCATCTTGATTCTTGCAATGGCGGACAAGGTCTGCCCCCTCTTAGTGGAAAATTTGTAACTTTTCTTTTCCTGATTTGTTCACCAAATCCACAAGAATTGCTACACTGTTCCCAATCAGCCCATTCAGAGACTCGACACGGCCTTGGCCCTGTAATTAAAAATTTTATAAAAGAATATTAACGCTGAAAATAATGTAATAGATTTATTCAAATAATATTTTTATGAAATTCCAACATTGAAAATCTCAACAAGGGTCGAGTTCAACAAAGAACTAGCAAAGCTTTTAAATAGTGCTATGGAATGGTAGATCATGGAACAAATTCCGCTTGTTTCGGAGCGATGACGACATTACTGACTATTTTAACAGACAAATACCTATTTCTAAATTTCAAGAATTGAGGCTCCATAAAAGAAATTTCATAAATTATCTGCCACAATTTTCTTGAAATTTTCTTTCATCACAGTTGGAGTCATAATCAAGAAACTCTGTGTAACTAGGACAAAAAATAATCTTACAAAGATACAGTTAACTAATCTTTATTGATTTCTTGCTTAAGAAAGAATTTTAATCAAAATTATTTACACTCTACTGATTTATTATTACCACGTTCACTTGATTTTTGAATTGATTGTACCTCGAATTTCTAGAGTATTCGTTGAAAATTTTCATTCGTGGAATAAGAGTTAAACATTTTATATTACAAATCTACTTTAACCACGCTGAAAGTTGAAGATTTCATAACAATATAAAACAATCAAAATATATGCTAGTATAGAAGCCATTGTCTTGGTTATATCATATATGATGTTAAATGGTGATTGAAAACTTATACTCCCTATTGTTTTTAGTACTGTAATATCTCCAAAAACAATGTAGAAAATCATGTGACATTCGGTACATTAAATCACTGTAGCGAAAAACTCATACATCATGAAATCCTTCTTTAACTTACAGGAGAATTTAGAAACAGAATTACATAACACCTAATGTAATTTTCGAAAATCGATTTTTATCATAAAATAACTGGTATCTGATACCGAAGAATTAAATTTTCCAAACCTGTATCCCAAAATTAAAAAATATAAAATTGAAGCAATGTTCAATATGTAGATGATGCTTATGGAAATATGCACTCATAATTATAAAAGATATTATTCTTAGACGGTTGGTATGTATATTTTTTATGCAATTATTTCTGTAAGAAATTGTAGGTGATAATCACATTATTTTACAAAATTGTACATATTTAAATCTTGTTAAATACTTTTATTTCTGTCTCATTAATGGATTAATTTATTATTGTAAAGATTTATAACAGTGTTTTGTATATTGCATTTAACACTTGATCTTATGGGCAATTCACGGTAACGAACGCATGAGTCAAACATCAAACAGCCTATAGAGATACTAAATATATTAGATCCTTGTTTTATTGCATGAACTTTATGAAGAACAAGGACTATGCTTCTATATAATGCAAGATTTCCAGAAACAATGTTTTAGTTTGTTTTATTTTATTTTATTTATTTATTTTTATTTTTTATTCATTATTATTATTTTTTTTTTTGTTCAGTAACGGACGTATCTCACAAATGAATGTTATATTTATGCCTTTATAAAAAACTAAATTTTCTGAAAATATACCATGCAAGAATATTAACTATAATTTATTTCAACCAAAAAAAGTATGATAGTTACATATGACTTAATTATATTTTTATGAATAACAAAAACATTGGGATAAATTGTCCCATTCGTTTAAACATTTGTTGTAACGCATGTATCAGTTCTGAATTTATCGAACTTTTTATATGTGTGTATATTTTAAGCTTATAGATGATAATCACACCTCATTTCTAGTAAGCAGAAAGAATTTAAGCTTATATAAATATATTTATTCGCATTAAAAAATTACAAGTTATTTCCAGTTATACTCTGTGAAGTTATGTTCAAATGACAGTCTTCCCTTGTTGTCTGACGAAAATTCCAGGAGAAATAATATTATTTCTTCTTTACTGATCGTTGGAACATCATTTGAAGACCACACAAACTTTTCTCGAACTTTCTTAAGAAAGTTCACTGATACATTGGCACATCGTGAATCAAAAACCTCATATTTATTAATTTATACAACTTTCATTTTTATCCACTTGCTTCAAAATGGAATAGCCCTTATGCTACTTTGTACGCTTTCTGCGAAGCTTTTTTAGTATCAGGAGGGCATTCGAAATTTTTAACTATCTTCCTGGATGAACATTTCCATACACATTTTTCTAGCATGTACCTTGGAGCAGGGGGGAGAGGATCTGCTGTATAAATATACACATATAGATGGTTGAATCGTATATATGTACATTTATATATAAAAAAAAAAACATTAAAAATGTTAACAAATCTTTTTCATTGCTATCAAAGATACACGTAACACTTCTTTTTCTTTCAATTAAAATGAAGAACTCATGAGTAGAAAATATACATATAAATTATAAATTTGTATAGGCTTCGTGGACCAAAAGATGGTATCGGTGGGCGCAAGGACGCTCAAGTGCGCATAATTGTTGAACCCTGCTTTTTGCAATGTTAAATATCAGTACTTCAAAAGTCGCAATTCATTTTACTGATACATATATTTAATCCGTATGAAGCTATATACACCTTCCCTTAATGTTTAAAAAGTGATGATCCAATATTTTGTTAGTGAAAGTCTAGGACCTCGGCATTCTCCAGATCTCATGCCATATGATTTTTTTGTCCGGAGTTTCATCAAGGTTCGAGTTTACAAGATTACCAATCTCAAACACCTCAAGTAAATTAATGTCGTTCTCATTTCGTCAGCAATTCTGGAATAAAGCTGCAATTAAATGGTGAACTTTACATTTAGACATGGATGGGCGGAATTTTGAGTTACACTGATTTGTAATTGCTGTACCATGTTATGGAATGATGTATGCAGCTTTGATACAAATTAAATGTGTTTCAGTAAAACGAACAGAAATTATTCATACACAATAATTTTTCTATATATTTAGAGCTTTAAATATATTTTGGCATAATAGCACTTGCATAACTGCAAAGACTTGCTAGAAAACAAATTTCTATAAGTAACTTAGGGGCATTCCATAATGCAGTCAATAGATGACAGCTATAAATACGTAATGTAACAAATGAAAGTACAATATTACGTTTTACAGGGCTCCCAAATGGTCCGCGAACTGAACATCAGTATTTTTTAACAGAAAATTTCATAATACGTTCGAGCTAGAATCAACTTCCAAACGTGGTTTCTTGACAATTTGCAAGAAAAATCTAAAAAGAAAGTTAATCTAAAAAAATTCTGATGTTCAGTTCGCGGACCATTTGGGAGCCCTGGTTTTAACAAAAGTTGTATTTTATTTTTATTTCCCAGTTTCTCCCATTTAACATCTATCTTGTTAATTCATCAATATATAATTCATCTATATTTTTAAAATGAGTCATTCGTGAAATTATAGATCATTTTAAAGCCTGATAAAACTAATTACCGACCTTCTTTCACTTGAGGCAACAAATGCTTTTTCTTTGTAACACTTCCAACATAGTTAAAAAGTGTTTAAAAATTTGGTCTGTCTGGTCATCCGTGCTCTAATTCACGTAAATATACTAATATTTTCTTGTAATGTATATACATATTTTGAAGATACAAATTGTTTTATGTATTAAAAATAGTCTACCATTTGTAATTCGTTTACATAGATACTAAGGAATTCCATTACATTATGGCCTATCGAAAAAAATCGTATTAATAATAGTCTTTTGATTTTTTTTTTTTTTTTTTTTTTTTTTTTTTTTGCATGAAGTGCTCTGAAATGGACTGAACGTTCTTAAAGCTCAATAACAAGTAAACGATGCAAACTATTGAAGTTATTTCTGCAGAAGAGTTATGTATGAAATGGAGAATTTCTTTAATGTGCTTTCTTAATATGGAAATGCTTGTAATGTGCTTTATTGTTATGTTCCAAAATCACTGAGAGATGGTCCATCGCTGTCTCAAATTGGTAGATCGCTAAAAATTAGGTATAAAAAAGAACAAAAGTACATTAAGTTTTATTGTTCATTTTGTTTAGGATTAAACTCACCCCCCCCCCCCCACACACACACACATTTACACAAAAATGGATCGCGTTTTGAAATTGCGTTGTCATTTTGAGAATCATTACATTTGACTGTGTGGCTGCCTATATTCCTTTATATTTGAAATCTTACTTCGCATATTACACTATAGCTTGAATCATTTATAATTATCACATTTAACTTGCTTTTGAATCTTAAAATCTTCAGTTAATTTTAAAACACATTGTGCTTGTCATGGACATTATGATATGATAACTAATAAGCTGTGAAACTGTTGGAAATGGCTGATTAATATCACATTATACGTTAGTTAAGTTCATAATCTAAGACGCGATATTATGAAATATTGCACCATGCGGATCATGTTTAAGTGAAATTACTTGTGTAAAGCACTAGAAAGCTAATTAAAACTGTCCATTCATACAAGCTCTTCGAATTTAAAAAAAACAAATTCAGTCAGTGAAGCAAAAGTTGTTTTCAAAGCTTAATATCATAAAAGCATGTATCAAATGACACCTTTTCATTCCAAGTCAATATTTAACAATTACTCCTTGTTCATTCCTCTCTAAAGAACTTAGTATTAGGATTAATTTCAATTAACAAGTGTTGCTTTCAAATCGGATACTTTACTAATCTTTTTAGCTGAAAAGACCACCCGTGAAATACTCGAGCAAAGTAAAAAAATATTGATCTCTGAGAAGATTTTTCAAATTTAGGGTCATCCATTACTTATTTCAAGCAAATTTTGGGACTATTTGACCCCTTCTTTCCCCTATGTCAGATTTTCATACTCGTGCGTTAGTTCCATTCCCTATTGCCAGGTTAAATGTTTTGCAACAGTTAATTAGAGATAATTTTGATTAAAATAACATTGCATTTGGTAATTGTTTAATATTCTGTATATTACCTATTGAAATAAATGCCATAAAACCGTTATGATCGTATTTGACATATATTACTTCTAGTTGTTACAATGGAAATGAAAATTAAATGTAAGGTACCTTTGCCTAATATGGACATCCTAAGGAAAATCTATTTTTTTCACCCCCATGTACACTTAAGCGGACTCCAAAAATAAATGAACATGATCCCTGGACTGTTAACTACCATTATTAAAATTAGAGACCTTGTAACTATTTCAGTTTAATTTTAATGATAAAAACAAAAACTGTTTACAAATGTCCATATAAGGAACCCCTAGCCCTATTATGGGCAGGTGGATCCTTATTGATCTACTACAAAAGGTATATGGAAGAATCACTTTTCTATGGGATTTTAGAGGAAAGTGGATAAAAAAATGTATAAAGGTATTGCAGGGGAGGGTAGGGCACAGTAAATACCTTCAGAACATGCACTTAGGAACGGGCGGTCATTTTCGGTTGTGGCTCTTCGAAGACCGATACCAAAGCACTTGAGTTACTACAAAATTTTATGAAATGGTAGTTTGTTTGCTTAGCTTTCTATTTTTGTGAATCTGAAGATTCATCTGCTGTACTTCCAATGTGGACATAAGGTGCCCATTAATTAACAAGCGAAACAAAGTATGCTCTACGACAAGCAAGTACTGCAGAAATGATGGCATGCGAAGCAAAGAAATCAGGTTTATAGGCGGTCGACCGCCCCGATACCAGGTATCTAACCCATTAAGCTGAGATAACTCGGCAGGTAGGAGCCTGGTCATCGGTTAGAAAGAAAAAAAAGGTGCCCATATTGGGAATCGAGAGTAGTTTTATTAAATCTTGTAATAAATAAATAACGAAAATGTTTTTAAACAATATATGCAGTAGCAATTGAAAATATGTTTTAAAAGATTTCTAAAACACTCTACTTTTTAATATTTAAAGTAATTTTACAATGTCTAATAAGAATTTAAACTTACCTGTATTTACGATCAGCACACCACAAAACAACAAGTTTCCTTCTAAATGGCGAACAGTGCGTCTTTTTGTACTTCCCTGACTTAATTATCTTTTCGACTGCTTTTCTTCACGAACATTTAGCGCAATTTCTCTACCAAAATTGTTACTTTTAAAAATATTAGGGGTGTCCATATTGAGAGCATTGTCCATATTGGGTACAAGTACCTTACATCTTAGAATATCAAAGATGTCATCCTTATCTAAAAAAATATATATCCGTGAACTTACTTTATACTGATAGCAAACAATGTCGACCCAATTGCTTTTATATTTTACGAGGTTAGTGAAAAAGACAGACTGCCGCATTGCGTTTTACTTTTATATCCTTTCAAATTACTGGAGTCATTTGAAATTCTTCTCGTGCATTCCTAGTTTCCCTACACGACGCGTCATGCAAAGAACATCATGTGTCGTGGCATCATGAGTTACATGATAATCTTTTCATAAATATGTATTCGCATTTTTTCACACGCGCTTCATGCAAAGAGCATCGTATGATTCAAGCAATCCGATAAAAAAAAATGTACAAATGTGTAACTCAGTGCGGCATCCTTTCTCTTTCGTTATCCTTGCTTATTTTACATCTGTTGTTTCAATGTGTTAACTCATTCACCGCCCACATCACACAGTGCCACACTTCATGTTACACTTTATGCATCTCCTTCATAAAATGTGATGTAATTTATGGAGGACCCCTTTAACGTTCAACAAACATACAGACAAGAAGCAAATATACGGTGTCAACGACAGCGTTTTATCATGACATTTATTGAAATGACATGACGAAATGCATGATTTTCATTTTTTATAATTATTGGCGGCACATCATTAGAACCTTAATTCTTCTTAATTAAAAGATAACCAAAGCACTCTTCATTCTATATTATAGGTGAATGTGTAATCCGATGTAAAATTCCATCAAAAAACAAATTACTGTGTGTGAAAGTGTAAATATTACATGTCAATCAAATTGGCAGAAGAAATTCAATCTGTGATCAGAACTCTTTTTAGATACAAAAGGTCGTACAAGATTAATGACCCTCTCATTAGTCATGGAAACTAGCTTTTTTATTTTTATTATTCTAGGTTATTAATGCCAAGTTATCAACGAGCACATCTACTCATTACATTGAAGGGATGTTGCGTGTTTAAATAAATTCCCCTTTTTATTTAAGACAATTTCATCAGTTTTTTCAGTACCTTTAAATGCAAGATTGATTACCTTTATTTCATGCATCATAGTTTTCTTCAGATTTCTTCATTGTAAACCTATTCTTCAGAATTTCTATTTTACAATTATCATTATTTTCAATGATCCATTTTAATTTCAAAGAATAAAAAAAATTAGTTTCACTTTTGATTAAAATGAATAGATATAAACCTAGACCTACTGTTTTGCAAAATATGTCATGTACATTATATTTGATGTGATTAGAATATATTTTTGACTGTGGTGTTTTCCATATTTTAATTATATTCTTCTTCATAAATGTATTTTTCCTATAGTTTAAAAATTTCTCGTTCTACGATGATATGTTACAATTTTTGAGGTGCTTTCGGACAATATATATATATACACACAATGAGGCGAGTGTTTAAAAAAAGTAGTACTAAAAGCAGGGCTCCCAAATGATCCGTGAACTGAACATCAGTATTTTTTAACAGAAAATTTCATGATAGATTTCTACAGAATTTGCGATATAATGAACTTCCAAGGCTGGTTTTCTGGCAATTTGCTAGAAAAATCTAAAAAGAAAATTTCTCTAAGAAAATCCTGATGTTCAGTTGGCGGACCATTTGGGAGCCCGGTAAAAGTAGTACTGTACACTTTATTAACATTCAAACTTCGTAACTATTGATCATTTTTTATACAAAATTTAAAGTCTATAAACTAATAGACAGATATATAATTAAGAACCATTACTTATTATTAAAAACATTATCTAGATTAATTAGAAATACCATTATTAGAACCTAACAAAATTAAAATAAGACCTTTTCAACAAAAATGAAAATTGGAGTATCTGTTAAAAATTTACGTGGAGACATACGTGAAATGTATGCAGATACGTAAAATACATGCACATTACAAACGAATAGGATAAACTTTTTTTTGGAAGTCGTTTTAAAGGGAAGGCAATAAAGGGTTTACTGACCAGATAGTAATTTTATGTGGGTATCACTTGATAATATCACTAATTGTTATTTCATACTAGTTCATCAGAATATTTATTGCACGCTACAATAAAATAGCTCAGTGATTATACGTTAGGCATTTAACTTCAACGATTTCATTATCAAATACAAAAATCTGTCATATTTATTAGAATGAAAAATGCATCGTTGAAATATAAACAAAGAGATTTTATCTCCCACCCTACATAGACACAATCGTAGGTGTCGGTATAATTAATGGGAAAATGACGCCTCTTCTTATTCTACTGCATATAAATATCTATCTTATATCTACTGCATATAACATACAAAATATATAACTACTTATCTGTAGGTAATAAAATATTCCGTAATTTATTTTAAATTAATTATGCTTATGAGATAATTTCCGGGATGAAATTTATACAAAATAAAATATCTAGAAGTAGCTTGTATTTAGGTCATGGAACATAAGTTGCGGCTACATTTAACTTCAAATGCATAAATTAAAAAATAAGAGAGAGGAAGAATTTATCAAATTATAATCTGGAGATATTTTTGTACATTTCCATTCACATTCCTCATTTTTATCTTATTATACTCAAGCTTCATTTTGTTACGTTAGCAATGTAAATACTGTTAATAAAAATGATTATATTTCTAATTAGTAGTATGATAGAAAATGTAATAAGTACTACAGCATAAACGTATTAATAAAAATTATTACATTAGTAAATAATAGTAATTTGTAACAAAATTCTTTTATTTTATTGTAGAAAAACATATTTATAATTAATGTGACATTAATTCATAATTAATGTTAAACATTAATAATATCTTTTATTTTACAGTTTTCTATATAGCAAAATTTTATATCTTAAATCGATATTTCAACTTCTTTCGAGAAAGAAACTTCTCTAATACAGTTTTACGTTTGCAAATAATACAATATCTAATACAATCTTGCATTTTTGAATTTTCTACATCTTGATATATGTGAAATAAGTGGTTATTCACTAATTAAGTCACGCCGATTGTTTTATATGAGGGGTGTTTCTCTTTTACTCCATGACACTACGTTAACAGTCACATGGTTTGTTCCTTTAGAGCCGAAAATCCCCCCCCCCCTTTTCCTGATATAATGATTCTCTATCTCTCTTTTTTTTTTTTTTTTTTTTTTTTTTTTTTTTAGAAGTGTTAATTTAGATCCCGTTTTGACTTAAAACCAAAATGCGATTTCTATTTTTCGATTCTCAAACATAATACGAACGTGTAATAAATTAAGATCAACTTTATATTAAACATCATAGTATTATTAAAACTTTAATAAAAATAATAGTGAATAAAAACACACGCAATATACGAGTAACATGCGAAAACGGAATCTGACTGTAACGAAATCCCATCTTAAACAGAACTATTTCATGGTCCCGGCGAAACGGATATCATGCAAACATACTTGCTAAGACGGAAAGAAACCTGTCTAAAACTATATTTTCTGTTCCCTCTTTATTCGATCATAACAGGTTTTATTGTATTTTTATTAACTTTATTACTATAGTTGCAATAAATGACAATCTATAACTATTTTTATATTACACACTATTAAACTATTATTTTCACGCTGCAGCGTGAAAGAAAAGTCTATAAGAGTCTATAAAGTATGACACAGCGTGCTGTGTCATACTTTATAGACTCTTTCTGCTGTTTGAAGCATGCATAACTAATATATGATCCTCTACAATAAAAGTCTTTGAAAGTACATTTTTTTTTAATTTGTAACTGAAACAGTTTTGGCTGCCATAAATTTAAAAAATATTTCTTTGTTTTAGATTCCTTTGAAACGTGTATTATACACTGGCGAGAAAAATTGAAATATATTATAAATACTTTGTGTTAATTCTATTAAATGAAGTCCAATGAAAGGTAGGTTTGTAAATCAAGATCAGCGTTATTACGCTGTCCAACCAAATGATTTTTAACTGTACTACACAGAAATATAAAAATTCGATAAGCGCTACGTGTATGGAAGGTGAATCATGTAATTGAGTAGTAATTTGACGGATTGTGACAAATAGCGTTTAATCGGGAGTATGAAAAGTGGGTAATAAGTTTGTAAAGTTGTCAAATTTACATTGCGGTCGGAAGTGACCACAAAACTGCTAAAAATTTCCTACATTCCTCTAAATAATTATAAAATGTAACATAATACGAAGAGTTTTCAAAAAGTAAAGATACAAAACAGAATATTCATTCAAAAAGCTTTTATTTGATAAAACATCGATTACAAATTACTTTCTGGTATATGCCTTATTTTTGCACATATTTCTATGTAGCATTGTGGTCATTGTGGAAGCATTTATTGAGTCTAAAAAACACTATGGTAAATCTACGAATTACCGCGAAAATAATGTTTTAAGGTGTATTTCACCAAGATATGTCTTATCATATCGATTGCGTTTTAATATGCGAATCGAGTTTTAACAGAATCTGGAATTTCAGCCTCGAACTCGATGAGATAATTGTCTAGGCTGCCGCTTCCCAGTGTATAAGCACATCATAAAAACCACGTCTAATTTATGACTGAAATTTATAATTTTTCCAGAGGCTTTCTTTTAATGCGTTAATTGTTATGGATACCAAAACTGATTTAGAAAAATTCATAACCCTTTTTATGCTTAATAGAAAGAGCGAGCTAGTGAATTTATTTTTTAAAATTATGTTTTTGGGCTTTTTTTGTTTTTAATGTTTTTTCATTTGAAGCCCTATTCGTCTCAGTCCTCTGTCTATCTGTCCGTCACAAAGTCCGTTCACAGAAACACAGTCTTCCAATTTTGTGTATTTACAGCTGAATACAAGCTTTTGTATCCCAGTCATAAAATTTTACCACCTATTGTCAAAACCACATTTAAACTTCGATTTTTATTTCATCATCGTTACAGAATTTTTGCATGAAAGATGTTTCTTCAGGGGAAGGAAAAAGCAGTAGTCGCAGCATGAAAGTTTGGACCTACCTGTCCTGCCTGTCCTACCTGTTTTAGGTTCATGTATAGTGATCCTACATCCAAACAAAGCATAACACCATTTCTTTACATTTGGTCGATTCATAATGTTCCCATAAACGGAAATAGTTGGACGCACAACTTTTGCGTGAAGAAAATGTATGACGGAACGTACTACACATTTGACGAGATGTTAAATGGATGCAGCCATTCTCAACACGTGCTACACCAAACAGTCTCACTGTACAAATAACGAGTGACCGCAAGGAAAAGTATAAATGTTCAAGTTTACAATGTATCTTACGCTCCTTAAAACATTTTCTTTCCTGTTGTCTGTGATGTATCATTGCTTTTCGAAAACACCTCGTATTTTCCATACCCCTCTTTATTTTCCGTGTTCTACATTAATACTAAAATTTATTATTTTACAGCAGTAGGATATTCTGTATTTTTAGGTAGATTTCGTATTAAATACTACCTATTGCGGTCGCTCCTATGTTGGAATTTCTGAAAAAGTTTTGCAGATCTACACCATCATGACCTCTAGACCCCAAAATCACCATTAGTAAAAAAGTTTATCTATGTATCTATATATATATATATATATATATATCACTTTCTTCTGGACACGATAACTTCTTTAATTCTATAACTTCTATAAACAAAGCATACTTTTGTTTCAGAAGTTTTTCTTTAAATCTTAGAAATCTATTTGTTTTTTGAGGTTCATGAAGATAAACGAATCTTTTCGGAATTGAGAAAGAGGTTCCAAATATTACATTTTCTTAAAACTTCTTGCTTGATCAAGCAACATATTTTTTTGCAATATAAAAATTAGACTTAAAATACTTACTATTTTGCTTGTATAGGCGAATTTTGCTTCTATCTGTAGATATAGATTTTGAACTAAACGCTCTTGCTTCAATTTCTTTTCTTTTTCTGTCTTTTTTAATTTTTTTACTGTGAATGGGAAACTTTTTCAATTCATTCATTGGGCTAAACCAAAACAAATATGCATAAAATCACTAATTATTATCTTAAATAATACTTACGTGTTTCATTTAATTAGTTATGAATAATTAAATCATATCATGGACTTATAAGTTCTTTATGAAATAAATACATAACTTCACACATTATAAATTTAATATTACATTAAATAGGGAAGTTTAATTAAAGTTGACTCATCACCGAACACGATTAATGTAATAAGATTTTCACCACCAATAAATAAATGTTAGATGTAGTTGTAGCTTGTTTTTCAAAAATTATTGTTAATTACATATTATCCGTGCCTCGTGCATAAGCCAACCAATGATACCTATAATACTAATGACACTAAACCTTTTTTTTTCTACCCTTTTCTTTTTCTTGTTACTCTATTCTTAACAGTATGTAGTAGAAATTTTAGGTGCAACCGTAGAATCATTTATATATAATTGTATATTATAATATGATACAAATATAAAAAATTATATTCAAACTTGTAGTATGTAATTAGGAAACATATAATATATTCGTTCCGGTGTACATAACATGCAGACAAAAATAAAACTACCATTGTAAATATCTTTTATAGCAAAAGCCAACAATTTGATGTTATGTATTTTATAAATGTACTATAAATTATTCGTTTGCATTAATTTAATTTGCTTTTATATTATTTACCATTTTAAACTACGTTATGTTGTCGTTTTAACAGAAAACCTTCACTTGGCAAGCTTCCAGATGCGAAATAAAGTAGCCACTAGTATAAGCCTACATCAGAATAATAAAAATATAACTGACTGTTTCGGCAGAACGAAGTTTGTCATATCAATTGTATTTGAAAGAACACAAAATGGTCTGTAAAATATTCTAAGAATGGTCATTATTCGAGATGACGGTAAAAAATCATAAATTTTTAATAATTATTAATTTAATTAAACTGATTTTCAACTTGTCAAACCTAATAATACATAGTTCATTTTGTACGTATGGCATTTTACTATGGATTTACATAAAATCAGACTTAACTTTCAGTATAACAGATGTAAATTTCCAATTTTGGTTGAAAAAAGTCCGGGCAGGATTCGAACAAGGGACGTATTGGCTGAAGCCGCCAATGCTCTTCCAACTGAGCCATCCAGGACACGAACACTGGAGGACTATTTCATACAAATAACCCCAACGATCACTTAATCTGGTCTGATACTCTGAATCAGCTCAGCAGAATAAATTGGAGGTCAATACATGGAACTGCAGGAAATCGCTGCAAACTAAATTACATTAGATTATGTAATTTCGTTGTAATTAATCTAATGTAATTTCGGTTGCAGTGATTTTCTGCAGTTCCATATATTGGCCTCCGATTTATTCTGTTGAGCTGATCCACAATATCAGACCAGATTAAGTGATCGTTGAGGTTATTTGGGCGAAATGTCCTCCAGTGTTCGTGTCCGGAATGGCTCAGTTGGAAGAGCATTGGCGGCTTCAGCCAATACATCCCTGGTTCGAATCCTGGCCCGGACTTTTTTCACCCAAAATTGGAATTTTACATCTATTATAATTAGTTTACCGATTGAATAATCGTGTTTAAAATATTAATCTAATTAACTTTCATTCACTAACAGTGATTTTAATGAAAATTTGTTTTTATTTTTGTAGTTGTTTTTGTTTTCAAATGATTTGCATAGGTATTTTTGTAAATGGTCAAATAAAAATTATTTTAATCAGTAAAATAAAGGGCCCCACCAGTGGCCGAGAGATTCTGACCTCTAAACTGGTAGACGGTAAGTACTGGGTTCGAACCCAATCGCGACCGTCGGCCTAACCGTTGGGTGTTTACTGTGGTTTTTTTCGAGTCTTCGATTTCCTTGCGAAAATACGGGTTAGGTTCCCTTAGAAATACCCCTATGGAGGGCACCCCTCCCCATAAGGCCTATATTCCTCGTGTCGATAATTGGTCGTCATTAACACAAACAAACAAACAGTAAGTTGAAGTTTTTAAAAAAATTATAAAATACAGTTGTACAATAAATACTAATCTTTTCAACAGATATTTTTAAGACAAATCCAACATTCATATATTTTTTAAATTTATACGAAAAAATAAACAGTGTGGAACTAACACACATGTGATTTCTAACCAAATTGTGTGATTATAGTTTCAACTGCACAATGTAAGTAACCTGTTAGTTTCCTTTCTTCGTTTTAATTTTAAAGAAAAAACATTGGATGTGCCAATTCCAAAACATTCTTCTGTCTCATACGTACATTTTTGTATTTTAAAAAATAGTTACTCATGTTAATACTTTAATAATTTTAATTCAATATTATTCCAACTTTGAATTTAATTTTAAATTTCTGCTTCAGTCAATTAATCGGAGTAAAAACGAGTTTCCGTCTCTGCACAAGTCGATGGACAATAGAACGATAGAAAGGTTTTTTTCAAATTCAGGGAGGACTTTCTTGCCACACCCAAAAATAATCATATATAAATATTTTAGTTCAGTTCTATGCATAACTTCATACACTTTTTGATGGTAAAATAATGAAAATGACATAGACATCGTGATTTTAGCGCCTCCTTAAAGCGGATTTTTTTCAAATTCAGGGCGGACCTTCTAGCCATAGCCAAACACTTACACAAAAAAAATTTTCAATTATTTTTTTTCAAATTTCATAACTTCATACACTTTTAGGTGGTACAATATTGAAAATGGTACAAAAATTGCAATTGCAGTGCCCCCTTCCGGAGGATTTTTTTTTTTTCAAGATCAGGGAGAACCAACTAGCCATAGCCAAACACCTACATAAAAAATTTGGTTCAATTCTATGCATAACTTCATGCACTTTTAGGTGGTGCAATATTGAAAATCGCACAAAAATTGCTATTGTGCGCCCCCTTCATGTACTGGACTACGATATTTGAAATCCCGCTGTTTAAAAGTCTCTAGCGAAAGTAAAGGGCTTCAAATAAAATAAAATTTAACAAGTATTTATAGTCAAACTGAAAATTTGTGAAAACTGAAAAATGTAGCGGTCTGGAGACCGCAAGTAGCCAGTGGCGCAGCCAAGGTGGGGGTTTTCAAGCTCAATATACCACTATTTTTATACGGTTAACTTTGTAAAATTTATTTGCAGAATTCTTTTCATTTAATAAAACGAAACGAAACGGTTACAAAAAAGTGGTATCCAGTGCCTCGAAACCCCCGCCCTGGCTGCGCCGCTGCAAATAGCAGGGGTTATGGGTTAACAAATGTAACCTCCTCCGTCCTATTGTCGTGTGGAGGAGACGTTAATGAACACTCTAAATTAAACTAATAATAACACACTAATTTAAATCCTTTCAAAATTGTTGAAATTACTTCCAGATCTTTTTATTAAATGTGCGCATATCGCAAGCCTCGATATATATACTTCTATATCTTTGACGATGTTTTATAGTAATTTTATTCTAGTTTTTGTGGTCCTTCGTAATATTTGTTTCAGGACTAAGGAGGTTAAATTTGACGATAATGTCACGATCACCAAGATGTCCAATTCGTTTTTATCCAAAATCATTGCGGTCAGTCAAATTTTAGAGACCGTGTGTCGCCTTTTAATTGTGATCTGTCCCCTTAACTCCACACAGCTAGGAACTCCGCACTATGCCTATGCAATGGGGTCGCCGTGAGCGGAAGTGTTTCCTCCACTGTAGAAACTTCCTCAACTAGTTTTCAACAAATTGAGCTACAATATGATTAGTGCGACAGGTACAACTTTAAAGAATCTATAAGTTAACCTTCACAAATAACAGGCATTGAATAAAATTGCCATTTATCTTAACAACGTTTTCTATACTCTACTTTTTAGTTACTGTTATTTAAAAAACACAAAAAAAAATCCGATTTGCCGACGCTTTTCGTTATACAAAAAATAAACACTAAAACTGCACATAATAATTCGATACTGAACTTTCAAATGTCTACGATGTGTCGTTTTTATAAATTCATCAATTTTCATATTCCATAAACTGATTTTCTAATTAATATGAAAGCATCATGTTTCATAAAATTACACACATAAATAACTGTAAAACTTACCTAATAACACCTGCTCGAGTAGTAATTGCTGAATCGAACGTCAAACTTTCTCCTTTCAAATTTCCAATAATCTGTTTTGTCAGAAAAAATTCCTTCATTTTTAAAATTTTCACATAAGCAATCCGTGGCAACTTTTCCAGTTCCGGGTAAAAGAAAGAACTGGCCGGATGGTCCGGAACATTAGACCGGATGGGCGTGATGCTTGACCTTGGGTCAGTGGCCCATTTAGGAGACGTAAAAGTGTAGCCGTTGTCAGTTCCTCCGTCGATGGGTTCTAGGTCAAGGGTGATAGAGTCTACCCACTTGTTCCCACGACAAAGGTCAAAGCTATCAACTCCAATGAACCAGTCGGGACTGGGAGTGATTCGGCAAATTATTGATACCTGAAATAACCAACAAAAACAAACGATTAATTTACAGACAAAGTATATCAATTATCATATGATCATTAATAAATGTGTGGTGAGTTATCACATTTATATACTGGTGAGTTGACGGCACTCTGAAGTAAATTGCATTTTGATTCAGTAAAGCATTAGTCATCACTAGTAAGAGTTTTCTTTTAAAGTGAGAACTATTGTTTTCAAGTATTCAGTAGGGCATCAAGGTAGTCTAAGAGGGTGCATAAAATAACATTTTAACTATACTGATTCGTTAAATTTTAATCCTTAGTAGTGACAATATATAGAAAGAAAAACAAAGATATAAAAAATGAAAAACATATAGATTTTATTGCACTGATGATGGAGTCTTACAGGCCTTGAAACGGTCGTATGCATTATTTATTACATCAGGCCGTGTACTTTATTTATTACATAATATTTTTTCTTGTGTCCTATAAGCATTGTTTTTCATTCTTTATATACTGACACAAAGTACAATCCTCACCTCCTTTTGCTGTATAGCATTACGGTACAGAAACAAAAAGAAATTCAACCACATTTTTTTAATACTTATGAAAATGTGCGGGTTCTTTTCTTATTGAAAACCAAATAACCCAATGAAGACAGCTGGACAATTAATGACTGACACAAAACAGTGCCATAAATTCAGTATTAGCAGACACCAGAATCCAGGTTTTTCTTGGATATAGAATAGAAAACTTTGTTCAAAACCACATGATGTGGAGTAGATGAAAAGGTATTTTAAAGATATTTTAAGAGGAATGACATTTATATGACTCGATTAAACGAGAAAAAAAAGATTGCGTTTAGAATCTTCAGCATAATTATTATTATTATTATTATTATTATTATTATTATTATTATTATTATAATTATTATCAGTAATAGTAGTACAATTATATAGTTTGTCTGGGGATATGAAGAAAACGCGTACTACTAAATATTTTTTAAGGTGAAATTTTACTTCTTTGACTGAAAATTTACGTGAATTTTGCGATTTGTTTCGATTACAAAGAAAAGATAACCCACCTTTGGACTTTTTACATTATATTTATTGATATTTCACTTATATATTTAAGTTTTTGTGTGTAAAAACATTAACAATATGACATGTGCAACGTGGAGTGCCTGTAGATGAACTTCCAATAGAAAGACAATTTTCCTCCAGTCACAAACATCTGAAAACAATTCAGTTTGCAAACTATGAAAGGCCATTAAATTCTTAGGCGCTTATATAGCCTTAAATTAACAAAAAGAGTAACTTTATCGTAAATTTGTTTACATTTTGCGGGAATGAAAAAATAATTAATAAATTAAAATTGTACTTTTAGATGATATACGCTTCAGCAAAAACATCAAATAAAGACTATTCTTTTTTAATAAAAAATAAATTAAATCGGTCGAATATTTCTCAAGAAAAATGATAGCGCAATTTGAAAAATACGATTTCGGGAAAAGCAAATTTAAAATTTAACATTCGTTCTACATTCAAGGAAAAAAATTGCAACATATTGCAATATTACGAAATTGCTTTAGGATAACAACCTACACATAATGAGGGATGCAAAAAAAGTAAAAAGAAAACAAATCAAAAAACTTGACCAAAAGAAGTATAACTTCCTGTTAATCTAACGAAAAGAAATATATATATATTTTAACTACTGAATTCCAATTGAAACGTAGCTTCAAAATTACTGCGGATATGTATACAATTGGCTAAGAATTTTGTATGGTTTGTTGAAAACGAAATTTTTTTAATTTAAACTCAGTATGAACCATCTTCGTTTTACGAAAACAATGGAACACGTCTGAACATTAAATATGACATTGCTTACATAATCTATGTTAGTTTGGATGCAGACATATCCAAATAAGTGTACACCTACCCTGGCTGAAATAGCTCAGTGACAGGTCGCTGAAATGGATATTTTTTTAGTCAAACTGTGAATAACCCTAAATATTTTCTTTGGAAAACAGGCACTGCTGTCGTTAAATTTACGTTTATCCCCCTCATAAACTTTTCACATGGTTTAGTGTCGGATCTTGTCTCAAAACTTTTTGAGTATTCTGAAATAAGAGCGAAATCTTTTTTAAGTACACATGACTGCGCTGACAAAAATTGGTCAAAGGAATCGCAATTAAATTCGTACTAACTGGGAAAGTATAGGTAAAATTAATAATGTTAATAGGGAAAGTGAAGGTGTTTTTTACTTTGTTTAGTGCAGATGCCATTGTTAAATTTCGCATATTTTTGATGTAATATAATAATAAATCCATATTATTGAATTAAATGTGTAATCTTCTAATTCCTATGGTAGAATAGATTCTAAAAATCCCGTAATTCTAGGAACCCAAATCCATACCAGAAAATTCCAAGAATTGGTTTCACTTTATTTAAATACAGAATGTCTGTTATTAAATAAAGTAAATATTGCTATTTTAAATTTCTGGCATGAATTTTAAATACCCGAATCTAAAAAATTTACTAAATTCGAAACACTGGTGGTAGCACATATGAAACCATGAGCATTAGAGTGTAAATGAAATTCCCATGTCGGGGACAGGGGGACACATTTGAACTGGGGGCACCTTTGAACACTCTAAATATTTTCCTTCAAATAAATTATTTAATTATAAGCAGTGTGTATGGGAATACATTACTGCTAGTTTAAGAGAATAATTATATAAAGCTGTACCATTTTGAATGAACAGTATTGTCTAAACAAGATATGTATTTTTCCCCCTCTTGAATCTAAACTTAAGAAAATAAAGTTTTAAGATTTTTGTTTACAAACTTCTCTCTCTAAAATTTTAAATTATTATTCAATGCTTAAACAAAGATGTTAGCTTCAGTTTATAAGCTTTGTTTTATTCAAATTCTTCAAACGAATTTAGTAAACCGTTGTAATGTTGAACTCCATGTGATGGGGCACCATTGAACAGCGAAAAAACACCGAATAAACTGCGGTGATAAATAATAATTGAAATAATTTAAAGGAGAACACTTAAAACTACGGAGTAAAAGTTGTTAATGTATCTAAATATTATTATTTCTGATTTTTTTAATGTGAAAAGAGGTTAATTAAGTATGTCAAAGAGCATGGGCTTATACTGTATGTGGGTGATTCTACGATAAGAGGTTCAAAAACATGGAGAATTCGGCCAAAAAGAAAAGTTTGAGTTTGATCAAAAACCTTTAAATTATGATTTTTGTCCCGTTTATTTACCTTTTCATATAAGGGCAAGTCACTTTATACATATTTTATAACTTTTTTTGGTAAGTGACTCGCTCCCCTGGCAGTTATCGTGCCAGGGGAAATACGGCAGGGGAGAGACATTTTCGTGTAAATTCAAGCTTTTTAGCTGACTGAATTAGTTTTTCGGTTAATTGTGTATTTCACCTGAAGTATTACCGTATTCTTTAATTAGGGCAGTAAATGCAATTGAATTAAATGAATATTATAAGTTTTATGACTTACCAGGGGAGATACACAATCACTGTGCGAAACCACTACAAAACACGGTCGCGTCGCAACAACTAAAAATGGTGACGCTTAAATGGCTTGTGCGTTTAGTTTTGTTAACTTCAAGCCAATAGATGTCCTTAAGCACTACTTCCAATATAGCCATCCTTGAATTTATATTTGTTTCAGCGGAACGAAATGTGACAGGGGAGAGACACAAAAAAAAGCGGGACAAAAGTTAATTTCAAAAATTATTTGAAATTAACAAAATTATTTTATTTTTTATTTTATAATACGTAAGTATAATTACTTAAATTCCAATTAAACATACTTTAGCTAAGCATCTGGCGGAAAAAATATATGTATTGTTTGAAAGTTAAATTGAAACCGGCAAGGGGACATGCCAGGGGAGGGGACTTTTTAGACTTTGTAAGAAATTTCAGAAAAACGTGTTTAAATTAGGCATTCAATCGTGATGTTATTTAATAAAGTATATTAAGATGATGCGATTCATTGCAAAAAATAGCAACATATAGAATAAAAACTCTGTTTTAAACGGATTGCCGTACAAATTACCTCTTATCGTAGAATCGCCCATGTATTAGTGTAGTGCTGAATTAGTGTTATACTGTATGTATTATTAGTATTACCTCTGTATGTATCAGTGATGGGAAGTTTCAAATCTAAATTCATTTATTGGATAATTGCAAATCCTGGATACAAAATAATTATTCATGATTTGACAGGTTTCCAAATATTATTTCCGGTTTTCGTAACGGATAAAACAGAATTTTATATCAGGTCTCTTAAAAAAAAATAACGATGAAAAATTTTAATTTTTCAAAAGCATCAGTTATCACATTGGTGTATTTCAAGGATATTGCAAAAAAGTTTTCACAACCAAACACAACTGGAGGGACACTTTGTGTTTTATCAACAATGAGTTTTGACATCAACTTTGATGGATTTAAGTTTGGTTAAGTCACAAAAAATTTGTAATTTCAACAAAATGTGGTTATTTAATTTTATTCATATTACTTTATATTTTTGTAACACATGCAACTTTTTATAAAAACTCTCAATATTTTCATATTTTATTCATGTGTTCAAAGGTGTCCCTTGCTTGTTCAAAGTTACCCCTACATGGGCAGGTTTGAACAAAAATCTTTCAGCTTTTTAAATCCTCACAACTTATTTAATTTCTTTGGAAAATGTTTAATTTATGGTTCAAATGATGAAGAAATGCGTTATTTTTATTGTATAATATTTAAAACTCACTGAATATAATTCAAGTAAGAAATATATTTATTTTCTGAAAAAATGTTCAAACGTGCCCCCCTCTCCCCTACAAGGAAATATTTTCAAAAAGTAGCAAAATACTCAAAACATTTTTTCCTTAAATAAATGTTTTATTCTGTCAATAATATCACTAAATTTCGCTTTAAGTTTTAAACAAAGTTTTTCTCTAGACTTTTGTTAACTGTCACTTTTAGATGTTTTTTCCGTAAGCGTTACAAAGTAGTAATGACTTCTAATATACAAAATCTCTGTACGCTCTTATAAAAGAATGAAGATTTATTTTATTCAACACATGTAAAAAATATAACAGGATTTCAGAAATTCATATTCAATGGCGTAACTAGGGTGGTTGACCAAAATCAGTAATATTGTAAGGTTTTCTTTATAGCAGAAAATTTTCTGGTTAGGTAAGGCGAACAGAACTTTTAAAAAATACCGCTTTAGAACACGTAGGCACCCACTCTGGTTATGCCATTGATCTTAAATATGGCTTTTGCTTTCAGGTTTCTTTTTTAACATTTATTGAGTTTATTTAACTTTTCACTTAAACAATTCGGGTGCTGTGGGCCATTATCGGAGTTCCGTTCTCCTGTTCATAGTGTTGGTCTTATCTCGTGTTAAATCCGTTCAAAATGCCATATTTTATCCAGCTACAGAATTCTATCCCTTAGCGCCATTCGTTAATCCCCCTTTATATTTAACATTTCAGTGATATGTGTTAATATATGTATCTAAGAACAGCAAATGAGTTACTATATTTTTTCGGAAAGCAAAACCCTCCGCCCTTTTGCACATGCGTCAGGTCTGCTTTTATTTTATCAAAATAGGGCTAAGCGGAGTTTGCTTAGCAGCATTTGAATGAGCGGCAACCTTAGTTTCAACGTACAAGTGAACGACGAAGTAGATCTTTGAAAAATACCCAACTCAACGTAACACTTCTTTGGATAATAGAATCGTCCCAGAGTGCTAGGTGTGGCTTTCAAAAATTAACAGTCGGAGAGACTGGGACGCATGTGAACATCGAATTTTTTCGTAAGTTATTATGTGATCTTTTAATTTAAAAAAATACCAACGATGATAGCATCTGTAGACATATGGTACAAATTTTTTGAAATTTTTTGACATTTAGCTTGTCCTTGGTAGCCAAAACACTGTTTATAGATCTTAGAAGTAAAATCTCAGTTCCATCTTGCTAAGCAAATAGCTTTATTTATTTATACTTTTATTTGAATTTTAGTGTTTACTATGAATACTAATAAATAGTTTTTATATTAAAAAAATCTTCTAAAATTGCGAAATGTTAATGATGTGTCACTTTAACCCTTAACTGCTGTGACAAAAATTGTCGCATAACTGCTATGAGCGGTCTGTCAGACCGCTTATTCTAAATATTAATAAAATGTTAAAGTAACTCTCAGAATACTATTTTTGTATTAAACTTTATGTACAGGACTAGTATAAATAAAATTCAGCTATTCAAAAGTCTCTAAAAATACCGTAATTTCGGGTGTATAAGCCGCAGCTCAAACAATTCTTTTTCGACCCAGAATTTTTTAAGAAACAAATGTAACTAGTTAGATCACCGTAAATATTTATCTTCAATCACTAAATAAAATTTCTGGGTCAAAAATAAATTGTTTGATCCGCGGCTTATACACCCGAAATTACGGTAGTAATAGGACTCCAAACGAACCAAATTTGATTAGTATATGTAGTTCAACTAAAAATTACTGGTTAAACTCCGAACTTTAAACTCCGAAAATTGAAAATCTCAGCGGGCTGTGAGATCGCTTACAGTAGTTAAGGGTTAACTCTATTGATCATCTGGGGCATTTGTGAACAGACAAGTTGGGACAGATATGAATAGTTTATAAATGCCTCAATAATCATTCCTTGATTATGTTACTTTCACTTAACTTCATAAAAAATAATGTCAGCTTCAATATCTATAATTTTTCTGCAATAGCAGACTTTTTGTCAAAGAACATTTGATTTTGAATTGAAACTTCTACAAAAATATCTGTCAACAAGTTCATGAAGTGCAACAATCTCGTTTACGTTCAATTGTTATTTAAATAAATTGAATGCCTTCTAAAATGCAATAATGTTATGCAGCATTTTACTAAACGGTTTACCACAATATTTTTTATGCATTGTTAATGCAAAAAGCATTGTGATAAAAAAATTGTAAAGTTTTCTATTTCATTTCTTTCAAACTTGCAATGATGGCTTACTTTTATCTCTAAAATAGCTTTGTATATATGCTTTGTATATAGATAGACCTGGAGATATGGATAGATATGGAGCAATATCTTAAGGAAGTAACTATTTAAAAATAATAACAACCACAAAATCCCAATTCTAAGCACCCCCCCCTTATCTTTTAAAAGCAAAAGAAGTTAAATTTGGAGGAGAGCTTATAATCGAGATTTTTTTTTTTTAACAATCATTAAGAAAACTCTTCTTTATCATTAATTTCGAAGCAAATGAAGCATGTACAGGGGTGAGAATCTTTCGTATTTCGGCAGATTTCCGATAAATATTTATCTAGATTTCTGCTCCCTAACATCTTCCCGAAACAAAAACCCGTAAGCAAAATTTAAAAGCTTTATTTTTTTTTTTCATATTTCTTCTTTATTTTTTATTTTATTGTTACAATAAATGAGTCATCTAATCCTCCCTCTCCTTCCCTAATTTACTTTTTTTTTAAATTGTATAATCTTGTGTTTAAATATAGCAACTCGTAACTAAAAAAATGTATGCATATTTTTTTCCTTTATAGTGAATTTAACAAATATTATAACTAATGATTATGACGACAAATGAATAACAGAATAAAAAGCATGTCAAAGGATTTTTTCCTTGTGTTCACACGTGCCCCACGTATGTTCGCAACGTCTCCGCTAGTGGGGCACATGTGAACAGTTTTTTGAATTTATAAAACTATTAAAAAAGGCTAGAAAAACTATAAAGATGATTTTAAGAAAATAACCATAAGTAAAAAAAGTTCTGTTTACTATACACAGAAGCTTTTGTTTATAGAAATAAACTTATTTATAAGAAAAGGCTATATTTATGTGAACTGTTTACATGTACTCCAGTCTCCTCTATCTAGATGTCAACACTGTCAAATAAGTAAGACTAAAAACAAATTAAATTTTACCTAAAATAATTGCTGTAAAAGGTTTTTATTTGTGTATCGGACTTTTATTTATCACGATGATATTTCAATGACAAATAATTCAAAGAAAAAATATTCTGTGAACTCTGCAATGCCTTTTCAAGAGTTCCTGGCGGAGATTTAGATCTTTATTATTTCGTTGACACTTATCGCTAAATTAAAAAAAAGAGTTATTGTTCTAAACCACTGTTCTTTAGCAAAAAATTTTCAAAATAATGATTAGTATTGAAGCATTCATAAATGATTTCTTCCTTGCACTGAAAGCCTTGAATCATGTTTAATGAATTAGTTATGGCTAATTGCAAAAAGCTCAAGTTTCAACTTTTTATCTGTGGTTTCGTTCGCCAGAGTTTGAGGAAGTACTTACGTCTTTTTTTATTATTTTATAAGCTGTGAAAAGCGAAAGTTAATGAGAAAATAGGTTAATGAACTTCATAAAAAAACACACCACAATAACGATCATTATATTTCGTCACATATTCAGAAAGCAACCGCAAAGATTATTTTGTTCTTCGCTAGTTAGCCGCAAATCATCAAAATAATTTTTTTTTCCATTTAATAAAGAGAAATTTATCAGAAAATTGTTCAGTTAATCATTTTATCAGTAAAGCATTTATCAGCAAAAAATTACAAAAATTTGAAAATTGATATAAATTATTAAAAAATTCAAAAAGTTGTAGTACATGCTCAGGTATTCATTAATTTTAAATAATGGTAATTTTCTGACTTATACGGCGGGTTTTTTTCATCATACGTTTACATTAATTTCTTTACTATGGCTAAGTACGCTAATTTTTTGAAAATACATGGTGCTTGAGCTTTCATTTAACTTTTATTTCTATCCTTTTAAATATTAAATATTTTTGGTTTGGATAAAGACAGAAAGTTTGAGATTAAATAACAGAATGCCTTAGAAGGACTCAAAATGCTTAGGAAAATGTCATATTCAAATGCATAAACTTAAAAAGTTCAGCTACAGGATTTTCGACAGTAAGTAATTAAGAGGTTAATATTGTAATTTCTTTAGATGACATTCGAACACTTCTAACGATAAAAAATAATATATTTCATTTTTCATTATTTTTCTATTTTACGTTTATATGAAATGAACTAGTATTTTAAAACATTCAGAAGGTCTAGCCTTTTAGTTGTATTATTAAAATTTAAAGTTTAATGAAAGAAAAGTCGTTGAATATTGTAATTATACGGTTGAAGAAAGGTAAATGGCATATAATAATTGGGCATTTCTCTGATAGTAAATTGAAATCGAGAAAGGTTTAAGCAAATATCTCTTACAATCAAAACTCTTAATGGATACCAGAACCTAGTTACTGAGTACTAATATGTTATAAAGTTTGCCTTAATAAGACTATATACCTCCCCCACCCTCCACCCCCCAAAAAATGAACGATTATTATTTTTTCTCTACTAAAAGTCGCAGAGAAAAATACTACATTTGATTGGGAATTGTATCTTCGTATGATGTATGTTAAAAAAAGAATAATCTTAAGAGGCCGTCTTCTCAGTGAAATTATTGAAATTTTCAACAAAAAAGACAATTTTTACAACATATTTAGGTTTTTCGGTAAAATTTATATCGAAAATTTATATCTAATTTATATCGATAAAATTAATAGGATATCGAACGGGAAATTATTGGGTCAGGTGGTTTAAGAATTATGAGGGTTTAAATTTTTTAAACTTCTATAGAAATATTCTTTTTTGTTTCTTTTTTTATGGATGCAATGCAGGCACACAGTAAAAAAATCTATAATTCTACAAATGAAAAGTTACAGAAAACTTTATGCGTACTAAAAAATTTTCGGTACGCTGTACAAAAAAAAAAAAAAAAAAAAAAAAAAAAAAAAAAAAAAAAAAATGCAATTCTACAATACTTGTTATTGTAATCTAATAAAAAATCTCCTAAAATTATAGTAATCTTCCTAAACTTTTATCTGTAACCTGGGTTGCAGTTACATAAAAAGCTCTAGGTATCCCATTTTCCTAAAACATTTTTAGTAACCTTTTAGATTTTTTGATTTACAGTGCAAACGTGTATCTATTACATGAATTTTTATTGTTGCCGTTACATAAAACATTCAAGGAATCGCAGTTTCCTAGAAAAATTCTATCCACCTTACAGTTATTTTTTTCTTTTGTTTGTTTTTAAGGACAGCACAAAAGCTCTTTAGCGGAATAAACTGTAATTTTGGAATTCACATGTCTGACAGTTTTAGAAATCGAGTTCCGTGAAAAAATTCATACGTTACATTCATATACAGGGAGAGTCATAAATATCGAAACAATAGGCTATCTCCTTAAATATTGCCTCTAGACCCATACTTCCAATTGCAAAAACTCATAAAAAAAGGTGAAATTTCTGATAATATAAGTTGCAACTCCATGGGGGGTCTATTTGAAAAAATACGAAAATTAAATTTTTATACGGCCCCCGTAGAGCAAGTACCCAGTTAGAAAGTTATTCCTTATCCATTCCTAAATTGAACAAAAAAAATTTCATCTCCGTATCTGAAAATCTGACAGAGATATTAAAATCCAAAATTCTCAAAAATCCGTGACTTACACCACTTTACCATGCCTGTAAACGAAGCGTTTTTCATCCATTTTCAAAGCAAATAAGGGATCGTCCACAAATTGTTCGTTTTTATATGTCGGTTTAAGACCGTGCCTCTTATTTGGACATAATAAAGCAGCGTATTGATTTAAATCGAAACTTGTTTTCAAAACATGTTGATCGTTAGCATTGGATGTCTGAATAGATCGAAATATGTAGGTCCGGTCCTAAACCGAAACATAGGGAAAAAAGTTCAGCCCGGTATGAAATAATGTTAAAATCATAATCCGGACCAGCCTGGAAAAAAGCTTAATCATAGCCGACCCAGCCGTGAATTTCTACATAGTCTTTTACTTCAGTGTTGTTAAAAATTGTTTCGCGTGGAGGCGTTCTGACCAAAAATACTTAATATAGAATTTCGTTTTTTATATTTATACTTTTTATTATTAAAGAGGCGCCAAACGCTGTGATATATTTATTTTATCAATGAATCTCTGTTTATATGTAAGTGTTTCACTTATATTGTATTATCGCTAATCCATATCCCGTGCGTTGGAGACTGAAAAATGTTATACAGTAAAACTTTTTAAGACGGAATCACATAGGAAAGAAAAAAATAGGTAATAGACAAATGCCCTTCCTAGCAGGTTTAAATGGAGTTTATTTTTTTTCTCAGGTATTATTGTATTTATTTTGCATGGATCAACACATTTTCTGTTTAAGACAGAATTCCGTCATAGGCAGATTTTTTTTCTCTGGTTTTATTTTGTTTAATTTTTTAGCATTTAAATATACTATTCTTAAAAAAAAAAAAAAATTAAAGTTTTTTTTTCTTGTGTGTAAAATTAAAGCGATTTTAAAAGTTATGTGGTTTTTGTAAAAATATTGATTAAACCAAATTTTACTTATTTTATGCACGTATTAGGTCTGTTCTTTTAATACGGATTGTTCGATACCGGGAATGAAAATTTCGTCCAGTGCACGCCTGGGAAAAAAGAAGCAGTCCTCTCCGGTATGAAAAATACATTTGATCCGGATAGGCGAGACTTCAGAAAAAAGTAACATCTGGTCCTGATCTGACCTCAGCCCAGAATACAGATTTTTTGACAGCCTCTCCAGGACGATAAAAAGCTTGAAGTTGTGAGAGCTAAATTTTTAAAAAGGACTTAATCTGCATCTTAGAAAAGCATTCTTTTAAATAACTGATGGGCAGTAAAACAGTACATTTCATTTTTCTGTATAATGACTTTTTTTCCCGACTATTTCTTGTCTTTAAATTATTAAAAGTGAAGAATTGTTTAAGAAAAAAAAGTACAAACTTGAAGCATGTCATTTTTAATTATTTTACATTAGTTTTGTTTTAAAAAAATGAAAAATTATATACCTTTGAAAATATAATTTTCTAAAAGTTATTATTTTTTAAATAAATATTTTTAATGGTTCTAAAATAAATATTGAAAAACAAAAACCCCGAAACAAAACTAAAATCACATTTTCATTTTTAATTAAATAGAAAGAAATTGAAATCCGATAAATAATGTTTGGAGTTATAACGATTTTTAACTATCCCATTTAAACCAGTAGTAACCATATAAAATTTTTATAACTTTTATGATAAATTTTAGGATGTGATTTTCTTAGCAAATTATATAGCTAATCATCACACAAAAAGAAAAAAATCAAAATTCTAACTCAAATGAATGATTTTTTACGCGTTTCCTACAACTGTTAAAGTAACATTGTCTTTTGAATTGGGCGCATTTCAATTTGTGTCTAATCCCTTAAAACCTGATGAATTATTCAAACGGTTATAACTCCGCGAACTTTGAAGATATCAAGATGCAACTTTTTGTGTATTATTCAGGACTGGATAAGGAAAGTTTTCCTAATAGGAATTTTTATCCTACGGGGACCGTATAAAAAGTTAATTTTCGTATTTTTTCAAATAGACTCCCCATGGAGTTGCAACTTATAAAAAATTTCACCTTTTTTTATGAATTTTTGCAATTGGAAGTATGGGTCTAGGGGCAATATTTAAGAAGATAGCCTATTGTTTCGATATTTATGATTCACCCTGTATATATTATTTAATTAATCTTGAATTTATATATGTATCTCGAAAATAATTTCCTATTAAAAGAAAAAATATCTAAACGATATTTTTTTTTCTTTAACAGAAATCGTTTTGAAATTAATATTAAACGCAACCCGTGAATATTTTAACGAAAATTCGTTTATTGAAACTTCAAACATACGAACTAAATTTTCAACAAAAGATTTGTTTTGCTTTAGTGGATTTGTTATGCTGACTTTGCGGTCCGGCATGGCCCATTTCAGTCCAACTCAATTTCAAAATAGAATTCCTATATTTCTGAATAAATATTATTCTACAATTAAAAATCTTACAAGTGAATATTGCTTAAAATTTGCGCAAAAAATTTAAAGTTCAAAATGTTTCAACTTATGAATACAAAGTACATATTTTTAAATTAATCTTGAACTTATATATGCATTTCGAAAATAATTAAGAAATTCTAATCGACAAATTATTTATAACAGAAATCGTTTTGAAATTAATTTTCGAAAACAATATGAAATGCAACCCATGGATTTTTTAATGAAAATTTAGTTCTAGAAGCTTCAAATATGCGAATTCAAAATAACAACTCATTCCACCAGGTACATTTTGATTTATGCTTAAAATATTATCTGTATTGCAAAAATTTTGCAACAAAAAAATTGTTTTGTTCTAGATATCTGTGTGGTCCGGCACGGTCAATTTCAGTCCAACTCAATTTCTACTAAGAATCCCAATATTTCTGAACAAATATTATTCTACAATTAAAATTCTTACAAAGGAATACTGCGTACATATTTATACACAAAAGTTAAAGCTCAAAATGTTTCAACTTATAAATACAAAGTATATATTTTTAATTAATCTTGAACTTATATATGTATTTCATAAAAATAATTTCCGATTAAAAAAAAGAAAATTAATTCTAATCGACAGTTTATTTATAACAGAAATAGTTTTGAAATTAATTTTCGAAAGAAATTGTGAAATGCAACCCATGGATTTTTTAACGAAAATTTATTTCTAGAAGCTTCAAATATGCAAATTCAAACTAACAACTCATTTCAACAAGTACATTTTCATTTATGCTTAAAATATTACCCATGTTGCAATAATTTTGCTACAAAAAATTGTTTTGCACTATAGATCTGTGTGGTCCAGGATGGTCCATTTCAGTCCAACTCAATTTCTACAAAGAATTCCGATATTTCTGAACAAATATTATTCCACAATTGAAATTCTTACAAAGGAATATTGCGTACATATTTATACACAAAAGTTAAAGCTCAAAATGTTTTAAATTATAAGTACAAAGTATGTATTTTTTAATTAATATTGAACTTATATATTTCGAAAAAAAATTCCGATTAAAAAGAGAAAATAAAGTCTGACAAATAATGGTTTTTAACAGAAATCGTTTTGAAATTAATTTTCAAAAATAATATTAAATACAAACCATGAGATTTTTTTAATGAAAATTGATTTTTAGAAGCTTCAAATGTGCAAATTCAAAATAACAACTCATCCCACCAAGTACAATTTGATTTATGCTTAAAATATGATCCGTATTTACAATAATTTTTGCAGCAAAATATTTGGGTTGCACTAGAGACGTGTGATTAAAAAAAAATGAAATTAAAATTACTGGATTATTATTACTGTATTGCAACATCTCATGCATTATGTATTAACAACATCGACAATTACTTAGAAAATTACATTCAAATGAAAATTCAATAAAATGATTTATGTAGTTTAGAATAAAAGAAAAATGATATAGCATTAATCTAGCTGTATAAAAAAGGGTTGATTTTTAAAAATACTTCTCCGCTATTTGTTAAGTCAAAATAAATTTATAAAGATTCCGCTAAACAAATGCAACAAATATTTCCGCTATTATTATCACCAAAAAATTCCTACCTGACATGGCCAAGAATTGAAGAAAGTAATTTAGCAGCTAGCGTAAAAGAAGAAAATTGAGCGGTCAACGCCCGGGACCATACATTCTTCAGAGATATATTTTTAATTTTCCCCCAGATGTATCATGAATATGATAGTATTAAGTGTAGTTTACCCTACGCTAACATTTTAAAATTACATTTTCAATTGTTTTTTGGAAGAGGGATAACGATAGTCTCACACTGAACCTAGAACCGTTGACATCTCTCGTTTTTCTAGTGTGTTCGAGAGGTGATAACTTAATATTTTTTGTTAAAATTATTCTCACATCATTATTTGCGAAAAATAATAGTCACCTTATTTAATGATAAAAATTCTATGGTTAAATATGGTGAAGATTTTTATTCGGAAAAAGTGTAGCTCTCTAGGCGCAGGTCACACATTGAGTATCAACTGTGTTACAGCAAATCTTCGTAGATTTATTTCTAATCAAAAAGTTTGTCCGATCCATCAACTTCTTTCTTCTTCATCTTCTTTGTCTTTTCCATCAAACATTTGAAAACTCATAATTTTAAACTGAATAGAAACTTTTAACACAGAAATATAAATTTAGCCACATCAATTATTTTATATGGATAGTATTATCCTTTGTTGGTGATTAGGAAAATGTATTTTTTAAATAATATTTCAGAAACAACAAAAACAGCATAGATTGTGTAATGATCAATTTTTTTACACTAATGTCAAATTTTAAATCTGATTTTACTAGTTCTGAATAGTAAATCTCACATATTTAATTGCATAATTTATATCATTAAAATACGACCGATATTATAGTTTGGAAATTAGATATTCAAAATGCGAAATCCGTGATATCAGTAAAGTAGCACTGGCAATTTATTTTTTCAATTGATTGAAAAACGATTAACTGTTGAATGATTATTACGAGAAAAATGTTTAGAAAATACACTCGAAATTGTTAGCAAAAATAATCAAATTGCAAATCTGAGCGATGTAAATAAGCTAATGTCTAACCAAATCGTAAGCAGATAATTCTTTCGTTTTCCACTACTCTTGCAAAAAAGATGTTTCAGGAAAAGCCTCATCTACAACTTTTTGCCTTCTGAAAGACATACAATTCTATTTTCAAGAGCAATGACAAAAAGAGAAAAAAAATGTCGCGTAATTTACGCTGACACGCTGTCTAGTCTAGCAATTCATCCACGGTGTTTTTTACACAGTCATGAACTCAAATATCTCATTACACCGGAAGGATTACTACTTTCTTTTTAAGATCTTTCAAATGCTCTTTTAGTTTCTAAATACTAAGGTTGCGATTTATTAACGAATGCTATTTTGAATATTCAATACTGCTAAAATTTTGTTTATAAAAATTTATATGTTAAAATTTTACATAGTATGAATCAATTTATTTCCAGAAATAAGATGTTAAATAATGTCTTATTTATCAAATACAAAATTCTATTAGTCAAATAAAATGAAGAAAACAATAATTTACCTATTTTATTATTTATGCATTTTTGTTACTGTTAGTTTTACTATATATTCGGTATGACTGATCTTAACTATCTATATTATAAAGGACAAACGCGTACGTGCGAAACGCTGACTCCATTTTGGTGTCGATAACAGCAGAAGATTAAATTTTGCTTTTGCAGCAAGTTCTTAAACTTTTTCAAAACTTTTATCACACATCTTAAAATTTTACATCGTCGTATATGGGTAAAATGTAAAAAGTAAGGGTAAAAACTTCGTATAGCAGCATTTGCTTCCGGCTGATATTCCCTAATGGATTTATAACTTCGCCAATAAAATAAATTAACATAAATAAAATAGAAATGTAATCGAGCTATGCGCTTAAACAACTAAACGATTCATAATGAAAAAAGACTAATGTAAGTAACGAAAACGTAGAAAAATTCTTTGGCTATTAACCCATTCAAAAGTGTCGCTTTTAATAAATTTCACGATTTTATTTGAATGCAAAATTTGTAGTTTTCAAATAAAAATGATATTAGATGTTCTAGAAAGCAATCTAAAAATTATGTTGATGTAAAAAAACGTTATCCCTTATTCTCTGTAATCCGGGAGGCCCAGTTTGGATCCTATAGCTCTTTTAATATTAATTTTTAAAAAATCTTTAAAATATAACATTAACCAATGTCCAGTTTCAGCTGGTAAATTTAAAAAATAAATTATTATGATTTGTCAGATTTAGAATTTGCTTTATTTTTTTACCATGGATCCAATTACGGAAGAATAAATATAAAATCAGATTAACATGTCAGCAGAGAAAAAAAGATTTAAACTTTTGCTTATATGTAACATAATAATGAACACTCTAAATAATTAATAGTCACTACTCACTCTATCGCGGAGTCATAATGTACCCAACCTCTTTACACTGACTATTTACTCTGAGCAAAAATGGAATTGCTAACTGAAATAGTGAATAGTCATACCTGGGAAGTGAGTGTTCACTCTAAACAGGAAGGATCAATCACTGTTTCAGAGGATTGAATATTCACTCATCAAAAGGAATGCATTTTTTCACCACTGATAGGAGTGAAAAGTCACTCTTTCATAAGATTTAATGTTCACTTTTTATGGAATGAATTCTTTTTATGTTATTTTATGAGCATTTTAAAAGAATCATTATATTTTAGAGCATGCAATGAAAATAGGCATGATAAAGATTAGAATAAAATGTTTTATTTTCAATATTTATTTTATTCATAGTTTTAACTTTTAAGGTCGGTGTGTCAAATTATTTACCGGCGTATACGACAAAATTTTTACTGTAATCATTGACTTATCTAATCATCGAAGCTCTGTGTTTCAAGAAGTCTATTTTTTCTCTAAAATTTTTGTGATATACGGTCAGCCGCAACTTGATCCGCTGTTTTAAGGAAAATTTCAGTTAAAGTTATAAATGAATTATATTAAATTAAATTACTGACAGAAATAACTAAAATATTTTATTTCAATCTTATCCCTTGACTTTGTTTTATTCATTCCATATAAAGTTACGATAGTTTTAAAATTCCCATAACCTCTTCAGACCTGAGCATAAAATAATTCTACAAATATATATTTATTGCTTTTGCATAATCGAAATGACACCATAGATGACAGAAAGAGTCATTTTTTGTGAAATCAGTACTTTTGGGGACTGGTACTTTAGGTTTGCAAATATGGATATTAAAGTACTAATCTCCTTAAAACATTAGTATAACTATCAGTAATATAAATTTACGCAATAACAAAATTAAGGTCTTTAAACAAGTAAATGATCAGCAAATTCTCAATTTTTTTTATTGTAAAGCATTTAAGTAAAATAATCATGAATATTTCTTACTTTCTTTGCCACAATGTCTTGAAGATATTTTCGAAACTCGGACGAAAAATAATATTTATTTTATGAGGCAATATTCATCAGTGCTGACAGTTATTGGTTTTGTTTTAAAGCAAAAGAACATTCAACTGTATAGACGTAAAGTAAAAATGCAAAAAAAATTGAACAGTTTAGTTTTTATGAGGAAAAAAAATAGAGGTACACACTTGTGTACCTCAGGTCAGAAGAGGTTAAGGGCAAGTGATAAACTAAAATCTTAATCAGTTAATTTGATTTCTTTCTTTTCAGATACCCATTAAGTTGTATTAAGTATTTTAGTATTTCACGTGTTGTACGTTGATTGTGTCCTTTCGTTTACGTGTAATTCAAATTTTAAATCTTTAGATCCCAGAATTCATTTCGAATGAATATAAATCTAATCAAACGTTAATGTTTACTGAATTTAGTTGCTTTTAAAGCTTTATTAATGACTATTTAATAGCTGTGTGTTATACAGGGTGTCCACTCTCAACGGTGGCCAATGGCTAATTTCTAAACCATTAGCCATATACATACTGCATGTCATACAGTTCCAGTAACAAAAATGCTTTAAATGAAGTAAAGAAATATTTTAAAAGTATTTTGGATCAATAAAAACATTTATTAACACTAGAACGCCCGGATGGAGTCGATTCGACTCCAATCATGTAACTAAATTTCAATTCGAACCAGAAAAATTTTCTTGAAATAATTTAAATTGAATCCACGCAAATTTACGTTAAATAAATCAATGAAATAACTTTGAATAAAAAATCTGGTGAGAAACATTATTTTCAATCTTGAGTAGAATTTCCGGGCGTTCTAGTGTTAAAAAAATACGACAGTCAAAATTTTAAGTCCGGTCCTCGGTAATAAAAGTTATATTTAATAATATTTTTTGTTACATTGATAAGTAAGATAAAACAAGTCCCGGTATTCTACGATTAAAATTGCCCGAGTAATAGCTGTTTAAAGTTGGGGCATTTTTTTCTGCTTATTAGGGGTCTTTCACAAATTTAATAGACATATAATTTTGTCAGATATTTTTTTTAAATGGCTAAGAGTGAAATTAACATCGCAATGCAAATTTGAAATCTTTAATCATTCTGACATATAAATGCAAAATACACAATTTATAATAAACATATAAGGAAAGAAACAAATTTTTGTTAAATAAAATCATGAAAAATAACTGCCTAAAAAATTATACATACTTTAAATTGTTATTATATAACATTAGCTTGTGAGGGAGTGACCTTTGTAATAAAGGCACTCTAGCATTTTTGAGATCGTGACGTAAATGATTTAACATGTGTAAGCGTGAAAGCGACATCTATCCTCTCTTTTACTTTAACTTTCTAGAGCGTGTGTGTCTTTCTCGGATTCTACAGTTATGTCGCGGTTAGAAGTATTATGTAAATTTGTAGTATCTCAGTTTGCAGCATATAAAAGCTTGGAGTTTGAGTGAGTAGAAAGTGTCTAGGCGGCCTTGGCCGACTAGGTGAGTCTAGCGACATTAGCCAGCTAGGTGCATCGAGCCTTCAGTGAGTGACAAGGAGTTTTGGAAGTAGATTCGAGAAATTGGCCGGTGGTAAGAGTTAATTATTAATTACGTTGAATATTTTCAAAGTCAATAAAGAATATATATACAGCCACGGGCTGTCTAATAAAGTTTATCTAGCAGTTTAGTGGAAGTTGAAGTGAGAAGTAATCTGAAGTGCCCCGATTGAGTTAGTGCCGGAGCTTTGAGTATGAGTTTAACCTTTTAGTATTGTTATCAGTTATTAAAATTAAGAACTGCTCCACTGCCCTTCAGCCCCAACCGTTTTAAATAAATTGTTTTTATCTTAGTTCCTGAGTTATGTCTGCATTTAACCCCCAGTACGAGCACCCAACCGTTACAAGCTTACAAAAAATAAGTTACATCATGTTTTTTAGATGTTGATATTATAATCTTTTGTATTCTATACAACTGAATCCGAAATTGACCTTCATTCTTTATATCGCGTAAAGATTTTTTGCAAATCGTAAATTTTAGGGTGAAAAAAATATAGAGAAAATCTGATATTATAAAATAGATCTGTTCTTAAATTATGATAAATATTTGTTATGTATACCGCTGAAGCCGAAAATGACCTTCATTTATAGTCATCGCGACAAGATTTTTCGAAAATTGTATATTTCAAAGTTAAAAATCTTTCTTCCTTCTTCGACTCTCCAGCTGTTTTTCCGTATTAGCTAGTTCAATATTAGCCAAATCATTAAATAAATTATTGAATTAATCAAAATTTAATTTAATAAAAAATGTTTTACATCTGTTTTCCAGTACTGAATTTTGCTATCTTTTAACTATTTGCTGTATTTTGATATATTTTTTAGTCACCTAGGGGAAAACTACTTGGTTAGCGTTCTTATCTCAAGAGCAGCACGGAATACGGAAAAAAAAATTACAAACGTGTAAAACGTCTTCTATTTAATGCGAAATGGAATCTTACATATAAAAATAACTTTCATGGAAAACTTGAAACGTAAATAATTTATATCCTACCACCAGCTTAAATGCGCACAAATTTCAAGCAGACATGTGGTATTATACAGCAGACATACATTTACTTATAAAATATTCATGTAATCGAGATAGAGTTTATTTTAATAATAAATTAAAATTAAGAATGCTTAATATGTTTGACATCAAAACGCATGAAAAAAGCATGATGCGTTATTGCTAGTAATGGACACATGTAGCATATCCTTCTTAATTCTCTTATTAAAATATTGGGTCGTTCGGAAAATCAATTCGTAACGGAAAATTCTGCCATCAGTTACTAAGTGTTAACTATATCTGATAAATAATGATAGAATTTTTCTGCACGAAATAATTTTCCCAAACGGGCACGACTTTCCAAACAACCCAATAAACTATATCTCACATAAACATGTGTCAGTTTTATAGGTTAATGTCTGTTCACCTTATAATGTCACACTTCACCTTATAATGTCACACTTCATCATACATTTAGTGGCATGTGTAAGCTGCGGATTGGAAATTAAAAGTTTAGATTTCAGGGATTCCCATACACTTATATTCACATGCAAGACATCATTTCATGCATTATAGAGGATGTTGTGCAACTTTGTAATTGGCCTTTTTTACCCTATATCGCACAGTTTTCAAAGATAGAAATTTTAACTTCAAATTTTGCAGTTAGGTGGTGCTGTCGTTATGAAGTTAACCGGGTGAGCAAAACTTTAGTGAACACACAATTTAATATTGAATCTATACAATATATAATTTAAAAAAATAAATATATATAAATTTCAGAAGCTTTTATGCTCACAATTAATCCCTTAGGAAGCACGACGTACCTGCGTACGTCATTTCTGTTTGAAATACCACGACGTAAAAAGTTTTACATTTCGAATATGCAACAAAAAACACCACTTCTTCTGAACACAATTACACCATTTGGAAACTATTCTAAATTCAAAAATATACGAAGCACAACGTTAAAATGCACTTTTTTCTTTTTCTTAACAAATTATACAAGATTTATATTCAATTTTTAATTCAACGCAAAAATTACGCTAGTTAAAATATTAAAATCTCCTCATCCCAAGAGTTTTTTTGTGTAACATCTTGCTTACTGAGCATATTAATGCTATATTATTGATTATTACTGAATTATGTCTTCTCCTATTTGACTTCAGAGCGAGAATTTTAAGTTATTTACGTTAGTTCGAATCTTAGACATCGAAGCATATCATTCTGAAATCGAAACTGTAATTACGTTCGAGTATCATTAATAAAACGGGGCATAATGGAGGTCCACATATGTGGAACTAGGGAAAGAAGAGACTAAAACACTTCTTAACATGTTCACCAATATTGCTTCATATTAAACAAAAAGGAAAATTTATGCCTTTAACGAAAGTATTGAATAGGTTGTGGTCAATTTTGCGAGCCACTGTAACTAAAGATGAGTGTAACGAGAGTCATTTTCATATTTGAGTGAATCTTTCGGATCTGAGGAAAAGCATACACTGTAAAAAAATTGGTAAAGTTACTAAAATTTTTCTAGTAAACTTGTAATCCAAGAACATTTCATGTAGCGGTATCAGCAAAAACTCATGTAACCTTCTTCGGTTACATGAAAATTTGCTGTTATCGTTATATGAAAAGTTCTTGAAATACAAGTCTACTAGAAAAATCTTAGTAACTTTACCGCTTTTTTTTTTACAGTGTAGCTGCCAAATTTTATATTTGTCTTAATTGATTACAACCACAAATTCTGTAAAAAGAAAAAAAATTAAGATCCACATAACTCTTAATTTGATTCTTTTTTTTTTTCTTATTTCTTTATTCAACCATCACATTTATTTTAATCAATCATTACGAAGAATTTTGTAAAAAAGAAAAAGTAATAAGGAGCCACACTGTAAAAAAAATCTGCAAGAGTACTAAACCTTTTCTAGGAAACTGGGATTCCAAGAACTTTTCCTGTAACGGTAACAGCAAAAATTCGAGTTTCAGAATCGATTACATGAACTTTTCCTGTTATCGTTACATGAAAAGTTCTTGGAATCCGAGTTTCCTAGAAAATGTTTAGTACCTTCACAGATTTTTTTTTTTACAGTGCACACGACTTTTAATTTACTTCTTTTTTTTTTTTTTTTTTTTTTTTTTTTTTTTTTTTTTTTTTTACAAAACTGTCAATTGTAATTGATTTAAAAAGAATACGAAAGTTGACAGCATGCTTTTGCGCATGTCCGAATGACTCATTTGAATAGCAAAGTAACTCGTCATGCCCATTAGACTGTAAAAAAAAATCTGTAAAGGTACTAAACATTTTCTAGGAAACTGGGATTCCAAGAACTTTTCATGTAACGATAACAGGAAAAATCCATGTAACCGATTCTAAAACTTGAGTTTTTGTTGTTACCGTTACAGGAAAAGTTCTTGGAATCCCAGTTTCCTAGATAAAGTGTAGTACCTTTACAGATTTTTTTTACAGTGTACTAACTGTGCCTATTAATAAGGCGCTGAAAATCTTAAAAGTATAATGCATAGCGAAATTGATATTCATTTTGAACCAATGTGATAACTTTCTTTTCAGGCCATTATTATCAAGGATAGTATTATGATTAAGGATTAACTGTTAGTTTTAATAAAATTCGAAATATGTTCGACTTGTTTTGGAAATATATAAAAATCTTTAAACATAATTAGTTTTTGTCTAAAAATTTCTTCTTACTTTGGGATGAAATATATCAACAAAGAATTTTGCTTCAGTCGTTCCAACTCCTTGGAGAACTGGTGGAGCAAAAAATTCTGAGAGAATTCCTTTTTTCTCTTCAGCACCTTCTCGAATGAACAGATCAGCTCTTCCTGTCTCCACAAACAATTTTAGAGAGTCAGAAGCAATTTCACCTATGCGCCAAAGCACGCCACTTGAATTGTGACTTCGACCTAAAAAAAATAGTTTTTCATAGAAATACAAAAACACAATTTATGGCATTAAATGTTGGCATTAAAAAATAAATTAATTACAATAGAAAAAATGTAAGAAAATTTAAATATTTTTCAATCAACTTTACATACAATTGAACTATTGAATTTAAAAAATTATTAAAACGGCAATCTCTTGGTGTTATGTTCATTCACTGAACTTAAATAAATGCCTCGCTTCATCTGATATAATAAAATGAGAGAAATATATACAATTTTATTACATTCACGCACGTGCAGTAAAACATTATGTAGTACTTTCAAAATTCTTACATTTAATTTATATATTTTATATTTTTCACTAAAAATACTAACAATTATTTCTATATGTTATCAATTATTCTTGTAAAATTTGGAAATTTATTCAAAGCAATATTTTCGTATTGGCCTTCTGACAGGAATTAGCCACAGAAAATATCGCCAGAGATTGCTCATCGTGTTTTATTCTGGTAATTTTTGTATTCAATGTTGTAAGAATGGTTTGTTTACATCTCTTAAATATGTGTTCATTATTTTGTTTATTTATGGATTGATAAAGTTTAAATTTCATTATGGAATATAATCCATAAACATATGCTGAACTCTTTTACTTATATTAACATAAGTGCAAATACATATATCCTTTGTAGTCGTCTATCCACAAGTGACAGAAATAAATTTTAAAAACTCATGCTTTAAAATTGTTTTAAAACAAAAATTTGAGTATGTAGCTGTCCAGTTTTCAAACAAATGCGGTATAGTTTTCAAACAAAATGCATATGAAAGAAAATTTTTTTCTTTATTCGACTGTGTAAAAATTTAAAATGTGAAATAGTTAGCAATTTTAAAAATCGCAAAAATGTAAATTTAATCGTCTGCTGTTGGCATTTCACTTTCCTCTAAATACTAGGCCTGAACACTGACACAAAAATGGCGCCATTCGTAGGCAGATTTTTTATAACGTATATACGGTCCCCTAAATTAAGACATCAATATTTTATAAAAGATATCTTTGACTTGTTTACTCTCAGAAAAAAAAACTTAAAAAACTTTTAAAAATTATTGATACGAAAATCAAATGGTACCTATACACGCTGAAAAAAAAAAACACCTTTGGATGCAGCCATCTTTGTGTCAGTGCTCAAGTCAGAGAACGGTGGCCATTCAAAAAATGACGTCAGTGTTAAGGGCAAGCTTTTGTTCTTTATAACATAGATTATGAATATTTTCCAAATATCTGAAAATGTATATTTCATTTTTTACAAAACCTTCCAATCTTCAGTTAAAAATTCTTACAATGAAGGTCTCCATACGGGCATACTGCGAAAAATCTGAAAAAAAATACAGAATGATCTTCTCATGAGGATATATACGTTTATAAAAAAAAAAAAATTCGGCAGAATCTCTGTACACCGTTCGTAAAAATATAATGAAAATTTCGTTATTTGGCGATTTATCATCTATTGGCGATGAAAAGAAATTTCAAAAAATACTTTTTTTTTTTTTTTTTTTTTTTTTTTTTTTTTGTCAAATACTGGAAAAATGTTTCATGTTCAACTTGTTTACATAAATTAAAAGAACTTTGATTTTGTCAGTTTTAGTTTGTTATAATTTTGTTATATCGATTTTTATATGTATTTATATTCAGATTTAACCAACAAAATTTGAGATTTAAAACGAGATTTTAATTTAAATTAATTAAAGTTGCTTCAAGTTCAAAATCCAGTAGAGCATTGTCAATTCGATTTTGTTGCTATGGAAACATCTGGCTTTTGTTTTTGAATACGCTTAAATGTATGAAAATAATTTTTCTAAATATGAATGTTTTATACATGAAAATATTTTTTCTAGAAGTAAATTAAATAACTACAGCAACAAATAATATATATAAATAATACAATATACGTGTGTATATAATATATTAAACTCGCTCATTGTTTATATTTAAACTCATTAAATACCATTTACACGCATTCTAAAAATCCAAAAGTTTTCAGTTGTAATAAAATCGTTTGCTTTTTGGCGGGGAAAAGTGCTGTTCGCCAAATTGCGAGACACTTTCGTCTTTTCACGCCAAATATTGTATTTTATTTTTTTACAGGTTTTCTATTGTAATTCCGCCACTAATTTTGACTGATCCTTTATTACACACATGAGTAGTTTAATTAGTAATTTTTTTTCAAAAAATTCTGAGTATGCCCAGTATGGAGACCTTCCTTGTTTGCATCACTTCCATGATAATTGCGAGTGACAGCATTTTCGTTAATTTACTTTTTTCTCTTTTTACTTTGTTTTTGTAATGATAGATCTTTGCTCACCGTTGGTCTTTTATCAATCCTGAAAATCACGAAATTTGACATAGAGTAATCTCGGTATGCACTGTATCAAAATTCATACAGGATCGATTAAGATATCCCGTATCACATGATTGTAATCGCTATGCAGGGAACAGAATTTATTTGGGATAAGAAACAGCTTCAATTTTACAATTTGGTAGTGTTTTTGGGATTCAAAGAGGAATAATGCTGTATTTTATTCAGCAGCTGTATTCCAGCTTATGTTTCTTGATTTCGGAAAAAGTTACGCATGAAGATCAATTAAACCTGCTGAAAGCATTGTATAATAGGTAGAGAATCAAATAATTTAAAATGATCTTTATAGGTGTGTTTTTAAAAAAGATCATTATTACATATAATTCAAAAATGCATTTTTTTTTTCAATCGGACAAACACTAAAGAAAATATCGTTATAGAGAGATTTTGCTCTGTGTATAAATTGACTCTTTTTAAAATCTGTATCAAAGCAAATACTACAATAATAACTCAATTTAATTTCAAAAATGAATACATTTGAAATAATACTATAAAATGCTAACCTTTGTGGAACTAAAGTAGCTGTGCTCTTGAACTGAAATGCAAATTTTCGTTTAAATCAATTAGCCTAGTATAAATTTAGTCAGCCGTTATTTGTTACCTTTTATAACGTAACCTTTTTACTTTTTATACCTTTTAAGCCATGACACATAAAACATGACTGAATTTAAAAAGTTTTCTTCTTACATGGATGGAACAGAAATCGGTCTGTAAAGTACAAGAAATATTAAAACAAACAACTAAAAGTTCCACTTATGATATAAACAAGGTAAACATCTTCATCAATGTTAAATTTTTAGTTTACATGTAACAAAGTGGTTTACAACATCGTAACATTGAAAAGAGAATTTTTTTTCCAAGTAAGATTTCAGTATATCACAAAGTTTTTGAATAATGAAGATGTCAAAAGAAGTTTTTACAATTAAGTGGTCATTTTTATTCACATAAAAGTAGAAACAAAGCAGACGCCTTTGTCATAAAAGTTGACCTCAGCTGCCACTTGACTAACTAAAATTAATTCATTACCACGCAACCCACGCTTTAGAATAATTTTTGCTACTTTTCATTTACAAGGCAGAACATAAGTTTTAATTGCATCTTGGAAAAGCATGACACTTTCTTCCTAATTTCAGCAAAATGATTTGTTAATAAATGGTCAGAAAGTGACTGTCAGTTGATACATTTTTAAAGATCATATAATCTAGAAAGAAATGAGCTGGAGAATATGTCACGTTTCAGTCAACACCTTCATTTAAATTATTTCTTTTAGTCTGTCAGATTGGACAGACATCCAGTTTTCAATGGCACATAAAACCAAGGTTTAATAACTCCCTAACTTTTGATTCACAATCATGAACTAATAATTATGTCTTTTACATCAATGATGAAGCTAATGAGGGTTTGAAAGCGTATTTTCATAATCATAAGTTTACAATTACTTATGATGATTTCTCAATTTATTTCTGCTTTATTTCCACTTATTTCATTTGAATTGTAACAAGTAATGTTTAAGGGGAAAACAAAACTGACTTCAAGAGTTTGCGTCTTTCCTAATTACAAGAAGTTTATTTATTGCTTATCGCTTACTTATCATTAGTTGATGCATTTCAGTGAAAATAATTTGATACAGTAGTATACTTTTGTTTTCACTTTATGGTTATCTACATTTACTTCAAAGCCTATTGTTGCAAGTATCGCTAATTTTAATACACAATTAAAGTTTTTGGTGTGTCCTTGTTAAATAATATATATATATATATGAAACAAAGATCAATTTAAAAATACAAAGAATTTGTATGTATTGTCTTTGGGAAAAATGTAATCAGATATTTCTAACTCAGCAGCAATTATTCGTATAAAAATTTGACTGAAACCATTCGATTTTTAATAACATCTATTAATTAATGCTACGCACAATTTTTCGTTAGAAAGACATCTACACAGCCAAATTTTAACAAACTTTACATTTTTTAGTACCAACACCTAATTTTAATATTAACAGACTTTTACACTTTTTCTTGTATGAGAACACATACAAGAAAAAGTGTAAAAGTCTGTTTTCGTATGCTTTTGATGTTTCTAGTCATCACTGTTAACCATTTATTTTTTTGACTCCTAAGTTCCATAAGTCTCCTATTAAATTCAGATATATTTGCAGTACTACCAATAGCGTTAATAAAAATTTTAATTTAGGTTTACAAAAGCTTTTAAAAAGAATATATGGTTTTCTCAAAGTTAAATTCAAAAATATAAGTTACTTTTGGTCAATAGATAACAGTTTTGAAGTATTACAAAACCTTAATTTCACTACTCACTTAATGCAAGTATTCGATTTCGAAAACCTTTTTACCAATATACCTATAGATCAATAATTTAACGTTTTAATTAATATATTTGATTTATTTAATTTAGACGATGAGTTGAACATAAATAGGGATTTGTTTTTAAGTTTATGTCATTTTTGTTTATACAGTAATTATGTAAATTTCAACAATAACATATATAAACAGATTTGTGGAATAGATATGGGAACTAATTATTCATGTACTGCAGCCAATTTGTTTTTATTTTGAATTTAATTATACAATAAATTACAATAAATCTTTAAAAATTTTTAGGTACATTGACGACATACAGTCTTGATTTTCAATTTTGATTTTACTAATGACTATAATAATGTTTATCCGGATTGTTTAAAACTAAATAAGGCAAACGGTGATGATTACAATGTTGATTTTTTAAATATTTCTTTTGCTATTTTGAATAATACAGTAAATATAGATTTATATGATAAAAGAAACAGTTTTGATTTTTTTACAAGAAGTATGCCACACTGGTACTCGAATTTACATAAAAAAATTTATATAAATATAATAATTAATCAACTAATTCGGTTTTATAAAATTTGTAATAATGAAAAATATTTTTATAAGCAGGTTTATAAGTTTATAGCAAATATTTTTTTATAATAATAATTATCCAATTAATTTTTAAGATATTATTTAAAAACTGTTATAAAAAATAATTGGCAACGGTACGGATTGTTGGCGTAGCTTGTAATTTGATAGCATGCTTCCCTGACATTCTTTATGAAAGTTTTATTCTAAAGTCTATATTTTTAGAACGAGTTTAACTGGATGGTTTGTGTTTTAGGGAAGTTTTGCAGACCTGGATCTTGAAACTATATGCAATTTGGACTCGGAGGGAGCATTCTAGTTAATTTGTTGTTTTTACAGGCAGGAGTTTGAAACAGGTATGACTGTTCATAATTTTAATGTTTTGTTTTAGGTAAGGGAGGAGGCTTGCCAAATACTGCATTCATTTTAAAAATAGTTTATAAGTTATTGCAGAGATTTTTTGTATAGTAAAGGTTAATTTACTTTTTATCTTTTTTATATTATTGGTTATGTTTCAGTAATTTATTTTCTTGCTCATCAATTGTTTTTCGTTTGCTTTGCTCATTAAAAATTTGGTATTTTTTTGTTGTTATATATTATTTTTGAATGCAGGTTTGGTGGGCGTTCAGAAACCAGAAACATTTCTATTTTTAAAGAGGGAGGGGGGGGGGGGGGTTAAGTCTCGTCTGTCCTCCCTCTGAAGAAGAACAGACTGTTTTTTCTTGCCTGTATCTTGTTTATAGTTTTTTAATTGTTTATCGTTAATTGTTTACCTTTTTAACATACACTCTATCCTTGAAATTTTGAATTTTCATTTCCTAATGTGTAATATATATATATATATAAGAATAATTATAAGAATTATAAGAATATTTGCTTTAAAATCAAAGCAATCAAAATCGAAACGGAACTAAACATGCCACTAAACCTGTGACATCTTGAGACTAAGAACACTCAGAAAAGTTCAAATATCTTTAAAATTATTTGGATTTCAGATCTACAATTTAGAATCATGGTTCACAACCGTATGGACCACTGAAAAAAAATCAATAAAAAATATTCGATATCTTTGTCATTTTTAAGATGCTGTTAAAAGTGGTGTTAAAAATATTTGAAGCATACGTTCCCTGGCATAAGATATTTTGAGGAAAAATTCTTCATCCAAAATAGGTTTAAATTTTCTGAAAAAAAAATTACACTTTTCGAGTACAAGTATATGCCAAGCAACATTCCAGATTTAATCAATTCAGGGATGATTTTTTTTATAATGAGGAAAAAAATACGTATTATTTACGATTTTTTCGTTTTATATTAATAAGAATTCAAGAATTTAAACAAAAATGGAAAATGAATTAAAAAAATCGCAACAAATTACGTCCACATTTGTGAACACTTAGTTTTAAAGATAATTTATGAGTAAAATGATTTCTTATAAAATAAAAAAGAAAACAGTGAATTTCTTTCTTAAATTTCTACAAATTATGAAAACTTAATATCTTTAATATATCTGATATTATTTTTATCAAATATTAATGATCCAACAAAACTGACTGCCTAAAAACAACCTCGTGCTTTTTTTCATTTACCTTCAATTGTATAATAACATTATCAGTGCAGCCAAACCATCAAATTTTTACTTCTCTTCTTGAAGGATATTGTTGTGAATAAGTTAATGTAGTGAAGTAATTTATTGTAGTGAATAATTATCAATTTTTTTTTCTTGTTATTATTGACAGTAATTGTAATTTAAAAAAAACTATGAATCCACGTATGTGGCCAAAGACAAGAAGAAATTAAACAAAAATGCCAGCATGGAGGGTGACTTTTACTCTGAATGGAATTTACAGGATCAATTACCGTTTGCGTGCTTATAACTCGTTGTAATTCAAGTTTAAACGTTTCTTTTAAATCTTTTAAAGCTTGCCTTTTTTCTTCCAATAAATAATAAAAACTAAATTCATGGGAATGTTACGAAATATTTGTCAGAGAAACTAATCAAACAGATCCCTTTGCTTCTGGAACAATCTGCTTAATGTCATTTGCATAATTCTTTTAACATATCTTCAAATGATGGAAAGTAAAACCTAACATTTATAACTTTCAAAAGTGGTCTTCAAGGTCAACTCAGCAGGATTTTGAGACACACTTGAACTTTTTTTTTTATCCGACAGTAATTGCTTTTTACTCCACAAGAAAGATAAAATTGTTACATTGTGAAAGTAGTTAAACAGAATATGGTTTTTTATGTATTTATTAACCTTTGCGAAGGTTTTGTATTTGAAGCAGACAAGGTTTGTGATGTTAATTAATTATTAATATGTGATAATTGAATGCAAATTTGTGTGTGCTTTTGTCCGTCAAAACAATCTCCTACGCACACATAAACACGCAAAAAGAACCTGGTAAACAACATTTGTAAAAAGTATATCAGATTACATTAATTTTCGACTGTGTCATATGTCGCGACCATGGATTAGTACTGGATAAAGAGAAAGGATAAAAAATACAAGGCTGTGATTGCTATTTTTTTTTATTGAAATTAAGTCTAAATGCTAGTTTTTTATTTAATTTTAGAACCTAGAATTTTTGCTCGAAAACTCCAGGAATATCAAGATAAACGTTAACCACAGAGTTAGTAGTAAGTGATACACATATTGCTTGCTCATGGAACAAAGCTCTGTATAACTTTGGCTTTCTAATAAATTGACTGATTTCAAATCGCTGCACTCGTGGTACAATAAGTTTGTCATTGCTGCAGCTGCAAATAATTAGAGAGAAGGCGTGGAGTTCGATTTGCGATCGCATCAGTTCTTGGTAATGTTTTTATGTTTTGTATGTTTTTTACCGAGCCTAGTGTAAACGCAAGTTAGATGCACTTCGAATGTCCCTCACACACGACATCCATTCACTTTTGAGACATGCCCTCGCACAGGCTTGCTATAACCTAAGCTATCGAACTGATGGGAAATTTTTTAACTTTCTGAGCACATGGTGCTGTGTGAGAAGTTGGCTCTAACTTCATTAAGACGGTTAATGGAATAAACTCTGTTGAATGTGTGCGTAAATAAAGCTTTGAAGAAAATCTTTAGAAGAAAAATGCGCTAGATTTTTTGGAGTTATCTTTAAAAACACTGATGCTGGATGAAAAAAATGAATCTACAAAATAGGATTTTCAGTGTAGCAATACAAGCAGAGCCTGATTACAAACGGGGCACTCTTTCACAAGTAAAATTTTATAGAGACTTTTGCCTTGTTTAAACGCGCTTTTCGTTCAAAATTACCCTCATGAATAAGGACAAATTTATTATTTCTTCTCCCTGGTGGAAGAGTGCCCCGTTGATAATCAGACCCTAAATACAAGAATTATTAGAAGACTAAATGCCACAGTTTTCCGCATTTTACGTTCTACCCGATTTAAAATTTGTGCTGCTTGTAGGAATTATATTCCATTTCAACACACGGGGGGGTAATTAGCCTGCTTTACGTGAACCTGAGAATTTTGTAGCCAACGTGTGCTGATTCGCCGCTGCGTGATTCAAGAGGAGCAGATAGGTGTCAAAACTGGATTTTAAATATTTTTAAGTTTCTTGCTACTTTCTATTAGAATAATATACCTGGAGGAATGTCAGCTTCAGAAGTACGACGAAACATGTTCTTTGATTAATGAATGCACATTATCTTCTACAAGCTTGTTCAAACATTTAGTCTATAGCCAAATATAAATGAAATTTTTTTCGATTTACATCATCTTAAAATCCGGGGGGAACACATTATTGATGAGTTTCTTTCGTGTATCTAATATATTTTGTTTGATAAATCTTATATCAGTCTATTACCCAACTAAATTTTGCTTATCCAGTTTTCTTGAAAATACTTTATCAACAGTTAATGCACAGCTAGAATTAGTTTAAAAGAGCTTATCATCTTTATAAAAAAAAACTTCATCCCTAGCTCGCCCACAAATATAAATTTCCGAGGTTTTCTAAACAAGAAATAATTTTTCGAAAAATTTTAAACGTTATGCTCTTTTTAAACACGTTTCATTTTCGATATTTAGGAAGAATGAAAATAACATTAGGGGCCGTCCATAAATGATGTCATACTTGGATGGGAAGGAGGGGGTTCGTGAAATTGTGACAGTTTGTGATAAAGGGGTGGGAGGGGGTAAGAAGAAGTGTGACATAATACATTTTGATTAAAATAAAAACATTCAAAGTCAGCAGATTAAATTATCAAATTTGTATTTATAAAGTAAAGATAAGATTTAAAACCAAATATATTAAATTCCTTTTCAATTTCCGAAATATTACTCTGTTTTTAGTTTCTTTTTCATATTAATATTTTATTGTTATTGTATGTCAATTATGCTTTTTGTTGTAAACCTTAATCGTATATCATGTAAAATAAGCACACGAATCATTTTTATTGTTATGCTCACAAATGTCATTAAAACACACAGTTAAAGTTTTAAAAAAAATAAAGTTTGAAATATGATCTATAACGTAGTGCTTTGTTCCTGAATATGTTGCAATGAATATGCTGAATATGTTGCTGAATTAATTATATGTTTACGTAATATAGCGTGATATGTGACAAGAGGGAGGGAGGAAGTATGATGAAGTGTGATACTTTATGACAAAGGGGGGAGGGAGTGAATAATATTGAAAAAATGTGTGACATCATTTATGGATGACTCCTTAGACACAGTCATGGATTTAAGCGTGGATTTTCATTACAGTGGAGCTTGTGGTATTTAGTATGTAGATTCTTTTAACAGAAGAGCCGCTAAAAGTCATCCGAGGCGACACACTGACATACTAAAAATATCCACTGTATATCATATTCAGGATAACCAATATCCTCAGAATGATTGAAATTGTCCTATAAACGGAAACAGAATATTCTTTGCATGCCAAAATGCTGTACTTATATATAGATATCCGACGAATAATCTTTTATGTTATTCTTGTATAATTATAGGATTAAAAAAGATAAACAAAAGTGGAATTCTAATTCAAAAATGCATCAGATAAAACAATGTACACGGTTTTCTAAGGAAAATAAAATTGAATAACTTGACTTCCACAGCATCAGAATATTCAGCAAATATTTTTTATGGAATATGAGAAATGCAGGATTTGTAGGGACTGGAGGATGTTTTTGATTGTAAGGGATTGGACATTACAGATTTTATATTTATAACTATATATTCTTTATATCTTATGACAAAAAATGATAAAATTTATTTTTCACGAGTGGCTATGGAATAATTATGCAATAGTGAAAATTGAGAAAAATTTTTTTTGTCAGGCAACCCTCCCTCTCCTCCCCCCCCATAAAAACAGTTTTTAACTTTACTGTTCTTACGTTCACGTATTTGAAATCTATTTTAAACAGGAAAATGAAGGGTGTATAGCCCCCTCCCCCCACACACATACCTTCCAGACAAAAAAAAGTAAATAAATAAAAAATAATTGTTTTGATTCTTCATATTTAAAAATGTGAATAGAAACTTATTTTTTAATATTTAATGTTTATAAACTGTTACATTTGTGCATTGCTTTTTATGTTTATACGTTTAAAATTTGCCTGTATCGGATAACTGACAAGAAATTCTTGGTTTTGTACATTTCATGTTTATATTTTGCATTAAAATTAGACAAGGTACTAAATCACCATTACACCTATTTTAAAATCTTGTCTCTTGCGACTTTTATTTCTGCTTGCATCTAATATCTTTCAATATTTCAATCAACAAAGATTTAGGGAAGAGAACGACCTTTCCAATGCATGATGCCAATGGGATACTTTTTAAAAATTGAGATTTCTTGATTGACACTACTTTTTAAAAATAGTAAAATTTGCCTTATTTATGACATATTAGTTAAGGCGAAACCAAGGATAATTTTACCATTTCAGAAAGGTGAAAAAATTGGAATTTTAAAAAACAGCCCACTGCCAACATTGCATCCCTTACGTATGCCCTGAGAACAAAGTTTCAAAAGTAAGCATTCCTTTCAAAAAACTTAATAATCTTGCATACGTGTCCAATAATGTCTTGAAAGTTTTCTAATTCCTTTAACTTTCACTGAAAAAAAAATAAAATTGGCACCTTATATAAAAAATTTCAGGCGTTAAAAGGTCACTGATTTATTAACCCGGGAGTACACGCACCGGGTCTTTTTGACCCGGAGTGCGTATGATTTTGCAATTGTAACCACTTATATTTTAAAAGTAACCTTCAACTTATTTTATCGCAAAATTTGTGAGGATTGTCTCCGCCTAAATAAAATGACGGTTATAATTTGATTTTATTGGTGGCAAAGTTAAAATCATTTCTACCCTGGGTAAGTGCGTGTTCTCCCGGGTTAAACATTACGTTTGCTACAGTAATAAAGCTAAAGAATATCGTTGAAGTAACAAAAAGCACGCATAAAAAATTATTTTTAAAAAATGAGATAAAGTTTTGAAACAATTGATGCATTTTTAAATGTTGTTTTCGAGACAATAAGAAACAAGCGCCGGGCAGTGATCATTCTGATCCATTGATCCACATAGTTACAACTTTTCTTTTGCTTTATTTTTTCTTTCTACCTGTAATTAATCGTGTTTAATCAGTTGCTTAATTTTATTTAACTCTTTCACTGCCAACAATTTAAACAGGGGGAAAAAAGGTGATATTTCCACACACTATTAATAATACTCCCAATAAACTGAAAACCTTAAAAGAAAAATTCTACAGTATATATGCTTCATCAAGGACGCTACTAGTGAAGGTTTAAATAATGCAACAAGCGGAAACAAGATTTTTCTTAACCATTTCATTAAATAAAATAAGTTATGAAATTTTTACACATTGTTAATAATAATACCAATATGATAAACACCACCTAACGAAAATTCTAAAAAATATGTCCTTTATCAAGGCCAACAGAAGCAAGGAGTTATTTGTAATTTTCTTAACTATCTGTCCTGCCCGACAATGCCGGTCCCGTGATACTATTCAGTTTTCAAATGTGTCATCTGTTTTCCAAATGACCCTTAAATGAAATTCAAATTTGTATGATTTTATATCTTTAAGTCCATTTTGTCATAATTTATATATTTTAATGCAAAAATCTCGAAAAGATATTGAATTGAAAGCATATGCTGTTTGGTATTTTATTTTCTGCATAATTTTATTTTTGGAGTCTATGCGTACCGAAAGCGAACGACACCGCGACGGAACTCTTGAGTTTTCACTGATTTCGTAGAAATTTACACGCATTTTATTTTGTAAAAAAAAATTCTATCAATCCGAACGTTTCAAAATTTGTGAATTTGGTTTATTGAACGCAAATCTGGCTTATTAAAATGTTTTAAAAAGATTGTGTTAAAATACAGATAATAACTTTTAGCGTCGAAAAAATACAGTCTTAATGAACTGCAAAGTGATTTGCGTTTGCCGGTGTACTTTAAAAGGATATCAAAGGGTTCAATATTAATTTTTTACAAGCAGATTGCACCATGGATTATGAGAAGATTTTAGCTTTAAGAATATATTTTTGGTTTCTCGGTACCTGTATAAAATTGCTCTCTGGAGATGCAAAACCGCAATGAAACAATCTGGTTTTTATTGATTTCGTCAAATTTTTTCGTGCATATAATTTTTTTTTTATCCCGTCGAACGTTTAAAAATTTTTGTAAGGGGGGTAAATATGGTCAATAGACTGGATCAGTTTGGTAAAAGATTGTGCTTAAATATGTACATTTAGATATTTTTAGCGTAGAAAAAAATATCCTGTCCGTGAGTCGCAAAGTGATCTCCTTTTGCCAGTGTATTTGTAAGGCTTAAAATCCACATTAATAACTAATAACAATAATCAATAACAAATCCAAAAACTAAAATACTACTTCAGGTACACCAGGAGGGACCTTGGACTAACTTCACAAAAACTTTGAGCCTCGTGTGTGCCATAGATTTTGCTAGCTATCGCGCACACATACACAGACAGCGCGATTTGTTCTTTTTTTTAGTATCTGTACTAATACATAAATTATACCGTTTGCAAAATTTTTCCAGCATTTGGATGGATAGAATTATGTTTTATAATATAAAATGTTTAAAATTTCTACGAAATTACTGAAAACCTGAGTTTTCTGTCGCGGTGTCTTTCGCTTTTGATTTTCATAGACTCCAAAAATAAAATTATGCAGAAAATAAAATACCATACAGCATATGCTTTCAATTCAATATCTTTTCGCAATTTTTCCATTTAAAAATATAAATTCCGACAAATGGACTTAAAGATATAAAATCATCAAATTTTAATTTGATTTAAAGGGCATTTGGAAAATAGATAACACATTTGAAAACTGAATAATATCAAGGGCCTGGGTAATGCCGGGCAGGTCAGCTAATAAAATCATAATTTGACATTAATATTTTTTTTTTATTTCCAAAGTATGTTATCAAAAAGAAATTTATGTCTGATTATGTCTGACGATTATTTTTAGTATTTCTAGTGAAAAAGTATTTCATTAGCGTTAAAGAAAAAAAAACTCCTTTTATCTTTACAGAGTTTGGAAAAAACATACGAATATTTGAATTTCCCGGAAAAGTCAGAGCCGGAACTGTTAACAAAAAAAAAAAAAAAAAAAAAAAAAAAAAAAAAGAAAAAGAAAAAAGAAAAAAAAGATGGAATGAAAGGTTACAAAATTTTGACGCTTTTTTTTTTCTTTTTAGGTGAGGTATTAATAGAAACGTAAGTTTATTTTGTCATTTTTCATTAGTGGAAGGTTCATGCCGTTCTATCTTTAGGGCCTCTAACGTTATTTTTTAAAGAAGAGAGCATTTCTTTTACGTGAATAACTTTAACCTTTGTACAATGCATAATTTTAAAAATTAATTCACTATTTAACATTTATTGCAAAATGTCCCAAAAATATTAAAACATTTTGTAATTGTTTTATGTGCTTATGAATTTCACTTATTTGTATATTTTTATAATTTTTCCTTGATACTGAAAGATCAGGACTTTTTAAAAAAGTAAATGATGTTGATCATTTTATAATCAATCTGATTAATCAGTTGAGAAACGTTGGATCATGTAATTATTTTTTATTGACCTTCTAAAAGCACCTTTTATAGGTTTTATTTCAAATATTTATTGCAAATTCTGAAATGTTGTATCAAATACGAAAACTCAACACTACTCATAGCATTCTGTTTACAATTACAAGGCTCCTAACAAGAAAACCCTTTCTAAATCATAATTTCAAAATAATAATCTTCGTAGTAGATTTTTTTAAGTTGCGCAATAAAAATAAACAACAAAGATTATTATTTGGAGATGGTGGTCTAGAAATAATCGGTCTGCTAAATATATTGCCTATAAAAAAAAAAAAAAAAAAAAAAAAAAAAAAACATTTAACATAAAGATAAAAACTGTGCGTGCTTAAAACAACACGATTAAAATGAAAATTTGTATGGCAATATGAATGTATATTATATAGGTGATGATATGAACTATATTACTCGGAGAAATATGGAATAAGGCATAATTAATATTATACATAGTGAGAGAGATTTTAAACTTATCTATTTTAATTCCCATGCTCACAAGATCTTCAATATGTGCATATATAATAAATTTGTTTTACCCTCAAAATGTTAGGAATTTTTAATAACCAAAAATAATATAAAATTTACATGACGTTTTACCATAAAAAAATCAGAGCAGGCTGCAACAATTAGAACGCAAGTTATCAGAATTTAAAAAGAAAATCCAAAGTTCTCTCAGTGTTAGGAATTCCAGCCTCAGACAATCACAAGTAACAATGGTCTCATAACGTTTTATCATACAAAACCTTGGCGGGCTGTGATAATTAAATTCCAGGATATAAGTATTTGGATATTCGTGGCCCTCATCATGGAAGAAGAGTTTTTGATGACCATATGTAACTTTGCCTGACAAAGAAAGGGCCAACCTTGATAATCACAGATTTTGATTATTTTAATATATGTTGTAGAGTAGAGACTCGTTAGTCCTAGGTTCAACGGATTTTAAACAACGCTCCTTAGTTCTTGAGAAAAAGAGGAGGGGGTCTAATATAAAATACAACTTAAATACCTACTTTGTAACAAAAAAATAATAATAATAACGTTGATCCTAACCTATTATGTATGATGCTCTCTTCTTGTTCAGCAGGACACCGAAACGCGCACCATTTGTTTTGTTTTTGTTTTATACATATACTTGTAATTATAATTTAACAATCGCATTGTCAATTAAACCTTAAAATATTGTATTTCAATTCTAATTTTAACCTATTTACTTTTTTATTTGCAACTAAATATTTGTATAAAACCTCATAAAACTGTAATTTTTTTTAATCAATTTTAAATTGTATTTTATATATTCTTTATCGATGCAATGGTATTGAACAATTGTATCGTTTTTTGATTTAAAAAAACCTCATTCATGTATTCCAGGGAAATTAATACGATGATAATATTACTCTATTTTTAAAGTAAAAAACGTATTAAACATAAACATAAGAATTAAATTACACTCTACTTTTCCGAGTAGTAAATTTTTTTAATTTTGTAAAACGTATGCTTGTTTTTTGAATTATTTTGTTTTCACATTTATCTTCTTTCTACTTTTATTTTTATTTTATTTCAATATATTTTATTTTATTATAACTAGAGGGCACCATAACAGACTGAAATTGTTTTAGAATTTTTATTATTAAATAATAGATCCAAAAAATGTGTTTTAATCCCTTTAAATGATGAGAAATACGATTTAAAAATCGAAAATGCTAAATGAATACATAAATATGCTAACATTGTAATATATGTACGATATTAAGATTTTTAAATGAAAATATTAAATCATAACTACAAATATATTTCTGAAACAAAACATAAGAAAAACACATGTAGCGCGTCCCGCTATCGAACCCGATGGACAGCGAGTGAACGCATTACCAGCAGAGCTATGATCAGCGATATCCTTTGGATACAAAGTAAGTATATAAGTTATATTTTAATATTAGACCCCCCCCCCCCGCCCTGATCCCAAGAACTAAAAAGCGTTATATAAAATCCGCTGAACCTAAGGTCAAGTGGTCTCTAATTTACAACACGTATTAAAATAATAAAAATCTGTGATTACAAAGTTTGACTCCTTTTCATAGTTTAAGCATACAAAATCTGAGTGTTTTATAACTTGTAGAACGTGGGTTGTAAGCGTTTTAAAATTTCGATCCTTACCATAAGCATCACCGATCACCACCTGTAACGTTGTGAAATGTGCCTATTCATATAAAATTCGGGCGCGTTGTGACAATTTAATATAGCTATCAGAGTTTAAAGTTCTCGGACTTTTATATTTAAGTTTATTATAAAATTTAGGTGACAAATAAGATACCGATTAGGACCTCTTTTTCTTCATGATGTTTAATCATTCAATGGTTGACGGAACAACGACAATTAGTACTGAGTTATAACCTTTTTAAGTTGTCAGAACCTTATATTTATATTACATTCAATTATAAGGAGAGCTCCGTGAAATGCTTATAACGGTTATTCCCGCTTTTAAGTAACGATTATGTTTACCGTAAAAACTGTGAGATGATTGCGATAATACGATTCGAGAAATAACTGTGCAATCTACTCTATCCGAATGAGCTTTTAATTGGAGGGAGGTGAAAACTTTTTAAAAAAAAATCGATTTTTTATGATTGTTAGGCTTGGCGCCTGATGCCGGGACATTGGGGTATAGTTGCAACAAAGGGATGCGGCAGAAGATATCTCGTTGCATAGTACTTTCAGTATACAACATTACTTTGAAACCGATCTCGCAAAATAAGAAGCATTAGTTTTACAATTTTAATTTTATACTATTTTTTATTTAAAGTAAAATTAATCAGGTGAACTCACCAACAACAACTGACCATTGGGCAGGGGGTCGCCACTCAGGATACTGTTTCGGAAAATTTTCTTCAGACCATTCTGTATGTAAAACCATACGATACATTACCAAAACATCAGGAGGACATTCTGCGCGAACATTTGTTGCGTGTAACCACAAGATAGTCAACGGAAAAACCAACAACTTCATTTTTTACGAAAGGAAGAGAAGAAATAACTCGAGATCTTCCCGCCATAAGTTTTTTATTTCTTGGTCGAAGTAGGAAATAAACCTACGCGCCACCTAGGAACATAAAAACAAAGAAGAGTTTAATGACGCTGTATGACCTTGCACACTATGTCACGATGAGAGTTGACAGCTCTGCTGTATGTCTCGTGTTCAGAGTATATTGTAAGAGGTTGTTGAGCACAGTTTTATTCTTAAGATTTGTTGCTTTGTTTTAATTTTTTGTAACATATTAAAATATAATTCCTCGTTTTTCATTTTGAAGAATAGCAGAGGGAAAATTTTACTTTTAAAAAGAATTTCAGACTCTACTCATTTAACTTAAAATTATTATAAATCATTCGTATTAAAAAAGGAAAATTTAATTCCTTTATGAGGACGAATGGATATTTCGACTTATTTTGCACTAGTGAAAACGCACAATCCACTAAATGGGTGTAACCTAAGAAGGTCAAAAGAAAGTGGGCATATGACATCCAATTTTACAGAACTGAGACAAGGCATGATTTTGCCCAACGAGGCTTTTTTAAATGTTTTCTGATTCTAACATTTTGTAAGCGTTTTAATTAATTATCTAGTTATTCGGAATTTTGGGTATGAACTAAAAGGAACATTAAATATGATTTAAAAGACACGGGGTTAATGTTTTCCATGATAACAACAATGATTTCTATTCTCTCAAAATTTTTAACACCGTAGTCACAGATCAAATAAAATCATTTGCCAATGTATTTTTTTTTTTCCAGAAATGTGAAACCAATACTAGATGTGTTTGCATAGATGTTTGGAAAACGATTTCATAACTACTGTCTGTTATTTTGTCCATTCATTGTCCTTTTATTTGAGATAATGAGAACAAAACAAGCTTCTGAATCTCCCAGCTTTTGGAAATATTGGTATCCTCTTAAGGTTGTTTTTAGTATTTAGTAAATTTTGCATAGGTGTTTTATCCCTGGAGGAAAATCCCCACTACCAACTATATAATATCAACAAAAAGAAAATTTTATTTAAATGATGTAATAATTGGTAAACTCATAAAACTAAAATAGGGTTTGTAAGTCCAATAGTTCACAGTGAATGTGTTATAGAGCAGTAGCGGCTCGTCAGGGAGTGCTGCATCCACATTTTCACACCACTAAAATTTAAAAGAATCTTACATATTTACTCGACAAATTTTGTTGATTAAATAAAACTGAAATACCCATACAATTTTAGTGGTGTGAAAAATTGATGCAGCACCCCCCTGACCAGCCGTTACTGTTATAGAGTCAATTCAGTACGATGTCATCCCAGTTCAAAATACTGTCAAAGTTATATCGTATAAAAGTAGTAGGAAAATAAGAGTACGGGCTCAGCCGGAGGGGCAGAGGGGCCGTCCCTCCGCATCCCTCCGCCTGTCCCTGCGGCTGCCCCTCCTGCGGCTGTCCCTCCTGCGGCTGTCCCACCGCCACCATCCCTCCCGGTCCCTCCTGCCCCCTCCATGCATCCCCCTCCACAAACGCCTCCTAGTGGAAAAAAGGAACATTCTATTATAACAGGAGAGGTGAACAACCTTTCCTAATTAAAAATATTATCAATCACATCTCAACATTGAATCATACTATATGATGAAGATTAAATTTATATTTGAATTTTGAACAACCATAATTTTAATGAGTATTATTGATTAAGCGAAACACCGGAAAAATATCAGTTTTTAACCATTTTATTTAGATTTCTTCAACTACAAGATGAGATTATCAATTTAACTCAAGAAAGTTAAACATATATTTGAATTTTGCTTCATAGACATCTTAATGAGTAGTATTAATTAAGTAAAAACAATAGAAAATATCCAGTTTTATAGAAAAATACTGATTTCTTACGATTTTTATCAACTATATGATCAATGTAACGACTTAAAAGTTGAAAGTTAAACATGTATCCTAGTTTTTCAACAGCTATAGCCTTAATGAGTATCGTTAATTAAGTAAAAAACAATGGAAAATATCAAGTTTTATGGAAAAAGACTGCTCTCTTACGATTTTTATCAACTTAAGAGAGAAAACTTAAACATACATTTCAGTTTTTCAACAGCTATAACCTTAATGAGCATTCATAATTAAGTAAAAAACAATGGAAAATATCGATTTTTATAGAAAAAGGCTGATTTCTTACGATTTTTATCAACTGCAACATCAGTGTATCGACTTACAAGTTGAAAGTTAAACATGCATTCTAGTTTTTCAACAGCTATAATCTTAATGAGTATCGTTAATTAAGTAAAAAACAATGGAAAATATCAAGTTTTATAGAAAAAGACTGATTTCTTACGATTTTTTCAACTCAAACTTCAGACTATCAATTTGGTAGAAAGAAATTTAAGCATGCATTCGAGTTTTGGACAACCATTTCCTTCATGAACATTATTAATTAAGCAAAACAACAGAAAATATTAAATTTTTAACTGATTTCTTCATATTTATTTATTTTTTTTTATATATATATAAAATCAGAATACACAACTTAAAATAGAAATTTAAACATATTTTTTAATTTTTGAACAGTCGTTACCTCAAAGAATTTCAATAATTGAACAATTAACAAAGGAAACTAATGATTTTTTAACGAAAAAAGACGAATTAAACGAATTTGGTTAACTTTTACTCTAAATGGAAATTTCATCATACTTTTATATACTAAGTAGAATTTTAATGCATAAACGAACACATTTCAGTAAATATTCAACGCACACGCAAATATGAAAACAACACCTGCTTCTTGTGACGTCATATTGAAACCAAAACTTATTCCTCCGAAGTCCCTCACCATACCTTTTCACCCCCATCTCCCCCAATTTTTTACCTTAGGTAGGGAAATGGACAATGCAATGACCTCTCATTCTTGTATATTTAGAAGTCTGGGAGAAAAAAAGAGACATTTTATACACTCCAATTTCATAACAGTTACCGCAATATCCCAAAATTTGAATTTTGGAAGACATAATCAGTATAATTAATTAAACAAAATAATAAAAATATTATTTTTTAAGGGGGAAAGGTGAATTAAAGCGAATTTAATTAGTTTTACAATAGTCTTTTGAACAACAACTTGGAAATATAGATTTCTAACAGAAGAATTAAACGTATATTTTAATTTTAACAACAAAAACTTAACAAGTATCATTAATTTAAGAAAAATAAATATCAATTTTAAAGAAAAGACGAATTTGAATAATTTTACACTAGTATTTTCAAAAGCAACATAGAAATATCAATACTTATTCACATATTTCACTTATTCACTGTATTCAGTACTATATTTAATAAATATGGATACAATTTAAGAATTTTCTAATCTATAATTAAATATTAGCTGTATATTTAATGTTACCCATGTTTTCAACATTAGTTCATAATCGTGAATTTTGTATTTTAAATACCATGTATTCAGGTTCAGATTATTTTCACTTGAAATCATACAGAATTTTTTAACAGAGTTTGTTTTTGAAATCATTGAAGCAACTGTATTTAATATTTTTAACACCAATTTTCTAAGATTGTCTAACATTTTCCGATTATACATTCCCCATAAGTACATTTCTAAATGCTACAATCACTTTACATATCGAAAAGATACCATTGAAGCAACTGCATTTAATATTTTTAACACCAATTTTCTAAGATTTTTTAACATTTTCCGGTTATACATTCCTCAAAAGTATATATTCTAAACAATAGAAAATATTAATTTTAAGAATAAAAAGACGAATTTAAACAAATTTTATTAGTTTTACAATATTTTTTCTCATCTCCAACACGGATATATCAATTTTAACAGAATTAAACGCATATTTTAGTTTTTAAGAACAAAAATGCAATAAGTATCATTAATTAATCAAAAAATAAATATCAATTTTCAAGAAAAGACAATTTTTTACACAAATTTTCAACTTTGAAATACATTTATTTACATATATTGTTACAATATATTACTAAACTTAAACTTTTTAAAAAGTTTGAATGTTTTTACAAAGGGTTCATATTTATATTTTTCACGTCTTGACTGCATTCGAAATCTTACAACAAAAGTATACTTTTATTATTTTTATTATTATTATTATTCTAGAAAACCTAAAAAGTCATTTCTTGCTGCTTTAAACACTTGACATATTAAAACTACTCTGAGATATTCTACCCATATAATTAATCAAATTAGGACATGATTCATCTTACACTTCAAAATTTCTGAATTTTTACAATACTTATTTTCATCAAACTTTATTCTTGATCCTATATATTTTAGGAGTACAGAATTTTAACATCTGTTTTTATCTACTTATCAGAAAATTATTAAAACACCCAACAACATTTTCCAAATATGAATATTATCTTTACAGTTTAATAATACAAAACATACACGAATACAAAGTTTAATTTTTACAAACATTTCATATTTCAAACCAAACTTTTCGAAATTTTCACATCATTAGAGCAAACATTAGACGAACTTTTTAACTTTTTAACTTTTTTTATTGCTTAGATCTTTTCATCATAACTTTTAATTATGATAATTATCCATTTTTAGGTTGATTGTCGAAAAACTGTAACTGAAATTACATAAACTTAATGTAAAAAACCATGTTCTCACACAATTTCTTGAAATTCAACAAAGAATTGACTATTACTTATCTATTATTATTCTTATTAAATACTTATCTACATCAATATCGACTCTCGATAGTATATAGGTATTTCATCATTACACACTTACAACTCTTTTCAAACGTTTATCAGAAAAATAAGTCAATCAAAGTCTAGTAGTTATCACACCTGTTCCTCAGAAATATTACTATCATATGAAACAGTAAAGAAAATTAATAGATATTTAATATTTAATAACCTCATACGTGAAATTACTGTCGAAATGAGAATACTAATTATCTATAAAATCAACTGTTGAACAAAAAAATAGTACAGATTACCGAAAATTCAAATGTTTTTTCTGCAAAAGTTACAAAAATTAACAAATGAATGACAAGTTAGAGAAATAACTAAAAAAGTTAATGAACATATTTACAAATTTATTAAAATCACACCTTTTTCTGGATTACAAACCACAATTTCTTGAAAAATTTAACACCGAATTTGTAAGATTTTAATCCTAGTATTACATACACTCAATAAATATTCAAAATTAACAAAAAATAATTTTTTAGTCTCATCAATAAGCAGAAATTCTATATTAAAAGAATATTTTCATAGTAGTACTTATAAAAATGAGAGTTTACAAACTGATTTTCATAATTTTATCACATTTAAACTTAATATTTTACATAAAACATTTATTTAATCAAATTTTATGCTTTCTAATTCAGTAAAATTCAATACTTTTTTAGTTTTTAAACCAATACCACAATATTTATTTACATCAAACTTGATTCTTCACCTTTTATATTTCCACATTACACACGTGAGATAAATACTAACTTGGATCAGGAGTTGAAGTCAATTGATTCCATTCGATTTTCATCATGTACGCATTGCTCCTACACGAAATTTCTTACTGCTATAATCATCTAATGTATTAAAACTAATCTACTCATATTTTTAATCAATTCATCAGATGTTTCATCTCGCACTTCTGAATTATCGTGCATCAAGTTGCTTAAAATATAAATACTATCTTTATAGTTTTAATGATATATAGTATACATGGTTTATCTTGAGTTAGCACTTCCATAGTATTAATCAAATTATATGTTTCATCTTGCACTTGATCTTAATGTTTTCATCTTGCATCTGAATTATCGTCCATCGAGTTTTTTAAATAATAATATATTTATAGTTTTTGATTATACATAGCATGTACAAATACAATCTTTAATTTTAACATTTCATATTTCAAATAACCTATTTCCGAAACCAAGCTATGTGAATTTTACCACAATGCTTATTATCATAGAATAATTTGTGTTTCACACTTTTCTAAAAATTATCAGATATGTACCCCTCAGAGAAATTACTATCATATGAATAAATGAAGAAAATTTAATTTATATTAAATGTACACGAAATTGATTGCAATATACATGTATTTAATAAAAATAAATAAATAGGCGATTATTTATACATTAAACCTTTACTAAATATATATTTCTTTCATTATACAGATGTTTCAACAAGATGAACCAAAACAGCAGCAAACTTCAGAAATTAATGACCCGAATGATTCATCCCTAGCACATGTAGCGTTAACGAATAACACATATGTGAGTACTTATATGAGAAATACTAGAATTCGTATATGAAACGTAATTAGAGTAAATACAAAATGATTTGTCTTACTACCTACACTTTAACAAGTGCTTTTTACCTATATTATTGAAGAGAATCCTAACTGTGTCCATTTATTTCTACTACAGATGTGCTCTATTTGCTACAAACACTTCTTAAGTAAATGGAATTTAACAGAACATACAAAAATCTATACAGGTGAAAAACCTTACACTTGGAAAGATTACCATAAATGCTGTTTTCAAGGAGACGTGAATCAAAAATGCACACATCATCATATAAAGCATCATCAGATATATGTAAACTTAGCGAAGATATTCAAAAATTAGTCAGACTTTTGAAGAATTTAGAAATAAAGGAAGATATTTAGGCTATTTATCCATCATATTTTCACAACATTTACCACAATATCTCAAACTTAAAATTTGGAAGACATACACACTGCTGAAAAGTAATTTTGTGATTCTTCTAACCAGTATGAATGTATAGATGTTATTTTGCAGTGTATTCGAATTTTACCACAATGCTTATTATCATAGAATAATTTGTGTTTCACACTTTTCTAAAAATTATCAGATATGTACCCCTCAGAGAAATTACTATCATATGAATAAATGAAGAAAATTTAATTTATATTAAATGTACACGAAATTGATTGCAATATACATGTATTTAATAAAAATAAATAAATAGGCGATTATTTATACATTAAACCTTTACTAAATATATATTTCTTTCATTATACAGATGTTTCAACAAGATGAACCAAAACAGCAGCAAACTTCAGAAATTAATGACCCGAATGATTCATCCCTAGCACATGTAGCGTTAACGAATAACACATATGTGAGTACTTATATGAGAAATACTAGAATTCGTATATGAAACGTAATTAGAGTAAATACAAAATGATTTGTCTTACTACCTACACTTTAACAAGTGCTTTTTACCTATATTATTGAAGAGAATCCTAACTGTGTCCATTTATTTCTACTACAGATGTGCTCTATTTGCTACAAACACTTCTTAAGTAGATGGAATTTAACAGAACATACAAAAATCTATACAGGTGAAAAACCTTACACTTGGAAAGATTACCATAAATGCTGTTTTCAAGGAGACGTGAATCAAAAATGCACACATCATCATATAAAGCATCATCAGATATATGTAAACTTAGCGAAGATATTCAAAAATTAGTCAGACTTTTGAAGAATTTAGAAATAAAGAAAGATATTTAGGCTATTTATCCATCATATTTTCACAACATTTACCACAATATCTCAAACTTAAAATTTGGAAGACATACACACTGCTGAAAAGTAATTTTGTGATTCTTCTAACCAGTATGAATGTATAGATGTTATTTTGCAGTGTATTCTTTAAATGCTCACATTAAATATTCTTTTATATGCATATATCGTTGTGTTTATTTTTCTAATACCTATTACATTAATGAAATACATAACATTTTAAGTGAAATAACACTCTCACAACTTAAAAAATGCATAAGAACATACAAAAATAAACAGATGTATGAAAAAATATGCAAGTTTACAAAATATTTTCATTGTTTTCTAGAAATATTAACAAAAAATATTTACAATATGAAAAAATTGTAAAAGTGAAAAGAAAAAACATAAATGTAAAAACAAAAACCACAAAGTGAAAAACTCATAACAAAGTTTTTGAAAAAAAATATTTACAACAAAATTTTTTTTACAAAAACCAAAACTTCCAAAAATATTTTTTTCAAAAAAATTTTTTTTCAAAAACATTTTTTACAAAAAATTTTTTTTTCAAAATAAGTTTTTACAAAAGTAAAAAAAAGAAAATCACAACGTTAAAAAAATGAAAAATTTTTGTTAAAAAAAGTGTAAAAAAATTGCAAAAAAATGTTGCAAAAATTTCAAAAAAAGTTATGAAAAAAGTCTCAAAAATTTTGTTGTTTTTAATAGCAAATGCAATGGTTTCGCCATTGCATACTGAATATCTTCGCTAAGTTTACATATATCTGATGATGCTTTATATGATGATGTGTGCATTTTTGATTCACGTCTCCTTGAAAACAGCATTTATGGTAATCTTTCCAAGTGTAAGATTTTTCACCTGTATAGATTTTTGTATGTTCTGTTAAATTCCATTTACTTAAGAAGTGTTTGTAGCAAATAGAACACATCTGTAGTAGAAATAAATGGACACAGTTAGGATTCTCTTCAATAATATAGGTAAAAAGCACTTGTTAAAGTGTAGGTAGTAAGACAAATCATTTTGTATTTACTCTAATTACGTTTCATATACGAATTCTAGTATTTCTCATATAAGTACTCACATATGTGTTATTCGTTAACGCTACATGTGCTAGGGATGAATCATTCGGGTCATTAATTTCTGAAGTTTGCTGCTGTTTTGGTTCATCTTGTTGAAACATCTGTATAATGAAAGAAATATATATTTAGTAAAGGTTTAATGCATAAATAATCGCCTATTTATTTATTTTTATTAAATACATGTATATTGCAATCAATTTCGTGTACATTTAATATAAATTAAATTTTCTTCATTTATTCATATGATAGTAATTTCTCTGAGGGGTACATATCTGATAATTTTTAGAAAAGTGTGAAACACAAATTATTCTATGATAATAAGCATAGTGGTAAAATTCACATAGCTTGGTTTCGGAAATAGGTTATTTGAAATATGAAATGTTAAAATTAAAGATTGTATTTGTACATGCTATGTATAATCAAAAACTATAAATATATTATTATTTAAAAAACTCGATGGAAGATAATTCAGATGCAAGATGAAATCATTAAGATCAAGTGCAAGATGAAACATATAATTTGATTAATACTATGGAAGTGCTAACTCAAGATAAACCATGTATACTATATATCATTAAAACTATAAAGATAGTATTTATATTTTAAGCAACTTGATGCACGATAATTCAGAAGTGCGAGATGAAACATCTGATGAATTGATTAAAAATATGAGTAGATTAGTTTTAATACATTAGATGATTATAGCAGTAAGAAATTTCGTGTAGGAGCAATGCGTACATGATGAAAATCGAATGGAATCAATTGACTTCAACTCCTGATCCAAGTTAGTATTTATCTCACGTGTGTAATGTGGAAATATAAAAGGTGAAGAATCAAGTTTGATGTAAATAAATATTGTGGTATTGGTTTAAAAACTAAAAAAGTATTGAATTTTACTGAATTAGAAAGCATAAAATTTGATTAAATAAATGTTTTATGTAAAATATTAAGTTTAAATGTGATAAAATTATGAAAATCAGTTTGTAAACTCTCATTTTTATAAGTACTACTATGAAAATATTCTTTTAATATAGAATTTCTGCTTATTGATGAGACTAAAAAATTATTTTTTGTTAATTTTGAATATTTATTGAGTGTATGTAATACTAGGATTAAAATCTTACAAATTCGGTGTTAAATTTTTCAAGAAATTGTGGTTTGTAATCCAGAAAAAGGTGTGATTTTAATAAATTTGTAAATATGTTCATTAACTTTTTTAGTTATTTCTCTAACTTGTCATTCATTTGTTAATTTTTGTAACTTTTGCAGAAAAAACATTTGAATTTTCGGTAATCTGTACTATTTTTTTGTTCAACAGTTGATTTTATAGATAATTAGTATTCTCATTTCGACAGTAATTTCACGTATGAGGTTATTAAATATTAAATATCTATTAATTTTCTTTACTGTTTCATATGATAGTAATATTTCTGAGGAACAGGTGTGATAACTACTAGACTTTGATTGACTTATTTTTCTGATAAACGTTTGAAAAGAGTTGTAAGTGTGTAATGATGAAATACCTATATACTATCGAGAGTCGATATTGATGTAGATAAGTATTTAATAAGAATAATAATAGATAAGTAATAGTCAATTCTTTGTTGAATTTCAAGAAATTGTGTGAGAACATGGTTTTTTACATTAAGTTTATGTAATTTCAGTTACAGTTTTTCGACAATTAACCTAAAAATGGATAATTATCATAATTAAAAGTTATGATGAAAAGATCTAAGCAATAAAAAAAGTTAAAAAGTTAAAAAGTTCGTCTAATGTTTGCTCTTATGATGTGAAAATTTCGAAAAGTTTGGTTTGAAATATGAAATGTTTGTAAAAATTAAACTTTGTATTCGTGTATGTTTTGTATTATTAAACTGTAAAGATAATATTCATATTTGGAAAATGTTGTTGGGTGTTTTAATAATTTTCTGATAAGTAGATAAAAACAGATGTTAAAATTCTGTACTCCTAAAATATATAGGATCAAGAATAAAGTTTGATGAAAATAAGTATTGTAAAAATTCAGAAATTTTGAAGTGTAAGATGAATCATGTCCTAATTTGATTAATTATATGGGTAGAATATCTCAGAGTAGTTTTAATATGTCAAGTGTTTAAAGCAGCAAGAAATGACTTTTTAGGTTTTCTAGAATAATAATAATAATAAAAATAATAAAAGTATACTTTTGTTGTAAGATTTCGAATGCAGTCAAGACGTGAAAAATATAAATATGAACCCTTTGTAAAAACATTCAAACTTTTTAAAAAGTTTAAGTTTAGTAATATATTGTAACAATATATGTAAATAAATGTATTTCAAAGTTGAAAATTTGTGTAAAAAATTGTCTTTTCTTGAAAATTGATATTTATTTTTTGTTTAATTAATGATACTTATTACATTTTTGTTCTTAAAAACTAAAATATGCGTTTAATTCTGTTAAAATTGATATATCCGTGTTGGAGATGAGAAAAAATATTGTAAAACTAATAAAATTTGTTTAAATTCGTCTTTTTATTCTTAAAATTAATATTTTCTATTGTTTAGAATATATACTTTTGAGGAATGTATAACCGGAAAATGTTAAAAAATCTTAGAAAATTGGTGTTAAAAATATTAAATACAGTTGCTTCAATGGTATCTTTTCGATATGTAAAGTGATTGTAGCATTTAGAAATGTACTTATGGGGAATGTATAATCGGAAAATGTTAGACAATCTTAGAAAATTGGTGTTAAAAATATTAAATACAGTTGCTTCAATGATTTCAAAAACAAACTCTGTTAAAAAATTCTGTATGATTTCAAGTGAAAATAATCTGAACCTGAATACATGGTATTTAAAATACAAAATTCACGATTTTGAACTAATGTTGAAAACATGGGTAACATTAAATATACAGCTAATATTTAATTATAGATTAGAAAATTCTTAAATTGTATCCATATTTATTAAATATAGTACTGAATACAGTGAATAAGTGAAATATGTGAATAAGTATTGATATTTCTATGTTGCTTTTGAAAATACTAGTGTAAAATTATTCAAATTCGTCTTTTCTTTAAAATTGATATTTATTTTTCTTAAATTAATGATACTTGTTAAGTTTTTGTTGTTAAAATTAAAATATACGTTTAATTCTTCTGTTAGAAATCTATATTTCCAAGTTGTTGTTCAAAAGACTATTGTAAAACTAATTAAATTCGCTTTAATTCACCTTTTCCCCTTAAAAAATAATATTTTTATTATTTTGTTTAATTAATTATACTGATTATGTCTTCCAAAATTCAAATTTTGGGATATTGCGGTAACTGTTATGAAATTGGAGTGTATAAAATGTCTCTTTTTTTCTCCCAGACTTCTAAATATACAAGAATGAGAGGTCATTGCATTGTCCATTTCCCTACCTAAGGTAAAAAATTGGGGGAGATGGGGGTGAAAAGGTATGGTGAGGGACTTCGGAGGAATAAGTTTTGGTTTCAATATGACGTCACAAGAAGCAGGTGTTGTTTTCATATTTGCGTGTGCGTTGAATATTTACTGAAATGTGTTCGTTTATGCATTAAAATTCTACTTAGTTAGTATATAAAAGTATGATGAAATTTCCATTTAGAGTAAAAGTTAACCAAATTCGTTTAATTCGTCTTTTTTCGTTAAAAAATCATTAGTTTCCTTTGTTAATTGTTCAATTATTGAAATTCTTTGAGGTAACGACTGTTCAAAAATTAAAAAATATGTTTAAATTTCTATTTTAAGTTGTGTATTCTGATTTTATATATATATAAAAAAAAATAAATAAATATGAAGAAATCAGTTAAAAATTTAATATTTTCTGTTGTTTTGCTTAATTAATAATGTTCATGAAGGAAATGGTTGTCCAAAACTCGAATGCATGCTTAAATTTCTCTCTACCAAATTGATAGTCTGAAGTTTGAGTTGAAAAAATCGTAAGAAATCAGTCTTTTTCTATAAAACTTGATATTTTCCATTGTTTTTTACTTAATTAACGATACTCATTAAGATTATAGCTGTTGAAAAACTAGAATGCATGTTTAACTTTCAACTTGTAAGTCGATACACTGATGTTGCAGTTGATAAAAATCGTAAGAAATCAGCCTTTTTCTATAAAAATCGACATTTTCCATTGTTTTTTACTTAATTATGAATGCTCATTAAGGTTATAGCTGTTGAAAAACTGAAATGTATGTTTAAGTTTTCTCTCTTAAGTTGATAAAAATCGTAAGAGAGCAGTCTTTTTCCATAAAACTTGATATTTTCCATTGTTTTTTACTTAATTAACGATACTCATTAAGGCTATAGCTGTTGAAAAACTAGGATACATGTTTAACTTTCAACTTTTAAGTCGTTACATTGATCATATAGTTGATAAAAATCGTAAGAAATCAGTATTTTTCTATAAAACTGGATATTTTCTATTGTTTTTACTTAATTAATACTACTCATTAAGATGTCTATGAAGCAAAATTCAAATATATGTTTAACTTTCTTGAGTTAAATTGATAATCTCATCTTATAGTTGAAGAAATCTAAATAAAATGGTTAAAAACTGATATTTTTCCGGTGTTTCGCTTAATTAATAATACTCATTAAAATTATGGTTGTTCAAAATTCAAATATAAATTTAATCTTCATCATATAGTATGATTCAATGTTGAGATGTGATTGATAATATTTTTAATTAGGAAAGGTTGTTCACCTCTCCTGTTATAATAGAATGTTCCTTTTTTCCACTAGGAGGCGTTTGTGGAGGGGGATGCATGGAGGGGGCAGGAGGGACCGGGAGGGATGGTGGCGGTGGGACAGCCGCAGGAGGGACAGCCGCAGGAGGGGCAGCCGCAGGGACAGGCGGAGGGATGCGGAGGGACGGCCCCTCTGCCCCTCCGGCTGAGCCCGTACTCTTATTTTCCTACTACTTATAAATGAAAAATTCTTATTTAAATCATTGTAAATTCCACACAACTTTTTATAATTTGACTGCGAAAGTAACACATTACGAATATTCCACTCTGAAGTTCTTCTCTGTGTAAAAGCAAAAAAATTATTTGAAATAAGACATCTATCAAAGAGATAGTGTTGTATATCCCCACGTTTACCACAGATACATTTATTATTTTGACGTTTGCCAATTTTGTATCAATATATTGGAAAAGCACCATATGCTGACACAAAGTAAGCTGCTACCTGGGAATAACACGCAAAATCCAAATTAGCATCTGGTAGTACTCTATACCTATCCCTGCTTTTATCCACATAAGACCAACGATTCTGCCAATCAGTAACGTTTTTATTACGATAGTAATGTTTTACCAAACTAATTGAAAGAGACAAACCCACCTGCTTATCATATTCATCATTTAATATAACAGATTTGGCTAATTCCTTTGCTCTTTCATTATCCAAGTATACCTATAAGGGCTTTTACTCAGGCTATGTAAAGTTTCTTTTTGCTAAGCATACGCAAGTTCATAAAAATTTCTATTATAAAATTATCACTGGGGAAAATGCTGTATAGCATATACAGCAGACAAGCTGTCCGTATAAAGAAAAAAAAAGGTTGTAATTTGAACGATAACAACAATGTACCGCCTCAAGAGTTGCCAACATCTCTGCTTGATAAATCGTGCTTTTATCATTAAGCTTTATGCTAAAATTGTAGATTTCCTCATTTTCCAAAAACACATCAAAAGCTGCCACTACTCCCTTATCCATTTTATAACCGTCTGTGTATAACATGGGATCTTTACACACTGGAACAGATTTCACCACAGGGTTTATAAAATATACGTTTTATTTTTCATAGTAGGACGGGTAACAATAAGTTGGCAAATGTTGTTCCAAAACACCAGCATCAATATTGATATTCTCAGTGACAATCTGTTTATTACCGTGAATGATCATACAAATCTGCAGAATTTATTAATTCGATGCCTATTAGCAAGACTCCTGCCAGGACGCACAATGCTTCCGTAGATGTTGTACAATAGCGTCTTATAATAGATAAAAGACATAATCGCTGACAAGAAGAAAAACTTCGATAGCCATGATACTTTAAATCATTTATTCATACTTCGTGCTCATAAGAAATTTGTTTCTTCAACACAGTATTACACCATATTTTTAAAAATTGAACTGATACTCCTAAATCTCTAACCCGAACTTTTCTCATATTGCATGCTTTCTCATATTGCAAGCTTTTTGATTCATAAATTTGAGACCGTAATTGTTACATTTTCATGATTTCTGGCATTATTATTATTATTATTATTATTATTATTATTATTATTATTATTATTATTATTATTATGCAGGTACTGCCTTGTAATCTGACGAATCCTAGCAATGGGCACTTTTCAAAAGCTTACTAATGCTCTTTTCTTCTCAATGCTTCTTTTTGTGAAATAAAGTTTAGCTTAACAAAACATTTTTGTGAATATACTGCGCTTAAAAATACGTCACATTAAAGTTAGCTAAAATTATTTTCTGGTTTGTTACAAAACCAAGCAACTCCAAAGTAAGTTGCAAAGGCGGCCAAATCCGAAACAAAAACTTAATATGCCCCTGCCACCTCATTTCGTGTTTTCATATATACTGTCCTAATGACTATAAAACTAAAAAGTTTTGGTTCCAATCTAATTTTGGTTAAGCGTGGCAAAAAATCAGATTTTGCTCAGAATTTCATTTTTTGCGCACTGTAAAAAAGTCCGTTAAATTTACGGCAAAAACTTCCGGCAGCAATGTTGCCAGCAGTTTTTGCCGTAAAAATTGGAATAAAATTAGAAGTAATAAAAAAATTTACATCTAACTTTACTAAAATTTTTAGGGCAAAAACTGCTAGCAACACTGCTGCCAGCGCGTGATGTTGGGTGATGTCCAATAGCCAGTCATGCGCTGGCGCGGGAAAATCTTTCACAGATTCTTTGTTATAAAAAGTAAATCAGCTTCTGGGAAAAATCCACTTCTACAGTGCGGCATTAACTATCATCACATCTTCACGTAAGCGGCAGCGAACGTGTTAATAAAATGATTTTTTGCAGGTACTGCCCTACTGTTAATTTAACACATCCTAGCTGTGGGTACTTTTTAAAAGCTTATTAATACTCTTTTTTTCTTCTCAATACTTCTTTTCGTGAAATAAAATTTAGCTGAAAAAAAACACTTTTGTATATTTGCTGCCCTTAAAAATCCCATGTCACGTTAAAGTTTGCGAAAGTTAATTTCTGGTTTCTTACAAAACCGGCCAACTCCAAAGTAAGTTGCAATGGCTGCCAAATCCAAAACAAAAACTTAAATAATCCTTTCCCTTCATGTGTCCCTGCCACTTTATTTCGTGTTTTCAAATATACCAAAACTGAAGAGTTTTTGTTCCAATCTAATTTTGGCCAAGCTTGGTAAAAAAACAGCTTCTTTTCAAATTTCTGTTTTTTGGAGATGGCTGGTTTTGCAACTAGACAACACAATTCTAGAATTTTAGCCACGAACTTAATGAAGTGATTGCCTGTGCAGCCGCCTCCCGGTCTATCTCTATCCCGCAGGTATGAACTGTTAACTATAGCTGGCGGAAGATCTTTTGCGCAACTTCTTTGAGCATGTACATTAATTACATTCCTGTTAATAAAAAAAATTGAGGGATCTTCTCTCATACTTGTGTTGATTATTTAATTGCGACAGTGGAAAACTATCTTTTAACTTATCATCACTTGCTTTCCGACTATACATTCTATGACGAAATTTGCTCGCATAGCTGCATTCTACCACCCTGTAAAGCATTATACCTTTTTCTGAAGCACCCTGTATATTTTTAAAAGTTCGTATTTATTTATATAATATAAAATTGAATATATATTTTTAAGCGATTAAAAAGTATATTAAGCGATAATAACTATAACGTTTTTATATTCAAAATATTTTTCGAACAATTAAGAATAGTACATATATTGACATTTCTTTTCCTTTCTCTTTTATACTTTTTTATGTGCGTTTGTAATTATGTAAATACGTCGCACCTCTAGTCGACGTTCAATCCGTCTGTCCATCCGCATATAACATCGCAAAAACTACCCAACCGAATCGTTTGAAGCTTTAAATATATATAATTATTGCACAATTTTGTCGAGTCTTTTCCAATTTTAAACTTTGAAAATCGGATATATAGTATGATATTAATAATAGTTTATTATATATAGTTTAATGTATATATATTTAATATAATATATTTAATATAGTTTAATATATATATAGTTTGATATAATAGTTAGACGGCAAACTGGTGCTCATTTTAAATAAACAATGACAAAGCACCACACATTAAAAAAACTCTTGCACATTTCTAGGTGCGTTTGTAATTCTATAAATATGTAGCACCTATAGTCGTTGTTCAGTCCGTCCGTCTATTTGTCCGTCTGTCCATCCACATATATAGCAACGCAAATGCTACCCAACCGAATCGTTTGAAATTTAAAATATATAATTGTTGCATAATATTGTCGAGTCATTCCAATTTTTTTGAAAATCGGATGCATAGTTCAATAACAGGAACAGTGGAAGTTATTGCATTACATTACGGCCAGTGGGAAAAAATAGTTTAAAGTGCATTTCTAATAATGTTACACTCTTTCGAACATAATAAAATTGATATGCATCTATAAAATATGTACTAAAATATACATTCTGTACAATCTATGTTGCAAAGAATATTTTTCATTAATTTAATGGGTCACACAAAAGTATTCCATTACATAATAGTATAGCAGGAAACATTGTATGGGGTGCGTTTTAATTACATTAAGCTAATTCACATTTTATGAAATTTATATACGTTGCTGAGATTTACTAAAGGTTACTTACTGTATAATAGAAAGCAGATAGTACTTATAGGGACACACAAAAGATTTTGGATATTATGCTGTATCCGAAGTACTGTATAATATTACACCACGATCTGAATATTTTAAAAACTTCGTTATAGTACGAACGCACCTCATTTGCTACTTTTGACATAAAATTTCCAACGTGTTACTCTTAGAATTATGGAATTTGTTTATTCATAATACTTAAATGAAAAATACAAAAATGACTATTAGATGTAGAGATGTATGTTTGAGACAAGTTGCGAAACTAATTTTTTTTTCTGAATGTTATTAAACTAGGTCATTTGTTTATTGATTTTACTGATAATTAAGTAGATCTTTTGATTATCTGATCTATTTAAAGTAATTTCTTCTGTGGCAATACATTTTTTTCTATTTAATTTTAATTTATATGTTTTTTTTTATTTATTTATTTATGGGAGAGAAAAAGATTTTTTTTTTTTTTTTTTTTTTTTTTTTTTTTTTTTGCAATTTTTGTACATGGGATATTCAAAACATCTTTTGCTATTTTGATCCACTGAGTGTAATAAATATTTTGAACTTTTAGAGTAAGTCAAGACTAGAATATATAGATATATTCATTTATTTATACATATACTGTAAAAGCCCCCAATAGCAAACACTTCGTGGACGCGGAGTGTCTGCTTTTGTGAGGTAAAAAATATTAAAATATGTATTGTGGATTTAAAAAGCATTCGCTAAATACAGGTGCACGCTATTTGGGAATGTCTATTAACCTCCACAATGGACACTCCCGAATACCAGACATCTCTATATAGCGAACAGATTCTCTATTTATTTTATGAAGGGTTGTACTTTTTGCAGAAAAAGAAATGGATCAAAGCATAGGCAAACTGGAAAGTGGCCCTTGCCCCTACGATTTTAGCGCCCCGAAATTTGATGTGCAATATTTGTAAAGCTTATATTATATACTAGCTGACCCGCTCGGCGTTGCCCGGGTCCGTAATAATAATCTTAAACGAACTTGAAATTTTTATGATTTTATCTTTAACTCGAAATATGTGTAAATACACTATTAAAAACTTGACCCTTTTGCTACATCGTCATTCCACCCTTTTATAGAAAATGATTACTTCAGCCTATTAAGGAGCATTCTCATAGGTCAAAACAGAGATATTCTATAAAAGCGGGGGAGTGATGATACAGCAAAAGGGTAAAAATTTTTACAGTGTACATTATATTAAATACGTGCCCCCTAACTGTGTCAAAAATTGGTTAAAAAAAAAGTAATATTTAGCTGCAAAAGTACCCAAAATGATAGCAATGGGAAACGCAGGAGGGAATATGTGTCCAACGATTACGTGATTTTCGTGTTAAACTGTTGATATTTATCCTTAAAATTACTGTTAAGTGACTTAACTAAATACTTTTTTCACATAGATATCCCAAGTGAAATATTTTGAATTTCAAACTAATTATATCACTCTTAAATCCGACTACCGTGAATGAAATCGATTCTCGATGATTAGCTAAAAGGTTAGTATATAGTATTATAATTTCAGAGCCATTTTACAAAAATAGGTGCATATTTTTTATCAAACATGCGTAATGTTCATTCTGTGAACAAAATCCTAACCGTGACCTAATTGTATTGTAATCATAACTTGTCTGTAAACTAGCTGTATCTTAACAGTAACCTAACTGTAAGTTAAATATACCATAAATGTAACCTGGCCGTCACCTTATCATAACCTACCCATAATCTAACCACAACCTAACCGCAAGTTAATCTTAACCTAATTGTAGCTTAACTATGACCTAACTGTAACCTAACCGGAAAATAAATATAACATAAGGCTCACCGGAAAGTAATTGCAACCTAACTGTTACCTAACCGTAACCAAGTTCTAATTTAACACTAACTATAAACGAAATATCTTAACCATCTCGCGCTAAGTACTTAGTTTCACTTTCCACCGCTACGGTGCGCATTATGTTTTGTAGAACATCCGAATTTTAGATTCGGATTGGATTCATGTTCATGGAAATTATTTTGTCTTCTTCGGATACGGTTATGGTTGTTTGGAATATTTTTGTTCAGTTTAGATTCGGTTCAATTCAGATTTCGTGGGGTTTTTTTTTCCTTCAAATGAGATTTTTAAGTTCGGTTCGGGTTGTACTTCCATGGAAATTATTTTACCTAGTTCCAATGAGGTTATACTTAACTAAAATATTTTTGTTAGGTTCAGATTAGGTTTGGTTCAAATTTCGGGATTTATTTTTTTTACAAATTTTCTGGTTCGGATTGGGTTTATGCCCATGGAAATTATATTGTCTTGTTCGTATCTGGTTATAGCTATTTGGAATATTTTCGTCGGATTCAGATTTGGTTCGATTCAGATTTCAGGTATTTTTTCAAATTGATTTTTAAGGTTCTGGTCGGATTCATATCCAGAGAAATTATTTTGTCTTGCTCGGGTCCGGTTTTGGGTCTTTGGAATATTTTTTCAGGTTCAGATGTCATTAAATTCAGATTTCGGTTTTTTAATGGTATTTTTAGGTTCAGGTTGGGTTGCGCATCAACGGAAATTATCATGTTCATGGAAATTTTTTGTATTGTTCAGATCCGGGTATGGTTCTGTGGAATATTTTTGTCATGTTCATATTTGGTTCGATTCTAAATTCAGGTATTTTTTTCAAATGGAATTTTAGGTTCGGATCGGGTTCATGTCCACGGAAATTATTTTCTCTTATTCGAATCCGGTTATGATTCTTTCGAAAAATTTTATCGGATTCAGATGTAGTTTGCATAAAATTTCAGGTTTTTTTTCAAATGGAATTTTTTAGGTTCGAATCAGGTTTATGTTCACGGAAATTATTTTGTCTTACTCTTATCGGGTTATAGTTCTTTGGAATATTTTTATCGATTTCAGGTTTCGTTCTGGTCATTTTTCGGGTTTTTTCAAAGAAAATTTTTAGGTTCGGGTCGTGTTGCATATACACGAACATTATTTTTTCTTGATCGGATTGGGGTATGCTTCATTTGAATATTTTTGCGAGATTCAGATTTGATTCGCGTCAGATATCAAATCCATAGATTTTTTCAAATGGAATTTTTAGGTTCGGGTCGAGTTTATGCTCATGGAATTTTTGTCTTGCTTGGATCGGAGTATAGTCTGTTTTTTTCTGGTTGTGATCGGGTTATGTGTTAATACGCCTAAACATTATGTTTTGCTACTATTCTTTTAGTGACTATTTTTGATATATAATTTATTTTGCTATTTGATAATTTATTACTGTGTATGAATCGTCTGCCGATTCGAACAATTGTACGTCAAACAGCCATTTCATTTTTGTTTTAAAAACAAATTAAAGTCTTAATAAAATTTTAACTTAAATAAAATGCATTCAAATTTAATCAATGATTTAAAAAAACTGCTAAAAAAGCTCATATATACATATACATATATTTACTGCATTATAGCTAACCACGCATGCATTCTAATGTACGAAGTACCAATGATCTGATGTAACAGCTGAGTTCAAAAATCCTAAGTTAAACTGACATTTTGCCAGTCTTTAAATTTTAAAGGTCTTTGGGAAAAAAACAGTCACTTTTGAAATGTCAAAATCTCAAATTGGTTTCTTTCATAGAGTAAAAGGAAATTAATAGAGTGGAAGTATTATCTCTGGAGGTGATGCTAAAAAGTAACCCTACATTAAGTCCAATTAAGTACCAACAAAAGTACGTGCTTTGACACGCCTATCAATTGAAACAGGTTTAAACCCGTATTTTTTTGCTCTTGTTTCTTAGAAAGAAGTAATCTATCGCTTCATCGGTAAAAATTTATTATTTATTTTATTATATGTGTTTTAATTATCAATATAGAAAATTATTTTAACGTTTTGCTTGAAAATATAACATTCTTTTGTTAATACATTGAAATCGTCTGCAGTCAGAAATCTATATTTTAGATTAATATTTATTACTTAAATTTTCATACATGATTTTAAAAGAATTAATTTGATATTTAATTATTGCTAATTTTCCAATTTCCTTCATTTTAAAAGCGAACATTTATTTTAATAAGTAATAATAGAACAAAGACCATTTTAAAAATTTGCTATTTCCTCTTAAAATATGCTTCAATTGTAATTCATTTCTATCAATTCGTCTTATAATACAAAATCCCTTCCACGTGCTTTTGTTTGGCACATTAAAATATGAGCGATAAATGGTTTCATATTGCAAAACTTTTTAGAGGCTTAGTTCACCTCCACTTATCTCATTCCTCTATGGGTTTCTTTAATTCTGTCTCAGCTTTCTTATTACTTCTGCGAAAATTTTTACACAACCAACCAACCAACAGTAAACAAACGAAAGCGAAAAAAATTGGAAAAAAGAGAGTGTTTTTTATGAGAGTGACCTCGATTTTAATTAATTACTCAGTTAATAATTGGAATTTCGAAATTCTGAAGCTCAGGTGCATCAGGAGAGATTTAGGGCTACTCTAAGAAAATTTTTGAGCCTCGTACATACTGTAGATTTTGCTAACCATCGCAGACACACACACAGACACATACATAGACACACAGACAGAGCGTTTTGTTCTTTTATTAGTATAGATCAGGGCTGTCCAACGCGGCGCCCGCGGGCGCCATGGCGCCCTTTGAGGGATTTCTTGGCGCCCTTTTGAAGGCTGCAAGTTATGAGCATTTTTTAAGAATTAAATTCCTATTTAAAGCATGCTTTATTAAAATTTCCTGAAATATGCTAGCGATATTTTTAAAACGTCTTTCCCGAATCAAAAATTAATGTTGTTTCGATGGTCTATTGTCTGTTTTAAAGACGGGAAAAGGACTTGTCATTTCCTCCCTCAGAACTTTCAGATATTGGGTAATTTTTTTCTATCTATAAAATTGGGCGAAATTATTTCCATTCTCTTTCAGGCTCTCTTTAGAGCCACCCATTGATTGGTTACTATGTGAAGCCTGTCTTTGTTTCTGTACTTTTTATACCAGCAAATTTACTCCTTCAAAATAAATCAAGGGATATTTTTGCGTCCTCAAAAAACCTAACAATATCGCTGGTTACCATTTTATTTTGATATAATAGGCAAGATTTCATTTTCTGGCTCCTTCCAATAACTTTATATATATCCCCCTCGCCGAAAAACGCATAATTCGAAATTTACAACAATTTACAGTTATTTAGAAGAGTTTTTTTTTTTTTTTTTAACATAGTAGTACTTTAGATCCATAGGGGGTCTTATGCTTCTATAGCGAAGTTAATTTGCATATGTGTATCGCTAGTAATACTCTTGGATAACTTTGTTGCATGTTTTGAGTAATGTTGATATTGGCGCCCTCCGCTGTTTGTCAAAAGTTCAGATGCGCCCCTGCTGAGCAAAAGGTTGGACAGGCCTGGTATAGATGATTGAAATTATATTTGAATCTGTATTGAAATTGTATTGATTATAATCAATATTTTAAACTTTTAAAGTAAAATAAGATTAAAAGCGAAACGAATAAAAGAAATTAAGATAAATATATGTATATATATATATATATTTATTTAATCTTGTTTTATTCTTGAAGTTTAAAATATTGATTATAATCAGTACAATGGCATAAAAAATTAAACTATTAGCTTTACGAAAATTTCTTACCAAAATTGGGAGCATCAAAAAATCAGCCTGTATGAAGGTGTAAGGGACCGGACCATTGCCATATAATTTTTGCAAAATTCAACAAGATTAAACATGGCTACGTATAATAGTTACAAGAAAAAAAAGTTGGATGTAGCAATCCCAAAATTTTCTCTTGTCTCATACATGTTAAAAATTCCTGGAAAATGCAGTATAGCAGCGCCGCTGGTTAGGTGATTTACATCAAAATCTTATCAGCAACAAATTATGTCAACTTCTAACTGAATCTGAAGGTTGATAATAATCTAGGCATTAGTTTCTGAGTTAGAGCTATTACGGAAATCTTAAAGAACTCTGCATAGCAGTACCATCTGTTCAATAATGTACGACAAAAACTAACCAGGACCAATTTTTATCAAGGACCAACTACATGTGAAGTTTCATGAGAATACGTGCATTAGTTCTTAAGATACATATATTGCGAAATCGTGAAAAATGCAGCATAGCAGCTCCGTCTGTAGGGTGATAAACACCAAAAACTAAACAGCTCTAATCCATATGAGGAATTAACCCAGTCTGAAGTTTGATGAAAATCCGTGCATTATTTCTTGAGATAGAGCCATTGTGGAAATTTTGAATAATACAGCATAGAAATGCCACCTATCGAGCGATATGCACCATAAACTAAAAAGCTTCAGTTCATATGAATGTCTAACTAAATCTAAAGTTTTGTTAAATTCCGTGGATGTGTTTGTTCTTGAAGTAGAGTGCCCACAAAATTATTGTCACATACAGACACACAGAGTAACGGAATGAAGACAGACATTTTCTATAAACCACCAGATTGTGTTCAAAGTCTTCTAAACCGTATAAATCCATCGAAAACTATAAGTCATTTTTTTTGCGAATCCAATACTTTCTTCTTGTAAAGATAGAAGAAAGTAAAAATGACTACGATTCAAACTTTTAAAATGCCTGAAAAAAAATTACGACATATTAAAATTTCTGAGAAATGAACACTTCGTTTCAAATACTTAAGTGTCCGAATTCCAGACATTTCAATTTCCTGTGCACAGTAAAAAAAAGGCAGATGTTTCTTATTGTCGCAAAATATAATATAACCACTAAATAAAATATGCAATATCCTTTTCCCTGTTACACCCGTGATTCCGAACAGCGTTCTTTATCTGTTAAAGCCTTGAAAACTAATGTATTTTCAAGATTTAAAAAAAAAGAAAAAAAACTTATTTTATTTATTTATTTATTTATTTGTTATCACTAATTTTAGAAAACTTTTTCGAATAGTTTTATGCAGTATATGTTATACACTCAGTGGCGTAGCTAAGGGGGGGCAAGGGGGGGCGTCCGCCCCGGGCGCCGAGGCCTAGGGGCGCCAAATTGAGAGAAAGTGTTATATATCTATATTGGAGTGGAGGCGCAAAATTTTTTGCTGGCCCCGGGCGCCAAAAAACATAGCTACGCCACTGTATACACTGTTACAAATACAGAATATTCCCCGTACTACTATATTTGGATACAGATTCTCATCTTTTTGCTTCGTTTTGGGAACAACGGATTTCGTGCTTGTTCCTATCAACGCTAATTTTCTGAATTTTCAAGCTATATTTTTGAGACTTTCACAAAAGTTGCTCTGTACATTTAGATAATATACTATGCACATTACATAATATTTTGATTGCGATCGTACATGCGGAGTGAAATATTATTTAGTAAACCGGCTCATTTTTCATTCAATTAATTTTTTAATTCGGATTGCAGGCTATTGTGTACAATTTGTTTGACATAGTTTCTGAAAAGACGATTCTTTTATATTAAAAACTCTGCAAATTATAAACAAAACACTTGGCGAAGTTTGGAACTGTTTTTATAAAAATCTCAATTTCTCTATCAGTTTTATGCTATACGCATAAAAATGAACACAGTTTTTTACAATAAGCATCTTAACCATGTTCTACAGTTTCGAAGCTTTTGTTCTTACAGCGTCATCCAAAAGATATTCGCCATTTTTAATTTGTTGACTGTCCCCTATACGGTTTCTTCAAGAAATCTTTATGGAAATATGACATATATTATGTTGTTAACACACCTAAAGTTTCTGGATAATCCCTCACGTATTTTTCTACACTATAAAAAAATGCCGGTACTTTACACCAAAAATGGTAGCAACTAAGTTGACACCAAATGCAGTGTAACGAAACACCACCAATAAATTGGTGTAAAAAACCACTAGTAATCGACTGGTGTAAACAAATACCACTTTTGGTTTAAATTCACACTACCATTTATTTAGCGTACTTCAAAAACAAAATAAAAAATAATTTAAAGATTACATTTTAAATACTATACAGCCATAATTTAAAATAAATACTTTCACGCAAAGATGGCTGCTAAACTTCCTTTTAATTGAGACAATTTTGTAATAACATACATTTGAAACATATTACTTGTTAATAAACAATGAAATTTCCTACATTTATTTATACTTTAACAGCAAATTAAAAAATAATTTAAAGATTACATTTTAAATTTTATACAGCCATTATTTAAAATAGTTTCATGCAATGAAGCTGCTAAACTCCCTTTTAATTAAGACAATTTATTACAACGTACATACATTTTAAACATATTACTACATTTCATGCACATTTTGGAACTTTAAAATGTTTAAATTTAACAACTAATAAATATAAGAGAAAATTTCACTTACAGTTTGGCTATAAGTATCTTGAAAAAAGATATGGAATTAATGCATCTATTCAGTGCAGAATATAACAGTTTGCAACCTCTTTCGGATTCCAAGAAAGTAGTCACTTGCTATTTTGAGAATATTTGTTTATGTCACATATATAAAAACTTCCCAACATGTACATACAACATACATCCCGAACTGGTTTTACGGGGCACTACGGGCAACTGCCTAGCTTACCTGATTGTTGCACCGGCTCTGCAAAAGTTATCATTCTGATACAACAAATGCTATTCTTAAATTGAATATTTTTCCTTTTAAATGTAATTTAAAAGTTTCCCATTTAAATGTAATGTTCCTTTTAATTCCCCCCCCTTTTTGACGCATTCTGCTAAGTATTCAGTTATAAAAATAATGAATAGATGAAACATAGATATTTGAAAATAAATAGATGAGATAGTATCAGAATTGAAATGTTCTGTTCTGAAATTTGAAAAATATCTACTCGGTAATCCTTAATGGTGGAATTTATGTTTTAAATATCCTTTCTTATTTATATTGGTGTAAAATGACTCTTTTTAAAAAGACATCGATTTATTAGTTTTTCACTTGTAAATTTCAGACTGAAACAATTTCAAATTGTTTTTAACAAATTGAAGCCCTTTTAAATGCTCATTATACTTTTAAAAAGTACGAGCAAAATGAACATAAATCAAATCTTTACAATTGACAACGAATCAACTCTATATTTGACATTGAATATGAACTTATGAAATAATGTTAACTAAAAACAATAAATATATAGAAAAAAATCTCATGCTTCGTCAACTAAACTACAAAGACAATTTAATACTAGCTCTTAAAAATATATAGAAATAATTACATTTGCTTACCTTGTAATTCAACAGCAATTCGGAAGTTTACGATTCTGTGGATTTTATTGTTTCAAGGGCTTTTGTATCCCATAGTTCCAAGTACTCGATTACGAAATCACCGTCTTGCTAACCGCTGGATTAATAAACCACCTGCCTTGGTGCCATGATTTTCATAATATCTTTCAAGGAGTACAATTAAACGGTTTTGAGTGTTTCATACCACCTTTTTTTTTTTTTTTTTGGAAAGAGATGTGATAAATCATTCTATGTAAATTGTAATATTTAATTTGATGTTGACACCCGAAGAAGAGCGTATTTACGTTTCATTTGAGTTTCATATAATCGAATTAAGTGTAATAATACTCTTTTTTATAGTGTAGATATTTAACAAAACATCTAAAATCGCAAGTGACAAGTCATCATTGACCATATAGTGCATGACAAATTAGCAGCATTAACCCTTTGAGAAAGGTGAGGTGGGTAAATTTCTTCAAAATTCCAAATGTCACATTGTCACTAATATTTTGCAAAAGAAAAATTCGGTTTACGATATACACGAAAAAATGCATTATATCTTTTTAAAATAAATATGGTCGAATATTCCGGAGACAGTGTGAATTTTCGGAAATAAAACTAAGTGGTAGAAAATTCTACCATCAGAGCTCAAAGGGTTAATATTAATATATTAATTTTATTTTTTTACTTTAGCATGTATAAATTCAATTATTTAGCTGAAAACGTCTAAATAATAAAAGATAGCATCTAAAAAACGATATTCTGATCTGTGAAAACTGTTTAACCGGTTCTTTGTTTTGCCCGTACGTACGCGCAACGTGTTTTTGCCAATCACGTTTTGCTCGTACCATGTACGGTCATTCATATTCCAAAAGTAATTTATTTTTCTCATTTCTCACCAGTAAAATTTTACTTTAAATTTTGCATCTTTTAATCCGAGCATTTTTCTGATTCATTTAGGAAAAATTCCTGTTTTGGAAAACCGGTGATAAAAGGTTAAAAATTTTGTAAAAAACATGAAAAAATGGACATTGTTTGAAAGTTTTCTTTCAAAAATATTGATCAGTTAAGTGGTTAATACACTATAAAGAATATTGAGTATCGTTTCCGAAAAAAAGTGGCAGCAAAAAAACTTAATTTTTAAAATTGCTTTTTTAAATATCCAATATATCCAATATTGCCAAACCCTCTTGATTTGTTTTAGTTTGTTATTTTATGGGTTATTCTATATTCATTATAGATATTAAATTGTATTATTGTATAATGGTTCTAAATATATATATATATATATATATATATATATATATATATATATATATATAGGTTTCTCTCATAAAGAATGCTTTTCGAAACTATGGGTAACTAGGAAAAGGTTATTTTATATTTCCATTAGTTGTTATATTTTTGTGAATTTAGAAAAGTTTTTCTTTTAGAGTGTAGTGAACTGTAGGGGAGTTTAGATCGATTTCAAAATGAACATATTATTTTATAAACATATTTACACTAAACGTACCGTAAACTCAATGTCAAAAACCTTTTTTGACTTCCTTTCCTGTCTTCACTTCCTCGGGCTCCATTTGCGGGAGAACATTTTTTTTGGTGCGCTTTTCAAGGGAAAATCTCTGTCTTAAGCCGCACGTACACTGTATTATATTAGCAACAACTATTCCTAAAAAATATCTTGTAATGTTATCTACTTCGTTTTTAATGCTGAACATTGTCTCATAATATTGTGTTATGTTTATTCAACTTACCCATGCAAAATATTTTTTCTTGAAATGGAAAGTAGGCGTTTACAATAAACGTTGAAAAATGCCTATTGTACTAAATATTCTAGAATGGATTGTGCTGATGTTGTCAGTTTGTAGTTTCTCAACTCAGTAGGTTTAAATACAATATTTTTTGATTTTTGAACATTTAGAGTACAAAAAAATATTGTAATCATGGTTTGTGTGTGTGTAAGAGTAGACACAATAATAGTTCTTATATATTATCCGAGCCATGTCAGATACAATACATTCGCCAAGCATGGTGCCAATTATACTAACAATAACAACCTATTCTTTTAATAACTATCTAGTTTATTTGTTTGTTACAGTAATAATTTGCTTTTTTATTGCATTTAATGTTTTTGCTATTTATTATATTTTGTTTATTTATTTATTTTATATTATTTATCATTTTTAACAATGATAAGTTTTAATAGTGTTAAATTACAGTTTTAAATGTAATTAGTTACGACAAACACGATAGGAAATTGGAAACCGTTTTTGATGATCTATCTCCTAGACCGAATAAATAGCACAATAACCCCCCTTCCAATTGTGTTCCCACTTGGTAAATATGTTTTAGATTATTTCGCAAGACCTATATGGATTTTCATTTTTAAAAAAAAGGCCGGCGGATAAGTGTTTAATCTCTTTTTTACTACTTGACGGGCGGTGATTAATTTTTTGGACCACTTAATTTTAAATCATAAATACCACACTGGGGCCAGAAATTTGTAATGATTTTTTCCTATTATTAAGAACGTGAAGAAAAGCCTTTTTTTATTTCCAAAAACATTTGTTTGCAAATACTGGTATCATTCATTCATTTCAGCATATTTAAAATAGAAGTAATTTGCCCCGGAAAGGGTTATATCATTTTGGGATCAATTTTATAAAGAAGATCTCCAAGAAAATGTGACGGAATACAAGGGATAAATATCGTGGGGATGTGATCAAGCAAGAGTGGCGTGTAAATCACGCCTACAGTTCCAAAAACTGAGCTTCCGAGTTCAGATCTAGCCGCTTTCCTTATGTCAGAAATTTATAAAATATCTTTTTTAGTACTTTCAAACAAAGTTGAAAAATGCTTATGCATTAGGTTTATCTGTCCGTCTGTCCGCTTTTTAATTCCCGTAAATTCGGATTTTCATTCAATTGATAAAGCTTATTTAGGGTCACCAAAGCATGTTTGGTATTAAATATGAAGTATGTACGATTAATGGTTCATTTACAGGGACACTCAAAAGAATTCGATTACATTATGGTACATAGGGAAAAATCGTTTGAAGAGTGTTTGGAGAGTAAAATTGTAATGTTTCTTTCTCCTCATTTTGTTTTAAAGGCTAAGAAAATGTGATTCTTTCAACATTATAAAAATAAAACTTAATTACAAATATGAATGTAATCCTTGAGAGTATTAAGCATTCTTCAATGCATTGAAAATCCATTAAATCTATAGAATTATATTATCTTAAATATCGCTTATATTGCAGTGAAACCTGGAGCTTAGTGAACGGAATATTACGTTCCAAACACTTAGAGGGTTAAAAGCCAACAATCAAAATGTACAAAAGTGCTCCATTGTTATACCCGTCTCTCCTATATGCTGTAATAACTTCCATGCGAAATTCTTGCCTAATCAACTTTAGACATAAATATATAAAATTGTCAAGTGTGCTTTGATTTGACTTTTCGTACTATAATATCAAATGCCTCATAATATAATATTACAATAATTTAAATTATCAAAGGGTTAAAGGAGTTTGAGCCTGTATGGAATCAAAGTCATATGAATTCATTTATGTGTAAATTCCGGTTACCCTATATTTAGTTTAGAAAATATTTATTAGCTGCTTATTGAATATGTATCTTATCATCCAATACTGGTTGAAAGAGTCTCTTACTAAACTTGTAAGAAATGCCTTCATTTGATTACTTTTTTTCTGTTTGACTGTATAAAGATGATGTATATATAGACAATTATGTATACTTAATGTGATCATCCCGAAGCCACGAGGTTTGGATGAGAATAAATTATTTAGGAAAATACTTAATGAAAACATTTAGTATTACTAAGAAAATGATCGTTTATAAATGAGACTTGTAACACGCGCATTCCAAAGGAAAAAAAGAAAGAAAAAAAAATAGACTGTCACGCGTCACGTGACCTGAGTTTTGTTAAATTTAAAAAAAAAATGTAGTTGTAATATTTTTCGTTTAAAAAAAACTGGCAACACTAGTTCTATTAAAAAAATATTCTGTTTCTTAGTGATGTTCGAATGTTGGTTGTGAACTGTGGTTTATGTCTTGTGATGGTGGCGTGCGCCAGAATTATGTAAAAAGCTTTATTTGTATATAATGTGTGCGTGTTAGTGTTCTATATGTAAGTGACGTCTTTTCCAGTAATAAAAAGTATTTAAAGAAGCCTGCAGCCCCCGAGATATCTAAGATAAGTTATGCTCTTTCTTTCTTCTCTTGTACATTTGTAAGACGACTTCTTACAGACTCTTAAAAAATTTCAAAATCTGTTGAAATTTAGTAATTTTTGTTTGTTTAGAATCATTCATTTAAACGATTATCAATTGATTGTTTATTTTCCTTTTATTTTTGCAAGTTGACCGAACTATGTTGAACATTTTTTTTTCAGAATTTTCAACAAGTACTTCATTTTTGCAATTTTTCTGTCATCCTATTCCTTAACTGCATACATTTTTCTATTTTTATGAAAAAAAAATATTTGAAATCTGTATGTCGTCCTAATAATGGGAGAAATAGTAAAAAAAATTAGTTTCAAGTTTTAGCTAAAATTTTATATTTTATGATGTGTATCATATGTGCACATTTAGGGTTTTAAAAAATTGTATTGCTCTATTTTGCAACTAAATGAACTTAAATTAATTAATTTTATTTTATTAACACTCAGCAATTTTTTTATTAATATTTTTTAAGTATTTAGAAGAAAAATAATCTAAATAAATCTTACGTTAACAGCTTAATCGAAATTTCTTTTGTTACCGAAGAACTTCTACGAGGGAGAATGCAAAAATAAGTTTCTTCTGGTGACTGTGGACAGGGTGTGTATGACAGATAAAACATATAATGAAACATTAAATATAAGAGGTAACTTTACTTTTGTACATAAGTGGCAAGTGAGTTGAGACATTTGCCATACCCCTTTATAAGCCTCAAAAAGACCACCAGGGAAAAAAATCAGGTTTTGTATATAAAATCACACAAGCGGTTCAATGCTTCTTTCATATGCAAAACACTGATTTTTTTCCTGGAGGTCTTTTTAAAGCTTATAAAGGGGTATGGTAAATGTCTCAACTCACTTGCCACTTATTTAGAAAAGTGAAGTTACCTCTTATCTTTAATGTTTCATTATACGTTTTATCTTTCATTCATTCCTCTGTCCACAGTCGCCAGGGGAAACTTATTTTCGGATTTTCCCTCGTAATATTTTGTCTAGTGCACACATTTGACATAAACAAAATAAGTGTTATTCCATTCCTTGACTTGTTCTTGATCACTGTCAGTGATCATGTTGGCCAAATTCGTGGCAAATAAATAATGAAAATAATAATTTTCTTATGTATGTACTAGATATTGGACGTGCGCAGTAAAGGGATATTTTCATAGTATCACGATATATCTTAGTTCTTCGCAAACATTTTGGAAAATTTTAGTTTCTGTGAACTTCTCAACTACGTGAATGTCATTGTCGATCGCCATCCAGACAGAGTTCGCACGCTTTCTACTTTTAGTACCACTACTTCTAAACAATAACCTTGACCTTATTTTATGATAGAAATTTAGACAAAAATTGCTATTCGAGAATAGTAGAAATAAAAGTATGAATCGTGGTAGCCCTACACCATAGAGCTTATTAATGTATACGTCATAATGATGGGGAGTCTGTAAAATTGATCGCACGAAGCTAATTATTTTAGTGTTGAGGCCGTTGCTCTCGTCTGATTTCATTGACAAGCGATTGATTAAAATATCCCTGATCACATTAAACGGTAGCTAATGTACTTTAGATTATTCCAATTTAGTTTAAACAGTGGTATAAGCAGAATCTCCATATGGGAGATGGTGGTTGGTGTTATTTATGACGGTCTATTATCTGCACGAGGAATATAAGCACTAGAGGTATGCCGTCTGTGGGAGTCTTTTCTAAGGGATACTAATCCGTATTTACGCAAGGTTATTCAAGGTTCGAAAAAAACCACGGAAAACTCCGAACGGTTAGGCCAACGGGCGCTCTTGGGTTCGAACCCAGCCCCTCCCGTCTACCAACTTCGAGAACAGAAGCTCTCAGCCACTGGCGGTGCTCTCCATACGGGAGAAGTTTTAAAACATTACTACTTATAAAACCTGCAAAATAATAATAATAATAATAATAATAATAATAATAATAATAATAATTTCATTGATTAAACGTATGTAAAAACAAGAATTTTGTGAATACGTGACGTGTAAATAAGCGTAAAAGAAAAAAAAAAGCCTGAATAAATTTATTACCCTTCGCTTCCAAGGCTTCAAATAAGGAAATCCTTCTTCGAAATCAAATTAAAAAGAATAAAGAGAATGACTTTAAGCCTTTTTAATTTTTACATATAAACGATTCATATGCACATGCATCCTACATTTATACTGATTTCTTATACGTTACATTGCATTTGTTTTAGGTGTCAAGTTTCCATCTCATTAGAAAAGTTTTTGAATTTACTGTATAATATTTTTGGTGCTTTGGGAGGGCTTTAAAGGAATCGGTTGATTGAACGAAAGAAATATCATAATGCTTTACCCATACATATTTATTTTCACTTCGATTTACTTCATAAAAACACTACATTTGATTAACCAGTAATTCACCTAAGGGGTTGTGCAAATATAACGTTATCACCTTTTAAATTTGGACCTTCTCCCCCCCCCTTTCGATATCGTACGTTATCATCCCTCGACCCCCCCTCCACCGGTAATGATATCGTTATCAAAATGTGTTATTATTATTATTTATTTATTTATTTATTTTGCTTTGAGAAATCTAAAAACTGGTTCTATTTATTTTTCACATACTTTAATTGGTTTAAATGAAGAAAAGTCAATAAAATACCATTTTATATCAAATAACACTGAAAAGAAATAGTTGCTATTTAAAAGTATTTTACAACAGATTTTTGTTACATAATGCATTCAGCAGTAATAAAGTCTTCTTGCATTTGACACGAACGGAGGATTTGTGTATGTGTACGTGTGTGGAAGGGGGAAATACAAATTCTTATCAATAAAACAAACGGACAATATTCATTCTGTTTTATTTATTAGTAAACATAAGCTTCATTTCAAATTTATTTCACATATGTTTTCAGGAACCGTGATTATATATTCATACATATATGAAGAACAGAATGTTAAACGATGGGTTTTCCATATTTTAGAGCTAAATAATTTTATAATAACTTTGTATTTTCATAAAAATAGATTACAGACTTGAAAAAAAAAGATAACATACTATTTTGAACCACATACCATGGTACAAATAAAAAGAAAAACATTTTAGTTGGATCAAAAATGATATCGATATCAAAAGACAAACTCCCCCTCCTCCTAGAGATATTTTAAGATATCATGTGCCAGACCCCCCCCCCCCCCACACACACACACACACCCTCCTAAAATGATAATGTTATATATGCACAGCCCTTAAGTAAAGCCTTTTCTAATTTGGCAAGAACAGTTTTCCTCATAACAACGGACTCTTATTCATAAGCTACAATTTTATCGCTAAAGATATTAATTTTCACTTTGTTTTGAAATTTCGTACATTTTTTATCCCAATAATGTACAATTCACCTAATCAAAGTCAAAAATAAATGCACTTTATTTAATGACGTAGCCAGCATTTTGTCCCAAGACTAAAATTCAATTAATCACCATGAGGTGCAATCTATTTCAGATAAAGTAAATAACACATTTTGTTTTGTTATATTGGAAAGAAGTGGCGTCTATTATGTTCATTTTGTTTTATTGCTTAAGGATATAACTTTTTTTATTTATTTCAAACATTCTTTTTAACTTGGACATCATAAATAAAAATTTAAAATTACAGCATTATTTTCCTTTTTCTGGCTAAAGAAATTGCTTTTATACTCAAACAACAGATGTCACCACTATTCTATTTATAAGAGTGAGATTTCCAAAATTATTGCGTAAATAGCAAGAAAATCGAGGTACATAGTTATTCTGCAGACATATTTGTTAATTTAGAAATTTATGTATGTCATTCCTAAAATACTTCATTAATACAAGTTAACTCTTTCAAGCAAAGAATTTCTGTTGCTGAAATGTTAAAATTATTCAATGACACCAGTAATTCTAAACAGATTTCTATGAAACAAAGTAAAATCTCTTTTTAACATCAATTATATAAAGCAAAATTTAATTAATAAATTCTGGTGCAAATGTGGCATTTGGAAATTAAAATTAAGTGTCATATATAATATACCGGTGCGCTTCAAGAGGTTAAGACGCTACTACCACAAACTGATACACTGTGTCTCTAGAAAAAAATAAAAATCCAGTCTGATAAAACTATACTCTCGCTCCTCACACTTTTCAAATATCAACTCTATCATTAAAAAATCTTTTTTTAGTACTGTACCGGTTAGTAACGCAATTTTTTTTCGTTAGTACCAACTACAAAATTCAGTATACCAGCAACATTTTCTTGAAACGAAGCCTCCAGGCAAATATGAGACATCACTTTTTAAAGTTTTCACACCAGAAATTTCCTTATAGGATTTTTTTCTATATATATATATATATATAATTATCTTTATTTAGAAACCCAGTTACACTATGTACACCAGAGAGAACTTTAAAAATATACCTCAGCTGTCTCTGATTTCTCTCTATGAACCAACAATTTTTTTATAGTAATTTTCATTAAGTAACCCATTATCTAAGAAATGGCTGGAAAACATTAAAATCTGCTTCATCTGTATATTTTATATTACGATACTACAATTTTCTCATATATGTTTTATAATTATCTTTATTTAGAAACACATTTACACTATGTACACCAGAGAGAACTTTAAAAATATACATCATCTGTCTCTGATTTCTCTCTATTGATCCAACAATTTTTTTTATATATGTTTTATAGTAATTTTCATTAAATAACCCATTATTTAAGAAATGTTGGAAAAACATTAAAATCTTCCTTATCTGCATATTTTATATTGTGGTACTACAATTTTCTCGTATATGCTTTATAGTTACATTCATTCAGCAATCTATTTGCTCTGTATAATGTGCCTCATCCGCTGTTTTCATCATAAAAGAAATTTTCTTATGTATTTTTTAACACTTTTCAACAAAGTTAATGAAAAGTGTTTATGCATTCGGTTTGTCTGTCGACCGGTACACGCTGTAACTCCTGCAAATATTCTCGGTTTCTTATGCAATTGATAAACTTTATTTAGGGTCACCAAAGCATTCTTGGTATTGTATATGAAGTATGTAGGATTAATAATTCATTCATAGGGACATTCAAAAGCAGTGGCGGATCCAAGGGGAATTTCACGGGGGTCATGACTCCCCCTCCTTGAACGAATAAAAATTTCAAAGGAAGTTTTAAAAATGAAATATATAACGATTTTTTTCAAATTTATGCCTTGCTTAACAATGAGAATGACTATTTTAAAGTTGTACTTAAACCCACAGTTTATAATTTCTGATATATTCATGAAGTATTTTTTTAATCATATGTGCAAGATGCATTTATTCAGAGCAAATGTGATTGATTAATGTTTTCAATTATCAATAAAGGAAAAGAATCTTTTGCAAAACCTCTGTAAACTGTGGAATTTTAAACCGAATTTCAGTACATGATAGCCAATTATTTCCTCATGACGGCTTATTGTATCTGTCAAATTTTTAAAATTTGCGTTAAATGCTCAATTTCTTAAATGATTGTTTAATTTTATATGAAAATGGAAAAATCTTCAATTTCTCGGCATCTGAATAAAATGTATATATTTGTATTTGTAAGAATATTTATGCAACTTTTTTGTTACGAATGAAAATAACTTCCCAAAAGTATCAGAAATTTAGCTATTTTGGATGTGGGAACAGTTTTCAATCTAAAAATTGCTTATTAAGAGATGTGAGCCTCCCACCCTTCCTCAAAAGAAAAGGAGCCATGAAACCCCCACCCCTCTAAAAGGAGGGCTGGATCCGCCCTTCTTCAAATATATGGACAAAAGTTCATAAAAGTTTAAAAAATTTAACTTTTAAAAGTGATGAATATCCAAGTGTGCCAATTAAAGTATTTTCTTCATTTTAAATATTTAGTTTGTGTATTTAGCAACAAAAGATAAAATAGTAGCTTTCGCAAACAAATGTTTGTCATCCCCGCCCACATTTAATCATTTTGCGCTTCCCTTTAAGTATGTTATCATATAAGGTACAAAGTAGGTTTAAGCCTTTCCTAGAGACATTTAGAGAAACTTTTCTTTCTTCATTATTTGGATAGACTAATATTTTACAAAAAAATGCAGTCACACATACACAAAAATGCGGAGCGTAATTTGTTTTTTCCGAAATTCATGTCTTCCTAGTGCGGAAAAGCTGTGAAGTGGTATCAGTAATATACTCACAAAATTTCAAAACAATCAATAAATAGTGAAATAACACTGATATAACTGGCGATAATTATTAATTACAATAAAACACTTTGTATAAATCACCATTAAACGAAAATAGCAAATCAGGACGTGTTTCGCGCTATAACAATCGCTCGTCATCAGCTAAACTAACACGTGTCCGTAAGGAGACAGAGTAAGAGATAAACTGCTTATGTGACTAAGAAAAATTATGCCCATGCTATAGAATTATTGAAAAATCGTTTTGGTCGTAAAGACCTGGTAATAAATGCTCACATGATTAAATCATTAAATTTGAAAACTGTAAGAAATGCTAATAATATTAAATCTTTTACAGAGTTATATGATGAATGTGAAATTCAAATAAGAAATCTTAATTCATTGAGTGTTATTAGCAGGTTCATATGGACAATTGTTGTGTCCCATTCTTCTTAAACTTAATCCATCTGATATTGCACTAGAATATAATAGAAAACAAACTAAATGTACGGACTGGGATGTTAATGAACTGATAAATTTAACTACAGAAGAGATCAAATCATGCGAGGCCACCATACAATTAAACAGTTTTGGAAAAAACAATTCTTGATAATAACCATGAAAATTATAAGAAAATTATCAAAGTTATAAAAGAAGCGTTCCTACAACTTCTCCCTTAACCACAAACATAAAAAATAACGGGTATTTTTTAAAACGATAATTATCATAATACTAAAAATTTTAACTCGCTCTCTATTCCTGAAATGCAAGAAATTTTTTTAAAAGAAGGTAGATGCTTTAAATGTTTTAGAAATTTTAACATTTCCAATTTTTGTAAGTTTTAAAATGAACCTGTTTTTCCAACAGTCATCGCTCCCTCCTAGACATCACCCTGCTCTCCCATAGTATGTTACACAATCTGGATTACTCTATATACCCAGAATATTTGGTTCGGATCATCATCCCATACAGTTGATTGACAAGTTTCAAAAGTACGATAAAGAAGACTTTCACCTTATACAAAAGTTCGTTCAATGGGGAAAAGGTAAATGCAATAGTAGACGAAAAAATCCAGAAAAATGAAATAAAAGATTTAAACGAAGCTTACAATCAAATTCAGCTGATCAAAGGTCAATGTATATTATCCCTCAAACAAAATAAGACTAAGTTCCCTTCATGGTGATCCATCAATACTAAAAAACTAGTAGCACAAAAAAGAAAGGCATATAACAAAGCGAGAAGTAACTGCGACGTCGAAAAATGGAAAGAATATAAAAGAATCGAAGCAAAAATGACAAAAGGCATAGAAAAGATAATCAGAATAATTGGAACAAAATCACCGCTGAAATGGGAAAGGGAGAAAATCTCATCACAATAACCAAACGGTTAAAAAGAAAAAAATATGAGATAAATAATAGCAATCTCTATTTTAGCGGATGCGATATCGATAAAAATGTCAGGCCAATCTACTAAAGTACTAATCTACTAAAGTATTTCAAAATAAATATATAGATCACAACATACCTTATGATATGAGCCCAAACACAGAAGATAACTTCCAGTTTCGGATGGAAGATCTCAATCAAGCAATCAAAAATAGTAAAATAAAAACCGCTGGATATGATGGTATCAATGGCAATTTAAAAAAAAAAAATGAAAATAAGAACCAAGCAGTGGATGCTCACAAGGTATAATGAATTATTAAATACGGGGATCATTCCTAATAATTGGAAAGTTATAATACTACCTATTAAAAAACCTGAGAAAACCGCTGATAACCCTCTTAATTACAGACCCATTTGTCTCATTTTAGATGGAAAAAAAAAAATCGAAAAAATGCTACTTTAACATATTTTAGATAAATGTATTGATAAAAATATTTTTCATAAGCATCATTATGGCTCTATTCCGTTTAAAGATTGCAATCAAGCAGTATATCAAATATATCAAGACGCTAAACGAGCAAAGCCTCTCAAACAAGAAAGGCTTTATTGTCGCTTTTGATATCGAGGGTGCTTATAATAATGTAGTATGGGATGCACTATTTTATAATTTGTAAATTAGTTATTACAGGGAAGATCCTATATATTCTCAACACTCTAATGGAAGATCAAAATGCTCGTGTCCTATGGAGAGGAGTATACATGGTTTGTTCGGAAAGTAATAGGACTGAGTCGATTTAAAAAAATTTATTGAGCAAATCATTACAATTCTTTAAAAACTTTCAAAATAGGCTCCTTCTGCGTCAATGCAGTGCTGATAGCGCGATTTCCAAGCATTGAAGGCGTCACGGAAGGCATTCTTCGGAATAGCCTTGAGAGCTGGTGTGCATGCTGCTTGGATCCCCTCTGTCGTCTCAAAATGCTTGCCTTTCATCGGCCTTTTCAAGCGAGGAAACAAAAAAAGGTCCGGGGGAGCCACATCTGGACTGTTGGGCGGCAGCGGAAGCGTTGAGATGCTGGCCTTGGTCAGGTAGCTGTTCACAAGAAAGACGGTGTGAACCCCGCACAACTTGCGCATGTTCAAATGCTCCCTCACAATGTCATGAACCACAGATTTATGTAAATTTATCATCTGGGCAATTAAACCATCTGGCAGTTAATACTTAGTCGACGGTCTGAGTTCAAAACTTTGCGCACACGAGTCACATGGTCGGTGTTTGTCGATGTCGAAGGTCTTCCAGAACGATTTTCATCGGCGACCTCTTCCCGACTCTCCAAAATGGCCTGGTGCCACGGAAACACACCACGTCTTGCTAAAGCAACATTTGGGTAAGCCTGCTTGATCATATCAAGCGTCTCAGTCGCAGATTTACCCAGTTTCACACAGAATTTAATCGCATACCTCTGCTCTAACGAACGCTGCATTTTTCGTCTTGCACCACTCACAGAATCACGTCGCGCGAAAATGCCTGTCCTGACTCTCCAGGTGCTCGGAGACAAATGAACAGCCTCTCGTTCGTTAGCTAGGAGCGCCCTCTACCGAATCCAGTCGGTACGCGCATGCTCCGAAGTACAGTCGCGGCGGAAGAAAATCAGTCCTAATACTTTCCGGACAAACCATGTATTCCGCCTCCCCCTTCAAGTTCAATCGAGATCTATTGCAAGGTAGTATACTGTAAAGCGTCATTTAGACGGGGCGAGTTTACTAGCTACAAGCCGGCGAATTCGCTAGCTGCTAGTGGACTCGCCCCGTGTAAGCACGTCCACTAGCTATAACTATCTGGCGGCTTAGCGAGTGCGAAAAAAATTGAATGCTCGGCTACTTCTTTTCTCGCTACTCGCAGGCATGTTAGCTATCTGGCTACCAAACTAGGTGTGTGTAAACGTTACTGCTAGTGAAATCGCTGCTGGTATTCGCTAGTTCGTGCCGGCGCGAATAAAACAAATTGTTAAAGGTTAATTCGAAAAAATGATTTTCCATCTTCAACAGATCGAAATTTTCCGATAAACTTTAAGACTCATTTTTAAAAGTAGAAACATGAAACTTGTTGGGATGATTTTTGAAGTGATGTATAAGATGCCGTGTGATGTAATTTTTCTCTGAATTAATTAGAATTTGATTTATAAACAATTATTTTCTCAGTTCGATCATTTTTTCGTTCCGAGATCTCCAGGTTCGAAAATTTATGTTCAAATCGACAGCATTTTTTGCAATATTTTCTACGTTTACCAAAAATCGACAAACACAGCAAGTAATGTAGTTTCTAAATAAGAGATTTTGAAAATTTGGTGCATTCGAGAGCAAAAATTAATTTAAAAATAAATCTGAAAATAAGCGGTTTGGATCGGAATACACCCTTAATTTCGAACAAATTTTATAAGATACCAATAATTAAAATATTTTTTGAATTATTCACTGTTTGAAATAACTACCGTAATTATCACAAAATGAATATTTTAATTACTTTAGATAACTTAAAATACTAAATGTCAGGGAATAGCAATTATCAAAATATCGAGACTGTATACAGGGTGTCCACACTCAACGGTGGCCAATGGCTAATTTCTAAGCTGTTAGTCATATAGTTCCAATTGCAAAAATGCTTTAAAAAAGGTAAAGAATTTTTTTTAAGCAATTTAGGTCAAGAAAATTTTTTTGTAAAAAATTACGAAAATTAACTTTTTATACGGTCCCTTGGTCCTATCAGTGATATTAAGTAAAAAATTTCCATCACCCTATCAAGCAATACAAAAAAGGTCCCATTCATCTAACATTAAAATTGACCAATTTATGAAATTTTAAATTTCATGACTTAAACCACTTTTCTGTAGTTGAAAACGAACGAGTTGGACTAGTTTTCAGGGAAGTGCTTATGTTATTATAAAGGGCGTCCATCTCCAACGCTGTCCAATAGCTAATTCCTAAATCATTTGCCGCAGACATATAGTTTCAATTACAAAAATGTTTTAAATGAGATAAAGAAAAATTTTTAAAGCAATTTAGCTGAAGTTGCTACACCGTATTAGTTTTACGGTAGTTTTAATTTTTATTAATTAACTTTTAGATTAGTTAAAATAGTTGAAGACGTGAGTTAAAACTTCTCTTTATCAAGAAAATCAAATTTTGGGGAATCGCGATTTTATTTTAAAAAGGTTTGTTATTTTGATAAGCTTTTATTTTGCTTAAAACGTTCGTATGTATGTTTCCCTACTTCAAAATTTCTATTCAAATTTTAACTCACTTCCAAATATCCGATCAAGGTATAATTTGCACATTTATTTATATCCAATTACAATGTTATATTAATACAATTTTAGGTACGTACCGTTTATTTTCTTCACAGGATTACACCAAATTCTGTTATGTTAAATTATCTAATAGAATTTTAAATATATGTCATTTTGTAACGAATTGTGACTCTTGCTATCCATAATTTAAATTAATAAACTTTGTTATTTTTTTACTTATATTTTTAGTATAAATTTTGCTTTAATATGTAATCATCAACATAAATTTAAAAATAATGTTGTAAAAATTATTTTACTCTCAATATTTAATGTTAAATTTTATATCTTGCGTTTATTTTTATTTCCAGTAAATTTGTGACTGACCTCTAATTTGCAGCAAAAAAGATGCTTCAACTTTAAACAGCTATCACTCGGTTAGTTTTAATTGCAGAAGAATGGGACTTTTTTTTTATTACTTGCTAGAATAGTGGTAAAAATTTACTAAATATCACTTATAGGACCGGGGGACCGTATAAAAATTTAATTTTCGTAATTTTTTAATAAAAATTTTTTTTGACCTAAATCGCTTGAAAAACAATTCTTTACCCTTTTTAAAGCATATTTGCAATTGGAACTATATGTGTATAACTAACGGTTTAGAAATTAGCCATTGGCCACCGTTGAGAGTGGACACCCTGTATAAGATTTAAAGGTTAATAACTGAAAAAAAATCTGAAAAGAATTTTCAGCTATGTTTTTCACAGTTAAATTCCCCGAAACTGCTTTTAGTAATTAATATTACAAATCAGGGTTGGCACGGTTTAAACCAACTGTTGTTTTATTTATTTATTTTTTTTTTTCAAAAAACTAATTGGTTTTTTTAGAAGAAATCTAATGACATTTTTTCTTTTTCTTCATAATTTACGTGTTTCAGATTATTAGATATAAATAAAAAAATTTAACACTGTATTTCAGCAATAAGCATTGGATATAGTAGGTTTAGGTCATTTTTGTATGTATTGGATAAAAATCAGTATGCATTGTGAACATATTTATTTCTCTTTTTTTAAAAAAAAGCTTCAAACATGTGAATTGATCAAATATAAAATAGATTAAAAATATTCAATATTTAATATAAAATATCTTTTTTTTTTTAAATGCAGATTATTTAATACAATTAATAACATAAAACAATCTATAAGAGTACAAGCTGCAAAAGAAATCTCCAATCTTAATTGGGGAGGTTATCTTAATTATTAAAATCAAAATATGAAGTCGAATAAGAGAGTTTTCAAAGATTGGGTGCTACTTATAGCATTTTAATAATTTTTTCCACTGTTAGTTATCTGCTGAATTTATGACCAAAAATGTTGACTTCAAACTGCCACTCAAGAAACAAAGAAGTATTTGAAATTTATTATTTGAATAACTATGGAGAAGAATATTTTATTTTACAGGGATGCCACTCGGAAAATATCAAAAAAGAGGAAATTACACGTAAAGTAAATTTTACGACATTTTTCACAACATTTAAGTGTGAATTTTGTAAACTATTGCTTATAACAAAGTAAAAAATAAGAATTTAATTTATAACAATCTATTTTTTTAGTAATTTTCTTTCTTTTTTTCATACCTTCAACACAATTCTTTCTAAATGAACATTAGACAAAAAAGTTTGAAATATGCTGCAAAGTGCTTACACTGTGCATAAAAACTTATAAGAGAAAATTAAAATGATTGTTCTTTAGTTCACAGTATTTTACATCAATTAAAGTAACCCAGCAGCAGGTATAGTGAGCTTAGTGAGGAATTTTACATATCGCAGAATTTTAAATAAATTTAGGTATCCCAGCAATAGATTCAATGATTATTCTACACGAGTGAATAGCGTAAATTGCCGCTACATTTCGCGATCGTTTGACGAAAATCACAGTTTTATTTCGTGATCATTTGACGAAAATCGCCGTTTTCTTTCGCGATCAATTGACGAAAATCGCCGTTTTTTTCGCGATTGTTTAACGAAAACTGCTGTTTTATTTCGAGATCATTTGACGAAAATCGCCAATATATTTTGGGATTGTTTGACGAAAATCGATATTTTATTTCGCGATCGTTTGAAGAAAATTGCTGTTTTATTTCGCGATCGTTCGACGAAAACTGCTGTTTTATTTCACGATCGTCTGACGAAAAACGCCGTTATATTTCGCAATTGTTTGACGAAAATTGCCGTAATATGTCACGATCGTTTGACGGAAATCGCCGCTATATTTCGCGATCGTTTGCCGAAAATCGCCGCTATATTTCGCGATCCTTTGACGAAAATCGCTGTTTTATTCTGCGATCGTTTGACAAAAATCGCCGTTTTATTTAGCGATCGTTTAACAAACATCTTTGTTGTATTTCGCAATTGTTTGATGAAAATAGCCGTTTGCGATCATTTAACGAAAATCGCCGCTTTATTTCGCGACTGTTTGACGAAAATCGCTACTTTTTTTCACGATCGTTTGGCGAAAATCGGAACTTTATTTCGCAATTGTTTGATGAAAATCGCTGTCTTATTTCACAATCATTTGAAGGAAATCATTGTTGTATTTCGGGATCGTTCAGTGTAAATCATCGTTAATTCACGATCGCTTAACGAAAATCGCGGATTCTTAAAAATGAAAAAAGCGGAAATCCGCCATTTGGCGGAAAAGTGGCATCCCTGTATTTATCAAACTCCTTTCAAATGTTTATTATTAGTAATCAAAAGATTGTTTATAAAGATTTTCATAGTATCAATGCTTCACTGTCTCGAGCAGTTTATTCTTAGAACATAAGACAATTTGCTAATACTGTTTAAATTACAATATGGATTTCTTCAATTTTCTACATAAATTCACTGTAAATATTTAATTTAAATTATTTTAAAATGAAGTTACACAACATATAATTCAATAATGTCAGGGTTGCCACTCTAATCTTGAAAAAAATTTCCCTGTGTTTTCCCTGTACTGCAACGCATTTATTCTATGTTGAGTGCGCAAAAATATATGTGTGTATGTATGCTAATTAGACATCTTGACATTAGACAAAATGAAAGATGAAAAAAAAATATGTTTGGATATAGTAGGAAAAAAAATCTCTGTGTTTTCCAGATTTTTTAAAATTTTCATGGATTTTCCCTGTTTTGAGGGGGGGGGGATATTGAAATTCCCTGTGTTTTCCAGGTTCTCCAGGTGGCGTGGCAACCCTGAATGTATATTTTTATCAATAAATATGCATGTATATGTAATCAGAAAAAATATTTAGAAAAAAAAAAAAAAACCCTGGTTTAAACCAAAAAAACCCAGTTTTTTTGGGGGGTTTTCGAAAAAAACTGGGTTTTTTTCCAACCCTATTACAAATATGATAAGAATGATGCGGAGAGTTAAATGTTTTAAATACTAAATAAAATAATTTCAAAATAAAACTGCAGAACTATGCATTTGAGGCCACTGATCTGCAGATTTACTAGTTTAATTATTAACATAAATTTCATTAATAATTTTTTTTTTTTTTTTTTGTATATGAGAGATGAGTAATTAAATGTTTAAGATAGAAAATGATAGATTTTTAACAACTTCAATAACTTGTTTTTTACTTTTTTCTATCTTTACCAGAAGAAGGTATTGGATTCATGAAAATTTTTGATGGACTTGCACGTTTTAAGGGTCAGATATACAAAAAAATATATTTTTAGAAAATGTCTGTCTGTTAGTCTGTGACTGAGTCTATATGTGACACAAATTTTGTTGGCACTTTGTCTCAAGAACTAATGCACGGAATTTAATAGAAAAGTATATTCAGGGGGTATTTAAATGGGGAGGGAAATTGAGCCCTATGAGCCTCTCTTTTTCCTATGCCCTTAAACAATATTCCCTGTTTCCTGACTGGTTTCATTAATTGATAGATAAACAAAGCAGGGCAGAGTTATAAAAAGAATAATGTGATTTAAAATATTGAAAATTTTATAAACCACATGAAATTAATTAAAATGAGAGCTTTTATGTCCATAACACAGGGTACTCTTGTTAAACATTTGAAAACTCAGTAACATCATTAGCGTTCCCCATCAATTTTCCATGTCATATTCGAATTGTCAATTTTGCATATGTTGTAAACAAACTGAAGAACATTTAATTTTTCATTGTTGGATGTTCGCTGGTTCAAGGAACAAACTTCGGAAAAACTTCGACATAACCTTAGGATTGTTCTTATGACAAATTGTTTGAAAAGGCAGCTACAAACAAAACTTTCATGCTACATTTAGCAAAATTTCTACAAATAATTCATACTGAGTGTCCTATGTATATGTAAACTAAATTACATATCAGTACATTCCCTGTAGACAGCGATGCTTGCAGACCAAGGATAAAGTAAAAACTGCATAAAGATCATGTTAGTATAAATGGCGCTACTCGCCATATACCCTACATAAATACCTCATAGGAAATTATGAGATGAAGAGAGAGAAATTCTCTGCATGATTTAGAAGCAAGCATGCTTATTTGTTCCTTACAAAGGAGAATCTAAACATGCTAAATGGAAATATGGTGGAAAAAGATAATTCTGAAATTTATATTCGGCAGTTCAATGTATAAGTCATGTATAAGTACAATGTATAAGTCAACAAACAACCATGACATGGCTATATTAAATAAGACAACAGAGAAGGTGATGCGTTTTCTTGACAGAAAAGAAGCGATTTTGTCAAAGGCATTATTCATTGCAGGATAGAAATAATAAAGCTGACATAAAATAAACTATAGTTGATGCTTTGATAGTAGCCATCATATTAATGCAAGGAAGGTTCTTTTCTTTTTATGCATATGATTTTTCGATCTTATGACTTTAAAATAAGATTCTAAAAGGGATCATCCTCAAACATTATAACACATTTGAACTCTCTTGCATTGCTTGGATTGAGCTAAAAATGCTACACATAGGATTTCAACAAAGAATATGATGTAATGAACTTCAGTAACATATTTTAATTTCATGACTCTCTGAGTACATTTATTAAAATTATTCAAAGCAAATATTAGTCAAATTATTAGCCAAAAACAAAGAAGCAAATAAAAGTGATGGGAGTTCAATGAAATTTTTGCACCTTTGAAAAATCCAAGGTGTGCACCCTTTTCCCTATCCCAGTCCGACCCTGTGCTAAACTGAATAAATAGAAATTTACTTAAGTTAAACATGTAAATGAAATTACAACAAAAAAGCACTCATGGTGGAAAATCCATGCTTGGAGAAATCAGTACATCACAGTATTATGCTGTAAAATGTGACAGAAACATTAAAACACTGATTATAATATGGAATGTGTCCATACCGGACTTTCCATGCTCTCAATTAAATTGTTGAACACTGAAATGGATAGCGTTGACCAGACATGGAGTAAGCCTTGTTCCAGCTCATTTAATGACATTGGAGAGGGACTTAAAGCTGCAACCTATCTTCCAAGATAGTCCCAAAGATGTTTTAATGGATTCAAGTCTAGAGAGTGAGCTGGCCTTTCCATTCTCTCCAAACTGTGATCCTCAAGATAATCCTCAACAACCACAGCTCAGTGTCATCTCCCATTATCATCCATTAGAATGAAACCATGGTACCAGCATATGGGTGCACATATGAATCAAGGATCTCATCCTAATATCGCACATCAGTCAGAGTTCCTTCATGGAATACATGCAGGTCAGTGTGGCCTCCAAGTAAGATCCCTGCCCAAATCATGATTCCAATCAGAAGATGTCCTGAATCGCTCTCCAGTGTGAATCTGGACTCGTCTGTGAAAAGTAAAGAAACCCACTGTTGTCTGGCCCAGGAAACATGATCTCTTGCCTAACATAAGCGGGGCCATCTCTGTCATCTGTGGAGGGGGACACGCACAACTGGTCGTCTTGCAAAGAGACCTGCTTTGTGAAAACGTCTTTGCACCGTAGTAGTGGAGATTTTTCTCACTGATGCTCTGCAATAAGTTACAGTGCAGTTGTGCATCTTCTCTCTCGGGCCAAAAGAGCTAGAAACCAGTCTTCTGCAGGTGTTGTAACATATGGGCAGCCTGGAGCATGTCCTCTGGACACAGAATCTTTGGATTCATACTGATTCCAGAGTCATTGGACTACACTGTGAGACACATTGAGCTATCTAGCAGTTTCAGTCTGTGACAACCCCATTTCCATTCATCCTACCACCCGCCATCTTAATGAATCGGGCAAACGACTTCTTCTAGACTCTACTGGTTGTTATGAACAAAACTGACAAAAACTCAATACAACAAAACTTACACACGAAATTATGAAAGCTTTGCAAATGCATATTTTTCTCTCATTCAAAAATACCTAGTCTTTTCTAAGTGGTAGCTGTAATTTTTGTATAAGTTTTTTTAAAGCTTATTATTGTCATTCATATAAACTATGAAATTTAATCTGACTGCCATTTTTTTTTTCTGGTGAGCTTCGAAAAACATGTTGTACCCTAACTTTTTGGAGGTCAGTGTATTTAAACAGTACTTACTCACAAAGCTAACATTCATACAAAACATTGTTAGTAACTCAAAATAAACTGTCAAGTGCAAGTATTAGTCATGCTCAGAGGATTCTGTACAATAAATATTTGAATTATTAATCCCTTGGCGGCTGGTATATATGCTACTTAAGATTCTAAGAATCCTATTAGAATTAAATTATTATATAATTATTCCCACCAGTTATTTTTTATTGCAAAGTTTACCTTATTTAATTAGAGCATTTTCACGATACAACAACAGAATTATTTTTGCAATGAAAAACCAGTGGTAAAATATTAAAAATTAAGCAAAGAGCTCTTGTTGTGAAGAAGTAAACTGTATTATTAAAAAAATATCATTACTAAAAGAATAATAAAACTTAGTGAAAAACTATACAATGTAAAGTTGGGTACATACTAGAAAAGTATGAATGGGTATAATATAAATGTTCTAAGAGATATGAAGCCTAAATAATATGAAATATTACTATTCTCTATCTTATTCTTATCTATTTATAATGAACTTAATTCAATACTGAGAATAAAAGTAGTACATATTTAAACTACATAAAACTAAATTCAGCATAGTAACAATTTTTTCTTCTTAGAATGTAGCTAACACAAAACCCTAATTCAAATTTTGAACTTGACATTGTGCTAAATGTGCTTCAAAATGAGGTCAAAAATTGGCAATGCCGCCTTGGTCTGTTTCACGTTCTTCCAGATAGGTTTTAATTAACTTTTAAAAAGACAGTCATATTGAGAGATCCATTCAATGCAAACTTGGTCACAAATCTCTTAGTATTTATGTCATTAATTCTAATTAAATTAATCTGTTTTCAACAATTTTACATTTATAGCTTTATACTGCTACCTGGTATTGCATTACACAAATATATCTTTAAAAGTTGTTATCTATGCTTTAGAGTACACCACCCCTGTTATTGTGCAAGTCTGCATCCGTGTCTTTAAAAGTTAATATCGTGGCTAATTACCAAAAATATTTTTTAAAAATCATTATCACATACCTGCTAACATGTCAATTTTGAAATCCTTGCAATTTTTACAATGTATTCTGACATGCTTAAAAATGCATAACAAATGCAATGAAAAAAAGTAATATTTCATCACAATATTTTCTATGCGACATTTTTATTTATTTATTTATATTTTGCCAAAATAAAAACACGAGATTGCACAAGAAAATGTTTTTGCAATTTCATACTTTGAGAGCATGTTTCTAAAAAGCTATCCTGCATGATCTGTGATAAATACAGGAAGCTTAAATTCGCAGTAAATTTTTTGAAAGATTACAGTAGAGGATGGAGGAGGGGAGTATCCCTACTAGCATTTTTTCTGGGTATCTTTGATGAATTGTACATTTTTTCCACGATTATTTTACAAAAATCACATTTTTCCCATGATTTTTTGAAGAAATCAGAAATTTTCTCATGATCCTCTGATGAAATTGGCATCTTTTCAATGATCTTTTGACACAATTTGCATTTTTTCTTCAATCCTTTGACTAAAAAGGCATTTTATTTACAATCTTTTGACAAAATCAGCATTTTTTAGCGATTTTCAGAAGAAATCGTTTTATTTGCAATGATTCAGCAAAATCTACATTTTTTTTTCTGTAAAATTTTGACGAAATTCACTTATTTCAGTGGTCTTTTGAAAAAAATTTGCTTTTTATCGATGAAACTTTGACAAAATCGGTGTTTTTTTGCATAACTTTGACAAAATGTGCCCTTTTTCAGCAGTCTTTTCACGAAATTCTCATTTCTCTGCGATTTTTTTTCCACATGCAAAAACATACAATCGTACTGTTCATCCATACAACCGTATACTTGACCAAAATCTGAACATTGTATGGCCAAGCCATTCAAGTTGGGCAACTATATTATCAACAATGCTTTTATACTTATAAGATAGGTATTTCCAGCGCTCCTCAAGACCTCTGCAGAATGCCTGCAAAATTCAATTTGTGTGTAACAGAAAAATGGGCTTTTCTCAAAAACTGTGTGGTTTAGAATAATAGCTATAGTTTTCCCTGCAAGGTTTAAATTAATATCTATTACCTCTATTTTTTTTATAACTTTAGTTTTAGTAGATTTGGAATTAGAGGAGGGGGGGGGGGGGGTGTACATATTTTTCTAATATATTTTCGACGAAATATCTGAAAATATACTTAAATTTAAAAGAAATGTACTTTTGTGTAATATGAGACATTTACTGTACTGCAATGAAAATCTTCTGGGATTCAAAGCTTTATACTTTTTCATGACATGTCAACATGATAGACATTTTAATGAAATAATCTGACCCAATAAACTCAGTGTCATATGCTCAAAGAAACAATAAAAATAAAACCCAACAATTAATAATAGTATGTATTCTCTCAGTTTCTTCAATAATAAATTGAAAATATATATAATTAGTGTAAATGCCTATCTTAGGACAGTGGGTAAAAAACATGGTTTTCACTTAAATTGAAGTAATTGATAAAAATATTAGTACAGATGTCTCAAATGCATTGGCATTGATGCAATGTTTTATTGTGCTATTTTGGATAGAAAATCTCTAGCATATCTTGTATAAATGGGACTTAAACAGATTATAAAAGCGTCGATCACAGCCTTCAGTACAAGAAATATTCTCTTTAATGTCCCTTTAACTAATGCTAAAGTGTTATTGAAATAATTCTTATTATAAATGCAATGAAAGCATCAGATATTCAAATTAGGATAAATTTTTATTTGACATATAATTCGGAACAAAATATCACATGAAATCTGAAATTGTTCAAAAATGACCATTCTGAAAAAAATTAAAATATACGTAATGCAATGTACTTGCATGGGATTTTCTTGAAACGAGAAGTTGCATCTTTCTTCTACCCAATTGTGTATTGAGTGCTTGAATCGCCAAATGTTTAACTGCAAAAAGATGTGATTGAACAGATTCGTTTGCACCAAAATCATTACACTGCATTTTGTTATATGAGGAGCCCAGAAGCCAAGCTGTATAAGTGACAAAATTGAAAAAAATGAGTTAAGTGCAGAGACTATCTGGAAACAAGTCTATTTATTTGTAGGTAAGAAGTTATGAGTGATTTTTTAATTATATACTGAGTTTTAGGGGTCAGTTACTTAACCTCTTTCCCAAAAGTGTGAAACGCTTGGAGGCCAAAGAGTATAAGTGCAATTGTATCTATTAACGTCAACAGCAAAAGCGTGACCAACGGCATACAAGGCCATTTGCTTTTTTATACATTAAATGAATGCATTTTAACTGTTAACATGTGAGAAAATCATGCTTTAAGTGTAGATTTTGAACACTTTCCAACTTTCTGAAATCTAACATATTTGCTGCCGATCACGCGCCAACATTAAGGGGCCACTCACGAGCCAGCGTGTGATGTGGGGTAATGTCTCAATAGTCAGTCACGCACTGGAACGGGAAAATCTTTCACTGTTTCTTTGTAATAAAAAGTAAATCGGCTTCTGGGAAAAACCCACTTCTACAGTGAGGCATTAACTATCATCACATCTTCACGTAAGCCGCAGCGAACGTGTTAAGAATCTTTGCTATTTAAGGTAATAGAGTGTTAATGTCCATAATCAAGTATGTGTTCTAATAATTTTGAACAGCCCTCGGTTTTATCTGTTGGTTGCTATGCACTGCATAATGGGGAAATTTAGTTTAGCAAGAAAACGCATAAGTTTTTACTAATAGATATAAAACACACTTATATACTTTTGTTTATCCTGTAGTTTACCTTGAACCTTTATTATACGCCAGTATTTAGCTAAAATTTAGTTAAAACTGAAACACTCTTAAGACTACTGAAATCACATTTCCAGAAATTATCATAAATAGATGACAATGCATAAACTTTTGTGCATGACCCTGTATATCATTTTATCAATGTTTTGCAAGCATTTCTTAGCAAACTGAATGTAGTTCAGCATAGAAATGTATTACTTATTTAAAAGCAATCTTTAAGTAAATTACATTCATATTCAGTAACCTTTACGAAATATTTTGTATAGCTCTGTATATGATCTACAGAATTTATATGAACATATGCATATATATTAATCTGTATAAATTTAGTGAAACTTAAAAGCGCAAATCATAATTAAAAATGCATTTCGTCCACCCATCAATCATCATTGATAATATACAGTACTTAGGATAGAATATATATTTGAAAGCTTTTTTGTGTCCCTGTAAATACTGAGTACTTCGTATTATGCGCGAAATAACTTATATTAAGTGTCTGCAATGTATATCAATTTTATTACACATGAAAATTCTAATATAATTAAAATATGTTGTAAAAAATTCCCTCTTTATCATTAGGTAATGTAAATCTTTTGTGTAGCCCTGTAAATAAAAAATATCTATTTTTTTCCCCTCATACTTTACAGAATATTTATTTTAATGCAATTCGTAAATGCATATAAATTTTAATGTGTTTGACAGGTTGTAACTTCTTTAAAATTCATTTGAAATTATTTTTCCCATAATTCCTAATTTAACAGAAAACTTTTGATTGTCCCTGTAAATAAACTAATCGTGTTAGAAACTTCATTTGCAAGAGGTTTGTGTTGAGGTAAACGTGAATAATTCCTAAAAATTTCAAGGCAATCCGAGTATATTTACGAGAGTTAAGGCATGGACAGACAAACTAAAATCACATTCACTTTTCAATTTTGTTAGAAAGTGTTAAAAAATATAAAATTTCAATGTTTCAAAATTTATAATAAAATTTTAAAACTTATATTAGAACAAAAAAAGTTTCCTTTCATTCATTTATATCAACATCGTTCATTTTTTTTCTTAAATTCATTTTTTATTACATAATTTTTCCATTTTTAGAATTTATATTAAGACAAAATTTTGTCCTTTCATTTATGTGTATCAACATTCTTCTTAATTTTTTCATAAATACAAATTTTTATTTCATAATTTTTGCATTTTTTGTGCTCATTCAGCACTTGTACCTTTAACTTCCAAGAACTTTTCATTACTGTTTGGAAGCCAAGGGATACAAGTGCCGAATGATGATAAACATTGCTTTGTTATAAATAAAAAGAAAAATTGTATTCCACATTTTTTAAAACAGTTATTGAAATAAGAGTTCAAAGATTATTAAGATATAAGCAAAAGTTTCATATCTCAATTCATTCAATTACAATTGATGTTCAACTTTGAACTCAATTTACTCGAAATCTAAATTTTGTCACGTGTACCCCCTTGGCTTCTGGGCTCCTCATATTTAAATGATACATATCAAATGCATTGATCAGTATGTAGCTCAAGGCATTCATAACAAAAATAGTTACTTTTATTAAAAATATATTACTTTTTTTAAACTAAAACAATCATACTTTTGAATTCAATAAATATCTTATAGTTTGTATTTCCTTACAAATAAGTAATGTGAGCTTATAAAAAGAAATAAGTGAATAGCTTATCTGGAAATGTCTTTATTTGAAATACACACAAAAATTAAAACAAATTTGTTTATAAAATTAATTTTATTAATTTATTATAGTGAACTTCAACATGAAAGTATGTACATGGAAGAATAGAAGCAAACCAGCAATATAAACAATGAGATTTCAGAAACAATTTTTAACAGCATAAATAATTAAAATACATCCTACAAAAATTTTACATCCAACATCTAACTTAGTACAAAATAAACAAAACATTTAATTTATAGTCAAGTTTAAAATATAAAAGTAACCGAGTTAAAATTAAAAAAAGACAACAGGTAAGTACAACATAAACACAAATTGTACAATAACTTATGTAATGAGTGTCAATAAGAAATAAATTATTTTAAAGGAAAATAAAAACAATACTACTTATTCACTAAAATAAATCACAATTATATCAATAAATTAAAATGGAATCATAAAAACAGCTTTTATAAACTACAACACAAGAAATTTAACACAAGAATATTGATATATTATTAAAATAAATATAAAAAGTTTTTAGGATCTGATATAAATTGCACTAATTAAAAATAGCTCAATAATCATGACTGTACAAAATTAAATAAAAATAGTACCAATTTTTATTCTTTTCAAAATGCAAATTGCCTCACATGGAATGACATGAGAGGTAGTACATTAACAGACAGGATAACTTGATGTGTTATTTAAGATCATTTGTATAAAAAAGCACATTTAAGTACAGAAGCAAGATATTGGATACAGATATTGGATTTCAGGAAAATCAACAGTGAGGCTACAAAACAAAGCATCTGTATTCAAGTTTTGCCTGTGTGCATATTATTTTTTATGTTTGATATTCCACTTAAATTTGTCCTATGCAGGTGCCTGTATTCTACAGACAAAGAGACAAAGTGAAACATTCTAGAAGAAAATGTTACACCTAGCACTTTTGTCGCTTAAAAATAGTTACAACAACTGCAGTTTACAACCATATCCTTAAAAAAACAATAATGGCATACAAAGATCATATAAGTTGTGGATATATACTACATTTCAGAAATTTTGATTGGGGGAAATTAAGTCTTTGGTGCTTTGGTATAACAGGAAAATTTACCACATGTCAGAAATCAGAAAGTATATAAAAAAAAACTACATATGCTTTAACTGTAACACAGTTGAAGAAAACTGTTGTAACTCATTAAAAAGAAAAGGAAGGATCATGAAGGAAAAAAGTGGGATGTTCGAAAAGTAGATACAAATGTACAGGCTGAGCACAGTGGTAACTCTAAGGCTGATTTTGACTCTTAAATCTTTCTACAGTTTCTGAAAAATCAAATCAGCCAACTACATTTCTTCTGTAACATGTTATGTTTTACCCACTTTGGCTATAAGGTCATCACATATGCTGGATAGTTCAGCATTCTCCCTATTCTGTAAGAAGAAAATAACAAGAAATTAAAGAAACATTTATCACTAATGCTTTAAATTTGTATATTATATTTAGATATAATAACCAGAATTAGACACTTTCATGTTTCCTCTCATACTTACAATTTTATTTAAAAAAAGAATTCTAGCGCAAATTATTTTATAATCAATTACTACTACAAAACAGCAATGCAGAAGTTGCTTTACAAAGATTATTTTAAAGCATTTTACGCAAAAACACATTTATTAGCTTAAAAATAAAAGTTTATTTGGCATTTGTCCAATTTGTAAATGGGGGATAATAATTTTAAGTTTTTTAAAAAGTTAGTCTTGTTTCATTAAAATAGAAAAGTAGGTTCATGAAATTGCTTATTGAAGTAATTTTTAAATGAGCAATTTCAGGATATAGAATTCTGAAAATAATTTTATTTGATATTTGTTTCAATAAGGTTCGAGTTGTTGAGATTTTTAGTTTTTGTATAAAGAGTTGTTTGTGTTTTAAAGTTGCATTTTTTAAAAAAAAAGGAAAAAAAAACACAGTATTGCTTAAAATGCAGAGATGTTTAGTTTCAATAAAAGTTAACAGTAACCAGAGATCAGGTAAACCCAAATTTTCAAAAGTCCATTCATTCACTTTTTCTACAAATTTTTGATGAAATTTGCATGTTTTTTGTGATCTCTTGTCGAATTTTGCACATTTTTCACAATCGCTTGACAAAATTTGATCTCTTGACAAATTTTGCACGTTTTTAATGGTCTCTTGACAAATTTTGCACGTTTTTAATGGTCTCTTGACAAATTTTACATGTTTTTTGTGATCTCTTGACAAATATTGCATGTTTTTTATGACTTGTCAACTAAATTTGTGGGTTTTTTCACAATCTTTTAACTAAATTTGTGGTTTTTGCACAATCTTTTAAGTAAATCTGTGTTTTTTTCACAATCTTTTAACTAAATTTACCTGCTTTTTGAGATCTTGTGACAAAATTTGCACGTTTTTCAAGATAATTTGATTAAATTCTTGCTTTTACGTGAACCTTTGGACGAAATTTGTATTTTTTATGCAAGCCTTTGATGAAATTCGCATTTTTTACACAATGTTTTAGACTAATTTTCTACTTTTCTGCAATCTTTTGACTAGATTTTTTTTTTGTGACTCTGAAGAAATTTGCATTTTTTACACGATCTTTTAATGAAATTTTGTGTGTTTTTTTCTTGATTTTATATCGAAATTCGCTTATTTTCAAGTGAACTTTTGATAAAGTTTGAAAATTTTTTTACCGTAACTTGTGTTGCATATTCCTAATTATTATAGATAAATCATAATACTTAGCACCTCTGAAAATGCCTTTATGCTGTCAATATTTCTAAGCTTTTTGTTTTAATATAGATACATCATGTCCAAAGCTTGTGCTCAATTTTTACATCAAGTCAAAATAACTACCAAACAAAAAAATTTAACTGAAAAAAGGAATATCTACTCTGAAAGCCTTACATTTGTACCTCCTGTTTGCATGCAATATATGTATACATACATTTAGGGTTCTCTCCTTATCTTTTACCAAAAGCTAATTCTTAATCTGATAGATTATTAAAAATAGTTGCATTGTAAAATAGCTTCACAAATATTTTTCATCTAATGCAAGAATGCTTTCACCAAAAGTTATTTTTTTAAAAGTTATGAAATTTAAAATTTTATAAAGACCCAAATCTTATAAATATATTTAGAAAAACATTCTGAATGGTCTAACATATAAACCAATAGAACTTCTATTTCAGATGACCAGAAATTATGATCATGGAGCAAAATTTCAGAAATGTAACTAATAAGATTTAAGAATCATATAAAAGTTAAAAATTTTCATGTCTTTGAAAATTAACTATTTTTACATAAATAGACTTTGACCGAATAAAAAACAACATTCGAAAGACATTTGAAATTGAAATTCCAAACTCTAAAATTTATAATTTAGTAGTTAACTACTAGTCAATGATAAATGCTCATAGTTGTTAATTTTTCACTTTTCTAAAATCAAATAAAACCATAAATTTTATAAAATAAAATATAGTAAGTAATAACAGAATAAAAAGTACAAAACATTTCTTGAAATAATTTTTGTGGTTCAAATTATGGTTATTTTACTTGAAAGAAATTAGAAGGTTGATGGTTAATCATGTTAAATTTGAGAAAAATCAGAGCTATCACATAGCTTAGCTTGAGTAAGATACATATTTACAGCCAAGAGATAATGGGGCAGCTTCAACTTATCAGCAACTTAAATCATTCATATTAATTTATTTACTTTCATTTGCACATACTATCAAGTGAATTATAAACTAATGTTTGACACATATTCATCAAAACATTATTGCATTACTGTTGAAATTATTATTTTTTAATCAGACAGTTAACATAAAACTTCAATAGTAAGAATTACATTTTATCTGTGCTCTTGATACAAGATAATAATTAATTAATCATTTTAGCTAGAGATTGATAGAAAATTCAATTTTGTTTTTGATCAAAGTCTGAGTTTCACAAAAATGGGGTTGAAAATTTGTCCAAACAAACTAGCAGTATTCCAAAAATCTTGTTTCTTCAATCTGAAATTTTCAACATTACTCATCTGTTTCAGCTGCATCGGCTCAAATGAGACTGTTTATTGTTACAAATTTCATTGTTTATAAGTATTAATCATGACTGACTCAAGATGTGAGTGCAAACTATAAAGCAATCAATGCATGTATATGACTAAACTTTTTCTTGTGCTCATTAAAAGCAGCATACTTAACAGTAAAAGAAAATATTTAGTTTGAAAAAGCAGAAGTATTTTGAATATTCTTTGAGAAAGTTCTAGTATGACAAATGATCATTTATAAAAATCATTATAAAAGAGATATGTATACCTAAAAATAAATTGGATTTGTATAACAAGGAACATTCGTGAACATTCATATTTCTATGTCATTGATGAATTAATTAAATATTATTTTGATGAATTAAGTTTATTTTATATAAAAATAAAAAGTTTGGGTTTTGTGGCACACAGAGCCAACTTCAGCCATGTGTATAATTAATTAATAGTTACGTATATTTAATAAATACATATAATTAATAATTCTGTATATTTATATATGTATTGATTATTAAAAAAATTGGGAACTTTAATTTTTGGCTAAAAATAAGAAGATTCTTGAAATTTGGTTTCTGTTTCGGCTTAAAAAACCTGTTTTGACCAATCCTTAATTTTAACCAAATAGTGCTTAATAATTTATAAGATATCAATAATTTTGAATGTCACAACTTGCTGCGAAATTCGCATAATAGAGGCCATTGGAATACACTGAACCAAGACATTTTTAATTCAAAAACAAGCATGACACCCACTTTTTTCCCTTCCAAAATAAATTTATAAATATAAATTTATAAATATTTTCAAGCCATTACTTCATATAAAATAATAATTGGAAACTAGAAAGTACATAAATCATACTTTTTAGTTAATTACGTCAAAAAGTGACTTATTGCAATATATACATATTTTTGTTTAATGTATATATATTGCAAATGGTGTCATCACAATAACATGACATATTGAACCAATTTCAACCTAACTGGGATTGTAAATTGATCTATCAGTATCTTTAATGAGCTCATTAATAAATTATGTAGTTGCTACAGCTCATTTTTAGGAACACACAAAAGCAAAGAAGCATGCAAGGCATAATTCCTATAACATCCAAATACTGAACCAATCCACACCTAATTGGGACAGTCTATTGATATTGTAAGTATCTTGGAGGAATTTGTGTTAATGAAGTATTATTTTGGCATCCCTGCACGATCACCCAATGAAAAAACTGGTCCTATTCAAAGCAAATAACATAAAACCAATTAATATATTTTTCTTTAGGTTGCCCATTTTTCTATTACATGAATTTCGTTATTTGTTTTTCATACCTAAATACAAATGAAATCTTTTGGTGCCTCTTTCTATACTGGTACTCAAGGCACATGCCCTGCTTTCACCCCCTTTAGTTTCATCCCTGCAATCAAATGGGAAAAAATATGGACAGTTTCAACTATCTTTCTATTTTAGAAAAACAAGGCACTTGTTGAATGAAAACTTATGAGTATATCTGAAAAGAAAATTGAGCTCGAAAACCAAACATTCTGCACAAAAATCTCCAGTCTTTTTGTTTGCAATGAGCAGAACGATTTTTTTTTTTATTTTAAAGTAGACAAGGAAGTTTAGAAGAAAATATTAAAAAAATTGTATTCTGCTTTATGATTAAGTGATGAAAACAATAGGTTTGAAGATGATACAAAAGGACTTGTCTAACAGAAAACTAAAAACCCATAAAATAGTTACTTTGTTTTAATAAGATTAATTTATTTGATTTCTAAAAAAAAAAAAAAAAAAAAAAAAAAATGGAAAAATAATCAACATAAGAGAAGTCAGAGTATAACTTTGCAAAGTTGATTTTTATGCAGAATTTAATAAAATAATGGGGAGATTTTAAGGCCTTGTGTTGACATTAGAAATTAAAATGCATAATAAAAAATCCTACCTCTGACAATGAAGTTCGGTGAATAGTCCTGTAACATTAATGTAAATGAAATATTAATGAAAGTTACCATACCATCCTTTGAAATAGTCATCCCCCATAACTATGCACTGCTGAGATCTGTTATACATGGCCTGGGAAATTTGCAAGAAGTGTTCTTTTGGGATGGAGTTCAAAAGCTTCGTCATGTTTCATTGGATATCAGCAATATGATCAAATCTCTTTCAAAGAGAGTTTGAGTGGTGAAAATAGGAAGAAGTCCGGAGGATTGAGACCTGGCGATTATGGTGGATGTTCAATTTGCACCACCCCTCATGAATTTCTTTCGGTGTCTTTCAAAGCTTAAAACCAAACTTTAAACTGATCTTTTGTTTGTTCATTTTACTGTTCTCAGTTACGAACAGTGTTCTCGCTGACTTTTGACCAACGTTAGTAATTTGGCTAATTAAAAATAAAAAACATTCGCCAAATGAAAAAAGTATTAGCAAAATAGCTTCACCGTGTAGCAAAAAATAAATAAATATATATATATATATATATATATCTTTAATTCTTTAATATACCCCCTTTTTTCAATATGTTTTAAAATAACCTAAGTTTTTATTACTGCGATGTAATGACTGCTATTAATTTAATTTCAACAATCCACTACAAATAAATTAAAAATATGAATATATTAAAAATATGTATGTATGCATATATATGAGAAAAGAAAGAAAAAGCAAAAATTGAGCACTAGCAATTCGGCAAATCTAATTGCTTGTTTACTTGCCAAATGAAGAATTTAGTCGCATTTCAGCGCAATGGTGAGCGACAGCAAGAACCCTGGTTATGAACCAACACACTGAACAAGCACTTAGTAAAGCATGTCTTATACAGAACATAAATGACGCTCAACTGAACAGCGGTGAGAGAAGATGGTCAACATTTGCCACTATGCAGGTGCATTGTTTTGTTTCCCCAGTGTTACCAGATTCAGTCATTCTACATTCATTCACCGAACTTTTTTGTCAGAGGTAGTATTATTTTAATGTAGAAGACAAAAAGTATGACCAAAATTACATGTTTTCACAAAGAGGATTCAGTAGATGTTGCATTTTAAGATATATCTTAATCAATATAACTAGCAAAACTCTCTTCATTCACCATACATTTAACAGTAGTATAAAAATTGTTTTTGTTGCTATTCTGCATAAATTTTCCCTCAACTTTATAGAAGTTCAAACTGCCCAATCCAAAGAGGCATATAGAACTAATTTACACTCAGTCATGATAAAATAAATAAATAAATAAATATAGTTTCATCAAACAGCTGATGAAAAAAATTGCGAATTTCATCAATTTGTCATAGAGAAAAATTTTACATTTTGTCAACTGGTTACGAAAAAAAAAAAAAAAATATCAAATGATCTTGGTACTTGCAAATTTCATCAAATAATTGCAGAAAATAACCATGAAATTCATTGAGTTATCACTGAATAAAATAGCAAATTTTGTCAGCTATTCAAGAAAAGAATTGCACATTTCATCAATTGGTCATGCAAAAAAATTACAAATTTTGTCAATAAGTTGTGAATTTCCTCAAACGATTGTGGAAAATAATTGCAAATTTCATCAAGAGGTCAGATAAAAATCACAATTTCCCTCAAACAATTATAGAGAATGTGAATTTCCTCAAACAATTGCAGAATAAAATAAACTTTGTCATAAGTATTTTTAACCCCTTGGGGACAAGTGACTGTTATATGTGCCACTTAAAATTCTCAGAATCCTTCATTATTCCCACCAGTTATTTTTTATTGTAAAGTTTCCCTTATTTAATTGGAGCTTTTTCACGGTTCAAGTACAGAAAATTTTCGGCTTTGAAAAACCAGTGCTTAAAGATTAAAAATTAAGCAAGGTGTTCTCACCATGAAGGAGCTAATTGTATTATTAAAATAAATTGTTGATGAAAGAATAAAGACTTTATAAAACACTATACAAAGTAATTTAGTTATATCTGTATATACTAGGAAAATATTAATGTGTATACCGTAAAATTTCAAAAAGATATGAAGCCTAAATAAAATGAAATATTGCTATTTTGTATAATTCTTTTTTTATTTTATCCTTATCTATTTATAAAGAAGTTATATTTGCTTGTAGGGATAGCTCTGGAATTTCCAAACAGATTTCTAATGTAATGTAATCAAATTGATGTTACAGTCCCTGACTCCAACATATATTTTAGGTCAATGCCACTAATAAAATGGGTAATACAATAGCTAAAAATGTTCGAAAATTAGAATTTTTGTGATATTAAATGATCTAGGAACTTGAAGTTTAGCATGTTAGTTCCATATAAGATGCAGATGCTCTCCAAAAACAGTTTTTAAAAAATTCAAAATTTAAACTAGTCATTGGGGGCTACTGTAATATTCACCGATCATAGATATGCATAGTACAAAATATGAAAATAAAACACATGCAAAATATTTATAAAATTCATTGCAATTAGGGATTACAATCCCGGGATCTCGCATCCCGGGATTCCGGGATCCCGGTGCATTTTTAATCCCGAAAATCCTGGGATTTGTCAGAAAAAAATCCCGGGATTTACGGGATTGTCTGGTTTTTTAGTAGAATAATATTCAGGTGAATTTAAAAAGGATATTTATAAACTTTCGCTTTTGATTGGGAAAAAATTAATTTTCATGAAGTTTATACATGATTGAAAAAGAATATATACATCAAATATTTCTTACATGTATTTCTAAGCGAGTAAATCTTTTACAGTAGAAATCTTTTGACTTGCAAACAGATGTAACAGATACAGCTTTTAGACAGGAAAAATGAAATCATTTGTTTATTTCCATTTTACTGTGTTTGTCGAAATTTTCTTCACTTCGTCGATCATTTTTGAATTAGCTTTAACTGATAAGCGTCGCATTTGTGTATGATAGTCACTATGGGCTAACTTCTTTGTTTTTCCTGAAATCAGGCTTACTTTGCTTTAAAGATGTCGAATGAAAAGGATTCCGTAGCTCATTGATACATCTTCAATATGGTACTACTATTTAACACCAAAAGATGGAAAAAGAGCTAAATGTAAAAGGTGTAGCGCAGTGTTTAAAACCTTAGGTGGATCGACTAAGGGATTGCAGAATTTATTACATACTCTATTCCTTCCACAAGTCAAGATTGCTCAGAAAATAAATTGCTTTCTAAAAAGTTGAAAATAGAGGACTATTTTAGTAGTGATAAGGGAATCACTGGATTTGACTATATCGAGAATGACTACTAAAGATGGTTTTCAATTTAACGTTTTCATCGCTTCAATTGATTTCAGAAATTTACTGATAGTTAAAGGCTATAATAATTTGCCAAAATTTGCAGTATCAGTTCCAAATCGTGTAGTGAACTATAGTTTCATATTAAAGATGTTAATTACAAGAGAAATACAAACTTTTAAAACTTTGGGGAAATAATTAGTTTGATTTTGACGAATGGACATCTGCAAATAAGCGATTTGTAAATATTAATGTTCATTCAAGAAATATAAATTTAAACAAATTCTTTAATTTAGGGCTTGTGCCTATACGTAGATCTTTCAGTGAAAAAAAGTGTATCGAAATTCTAACACTGCGCCTAAAACAGTATGACATTTCAATGAAAAAAGACGTTGTTGCTATTGTAACTGATGGACAAAATGTAATGCTGAAAGTCATAAAAGAAATTTAAGCTGATCAACAGCTTTGTTTCTCTCATGGCATTCTTTTAGCAGTTTGTGATGATTTATATTGTTATTAACGAAATACAGAACCAGAAACTTATTCCAGTAAAACAATTGCTGAATAATGCTGCGGAAGTGAAAATTTAGCCCAAGAATAAGATGATAAAGATGAAGATATTGAATCTTCCAAAAGTTTAGAATCGGGGTTTTTTTAATTTTTGAAGATGAAAACGGCTTTACATACTCTGATGAATATATCAATGAACTTATTAAAAAAGTTCGAAAATTAGTAATTTATTTTAAACGATCTGCAACAAGGAATAAATTTCTTCAAAAGTATGTTAAATCTGAAAAAAAAGAAAGAACTTTTCCTTCTTTTAGATTGCAAGACTAGATGGAATAGCTGGTAACTATACTTGAACGATTTTTTTTCTTGAAAAATAGCATACAGAAAGCTTTAATCGATTTAGAGCATAAAATCTGAATTGACGATTCCGATTCTCTACTTAAAAACGAAATTGTTGAAGTCCTCAAACCGATACAAATCACAATAGAAGCAATCTGTCGCAGGAATTCTAATTTGTTGGCCGCAGACGCAGCTTTAAAAATTCTTTTAAACGAATTGTCGGAGAAAAAAAAAATCAAAATTTGCTTATAAAATGACAGACGTGCTAATGCATTAGAGAACGACGACGTATGGAATTATCGGGTGTTTTAAATTATTTGCATAATCCTGAACGAGATGGCCTGAGTGCAAACTAGAAATATGTTTTCTATTCCTAACAAAACTGTTATTAAGAAGCAAGTAAAAGCAATAATTGGAAGGTTGAATAACAGTGTTGACAATAGCAAGTCTGAAGATATAGAAATAACGCACATTGAGCCCACTGTGAAACGTCAAACGTATAACCCAACATTTAAACAAAAATTACAACAAGAAATAGAAAAAAGCATGCGAACTGTCGGAACCTGAAACACAAAAACAAAAGGATTTATCAATACAAATTAGAAATGAGATGTCTCTTTTTGAAAATGGAGGAGTACGCTGTCATCATTTAAAATTAGTTTATCAATATTTGCTGACAATTCCTCCCGCGAGTGTCGAAGCAGATCGAGTAGTTTCGGCAGCAGGATTTATTGCAAACAAAATTAGAAGTCAACTTGAAGGTGATACTTTAGATGCTTTGATATTTTTTAGATCATATTTTCAAAGGAATACCGCTTAGTTAAGAAACACTGAGCTATTCAAACTAATGTTCTTTTTATCTTGCTATGCAATAATTTTTTATGTTATGCAATGTTTTCAAATTTTAACAACTATCACTAATTAGAAAATTAAATAATACATTTATTTAAATTTTTATTGTTAACTGTGAGTATGTGTTAAGTACTTTTATTTCAAGAAAAAAGCATTATGTAGAGAAAAATCTTGTGTTTTCGATATCCTAAATTTGTAATCTTTAGTTATTTGGTAATGAGAATAATTCAAAATTTAATTAGAGATATTAATTTTTAATTATCTTTCCATATTGTAAATATTTACCCATTCAAAGACTTTTTTAACACCAAATGAAAGAAATTATATGGAAGATAAAACAAAGACTTTTTTGTTGTTGTTATATTGTCAAACATTAATAGCATATTTGTTTTAATTTCCAATTGTTGTAATTTATCCTATACTTTTTTATTATTAATTAATAAATTTTGAACTTGATATATTTTCTTAAGTTAGGCTGTATTTTTGCTTTAATTATATTTTTACAATATTGGGAAATTTAGCTATTGTGAGAATTGGTAATATTAGAGAAATTTTAATTTTCGTAATCCCGGGATTATCCCGGGACTGAATCTAAACAATCCCGAAATCCCGGGATCAGAAATTAGTTTCGGGATTGTAATCCCTAATTGCAATTCCAAAATAAAATGTAAATGTACATTTAAATATTTTTAATACATAGTAATGCTATTATGGAATTGCAGATACTACTTGATTATCTTGTTGATAAATTTTGGCAAGTTGTATAAAATCGCCAAACTACTCAAACTATACAAATTGGCATCATTTTTATTTTAAATATCGAAAAAAAAATAGTAAAAGATTAAAAAAATACAAATAAAATGTTGAATTAAAAATCACTTGATGACGTAACAAATACATGTAGCGTGTTTAATGTCAAGTGAATGTGACATTTCCAGTCAGCCATTATTAACATTTAATCTTAGTTTAATGATAGTTTTTCGATGAGATAATCAGGTACTACCGAATTGTGTAAAAAAACATCCTTATAATTCCAAAAATGATAATCATATTAACTGACTATTTACCTCGTCAAATTAAGCATGTCATTTCCAATTAAAACATACATATGAATCGAAATTTAAATGAAATACAGGGTCACAAAAAATGGAACAGTGTAAAAAATAGGATTACAAATATCTCAGCAACTAATTATCTGATCAACCTCATTTTTTATGCAAAATTTATGCATGTATTAATATTCACTCCTTAAAATAAAAAATTTCAAAATATTTTATATGCCTTTCATCAGAATGAATATTTTGAGAGTGAAAAAAAAAATAATTTTGGATAATCCAGGTTACTACTGATATTCAATAGGTTCTTCCCATTATTACATACTAAGTATACACCAAATTTCAAGTCTATCTCCTTTTCTTTGGGAGATAGAATGTTTACAGACATACACACAGACAGACAACAATTTTTTTTCTAAAAATATGTTTTTCGGAATCCTCAGTCTCTGAAATGTGAAAGTCCACCAAAATTATTTTTTGATTTTCAAAACAATTGCAAGACTTACTACGTATGTTACCCTAAATTATGTGTGACAGGTATGTAAAAGGTCTCTAAGAAGAGTTTTTCAAAAGATGGAATGAGCAAAGGTGTAAATGCTTTCTAAGAACATTTTCTAAAAAATCAAAATTTAAAAGCGTGAAATGAGTGAAAAACATACTAAAAATTTTCTAAATTTTAATTTCTATGGAATTGTTACAGATAAAAACTAGAAATTTGTCATGACAGTTACTTACAAGATGCAATTGTTTTCCACGAACAGTTTATAAAAGATTTGAAATTTGAATAGTTAAAACAAGTGAAAAGCATTAGAAAAATCTTTCTAAATTATTCTAAATTCATGGAATCCCAGAAAAATATCAAGACAATTTTTCTTTTTAATATAATGTTGTTCAAATTGGCAGTGGCAACCCATGTTCCACCAAAGGCTGTGTTTTACATTGTGCCACTGTCGCCAGGGGATACAAGAACAAAAATTCTAATATTATGATTTTTGCAATACTGAAGAAACTAGAAACTCTAAATTTGGCATTGTAGCACTTATAAGATGTAAATAATGTCTAAGAAGAAACTGGAAGCTGAATCTCCAAAAAACTGGAAATTAAAAAGAGTGAAATGAAGAAAGGTAATTTATGATTTCTGTGTAACTGTGAAGAATTGAAACTTAAAATTTGACATTTTTTACCTTTAAGACAAATGTTCATGTAGAACGCTTGAACAATAATAATTCAAAAGGGCAAAAAACACATAAAATATTCTAAAAACACTCTAAATTACGTTTTCTATGGAATTGTTAAGGATAGAAACTTAGGATTTGACACGGACGCTAGTTTTAAGATGTAAATCATTGCAGAAGACAGTTTAAATATACATATACTTAAAATTTAAATTGATGAAATGCATGAAAAGCATTCAAAGAACATTCTAAATTATTATTTTAGTGGAATTGTAAATAACAAACTTTAAATTTGACATGAATGTTGCTTTTCAAATATAATACAGAATAATCCCCCCTCCCTAAAAAAAATCTGAATTGAAAAGTATGAAGGGAAAAATACATTCTAATTATGATTTTTGTAATTCTGAAGGGATTAGAAACTTGAAATTTGGCATGACAGTTACTTTTAAGAAACAACAGCTTGCTAAAATGGTAATACACACATACAGGGTGAATCATAAATATCGAAACAAAAGGCTATCTCCTTAAATATTGCCTAAAGACCCATACTTCCAATTGCAAAAATTCATAAAAAAAAGGTGAAATTTCTGATAAGATAAGTTGCAACCCCGTGGGGGGGGGGGGGTTACTTAAAAATATATATAAATTAATTTTTTACACAGCCCCCGTAGGGCAAAATTCCAATCAGAAAATTATTCCTTATCCATTCCTAAATTGATAAAAAAAATTCACTTCCATATCTAAAAAATTGGCAGAGATATTAAAATGCAAAATTCGTGACTTACACCACTTTTCCAAGCCTGTAAACAAAGAGTTCTTGATTCATTTTGAAAGGAAGTGAGGGATCGTCCCCAAATCGTCTGTTATTCAATGTCAATTTAAGGCAGTGCCTCTTATTTGGACATAAAAATGCAGCCTATTGATTTACAGTTAAACTTGTATTCAAAATATATTCATAGTCTGCACTGGAGGTCTGCATGGGTCTACACATCTAGTTCCAATGCCAAACTGACCCATAGGGAAAGAAATATGAGTCCGGCCTCTAAAAACATTCAAATCAGAACCCAGATTGGCCTGAAAAAAAGTTAAATCATAGCCTGGGTCAGCCGCGAATTTCTACATAGTTTTTTACTTCGGTGTGGTTAAAAATCGTTTCGTAAGGAATAGTTCTGACCAAAAATACTTATTAAGGCTTTTCGTTTCCTATAATTATACTTTTTATTATTAAAGCGCCAAAGGCTGTGGTATATTTATTTTATCAATGAATCTCTATTTATATGTAAATGTTTCACTTATATTTTAATATCGTTAATCTATATCCCATGCGTTGGAGACTTTGAAAAACGTTATACAGTAAAACCTTTTAAGAAGGAATCACACGGGAATGGAAAAATACGTTACAGACAAGTTCTTTTCCTATGAGGTGTAAATGGAGCTTATTTTTTTTTCTCTGGTATTATTGTATTTATTTTGCATGGATTAACACATTTTCCATTTAAAACAGAATTCTGTTATAGGCAGATTTTTCCCCCCTAGCTTTATTGTATTTAATTTTTTAGCCTTTGAATATACTATTCTTTAAAAAAAAAAAAAAAAATAATATTTTTTTCCCCATAAAACAAAAGCGATTTTAAAATCTATGTGGTTTTTGCAAAAATTTTGATTGAACCAAATTTTACTTATTTGATGCACGTATTAGGTCAGTCAGAGACAGTGATTTTAACACGGATTGTTCAGGACTGGGATGGAAAATTTTGTCCAGTGTAGGCCTAGGAAGAAGGAAGCAGTTCCCTCCGGTATGAAAAATATGTTAGGCCTGGATTGGCGTGTCTTCAGAAAAAAAGTAACATCTCGGTCCTGGCCTGGCCTGGCCTGGCCTGGGCCCAGAATACAGAATTTTTTAACAGCCTCTCCTGAACAATAAAAAGCCTGAAATTGTGCGAGCTAAATTTTTAAAAAGGACTAATTGGCATCTTAGAAAAAGCATTCTTTTAAATAACTGACGGACATTTAAACAGTACACTTTGTTTTTCTGCATAATGAATTTTTTCCCCCATTAATGAATTTCTTGTCTTTAAATTATTAAAAGTTAAGAATTGTTAAAGGAAAAAATAGAAACTTAAAGCATGTCATTTTAAATTATTTTACATTAGTTTTGTTTCGGCAAATTTGAATAAATATTTACCTTTGAAAATATAATTTTTTTAAAAGTTATATTATTTTTTCAATAAATATTTTTAATATTTTTAAAATTAATATTGAAAAACAAAAATTCTGGAACAAAACTAAAATAAGATTTTCATCTTTAATTAAATAAAAAGAAATTGAAATCCGATAAATAATGTTTTGAGTTATAACGATTTTAACTATCCCATTTACACCAGTACTAACCATATGAATTTTTTATAAATTTTGTGATAAATTTTAGGATGTGATTTTCTTAGCAAATTATATGGCTAACCATCACAAAAAAAGAGAAAAAAAAAATCAAAATTTTAACATAAAAGATAGATTTTTTACACATTTCCTAGAACTGTTAAAGTAACATTGTCTTTCGGATTGTGCACATTTCAATTTGTGTCTAATCCCTTAAAATCTGATGAATTATTTAAATGGCTATAACTCTGTGAGTTTTGAAGCTATGAAGATACAACTTTTTGTATCTTATTCGGAACTGGATAAGAAAAATTATCTTAATTGGAATTTTTATCCTATGGGGACCACATAAAAATTTAATTTTCACATTTTTTTCAAATAGTCCCCCCCATGGAGTTGCAACTTATCTTATCAAAAATTTCACCTTTTTTATGAATTTTTGTAATTGGAAGTATGGGTCTAGGGGCAATATTTAAGGTGATAGCCTATTGTTTTAATATTTATGACTCACCCTGTATATATATTATTTGTTTAAAAGGCCGGAATAATAGAAAAAAGCTGTAAAATACAATTTCTATATTTGCTAACTAATTTCACATCTATTTCATGTTTGGATGATATTCTTACAATTATGATTTCAAATCACTAGCAGCTCCTCAATGTGTTATTCCAATATTAATATCACTATTAAAAAAATAGGATATTTTTTTAATTTCAACTAGATTTAAATGTCTATAAAACCAGTTAAACACAATCAAAAATTTAGTTTGTAATTAAAATGCTGCAATGTACAAAAGCTTTTTTTAGACAAGAAATGACAATTTTGGCTAAAAGAAATCCACTTAAATAAATAAAAGGCACTGGTGTGGCTGTTTTTAGACGGATCTTTTTTAATCCTGCAATCTGGTAACCCTGGAATAATTTTGGCAGCTACTATTTATTTATTTTTTGCGATTTTTTTTTTTCTGAATGTCAGGCTTAGACAATGGATAGTCAGCTAGTTGTTTTATCAATTCAACTATGAAAATGCAATATATTTATGCAGAAAATGCTATTAAACATTTTAACATAAGAAATTTGTCACTGTATTTATTTTAAATTCAGTGCAATACAAATCACAAAATTTAGGCATAAATGTTGTGAAAAAAAAGTAGCAAACTTTGCTCTGCTCTTTCTTATTAATTTCTGAGTGGTAACACTGTATATGAATATAACAAATAAGGAGGCAACTGCAAAAAAATTTTTCTGCCATTTTGCTAATAATTAAAAATACTGTTTTTTTTTCAGAAAATGGAGCAGAATATATATTTAAAATGCAGCAGAATTGGCAGATATGTTCTGAGGTAGACTAAAATATTGGTTTTAACCAAATTCTTTTTGAAGTAAATATTTCACAATTTTTCTTTTTAAAAAGAAGCTGATAGTTGTTACAAGTGCCGAGTAGTATTGTCCATCATTACATTTTTTTAATATTCTGATTGCTGCACTGCTACCTTTTTTTTCTCTAATAGCATCATTCACTTTTTTTGCACTTTTTTGCCTTTCAATGAAGCAGTAGCAATCAGGCAATCCAAACTTTTAGAAAAGAAAGAGATTTGTAACACTGGTGTGGAGTGTGTAATAAGATCAAAACATACCTTCTGCTCAATATCTTTTTCCATACTGGAGATTTTCATCTCAGCTTTCTTCAACTGTGCCCTCAAGACAGTTACTTCAGCATCTCCAGATTTCTTGGCATTTTCTATCTCAGCATTAGCACTAAAACAATAATCAATGAAAGCAGGGATAATTAAACAATGACATTACTATTTTCATTTATTTGAATGAATAGAAAACAAAGATGAAATGAAAAATATCGACAGATGAAAATGTATTTTAATGTGGATTATTAAAAATTTTACTTTTGAAAAATATATGGAAAATATGCTTCACTTTTTACATAGACAATATAACTTTATAGAATATTGAAAGCACTATCTTACTTCACAAAGTATTTACACCATAATTTTCGGTACGCCTAGTACAAATTATAATGGTAGTTGAAGGAAATAAATAGATTTTAAATAGTAATTAAAAATGGCTTAAATTTGAATTATTTTATTTGATCATACATAAGAAAAATGTATGATCGATTAAAACTAAATTAAAAATATTTGTGTGTGAATAGTGTTTTGTGAACAGTTTCCATTGAAAGGAAATATCTTCAAAAAGTTTAAACAAATTATTTCATTCCACTCATTAATACAATAACACTACATGTATAACCAAAGACATCACAGTAACAAGATAATGAGAAATATCTTTAAAGATTTCATAAACAAAATTGTATTTTTAAGATTTCGATTATTTTCAGACTGTTTTAAGGCATTTTCTTCCAAGATTATTTTATAGATGGATTTTTTTATATGTTAACAAAATGATTTCCACTTACTTCAAAAATCATAATCTAGATAACTTGCTTTTTAAAATTACACAGACACACATTCTACAATAAATCATACGTTATAAGATAAAATGGTTTGAAAACATGTTATATATTATTTGTTTCATAACTTTAATTATATTGAAAGCCTCCATCCTTAATCTACAGTTAAAACATGAAAATCAATACAGACAAGCTTAAAATTTAAAAATCCTGTAAAATTTAAGTTTGACATTTTTATCTCTTGAGAATATTTTATTATTATTATTATTTGTTTACTTATTTTTGACAAAAGATCATCAATGAGATCAAATACCTTGAAAATTCAACAGAGTTCTTACTATGATGGATGCATACAATATTCTGAAAAAATAAAGAAAGCACAAGGCATAACATAAGGGGCAAGCAGATATCAAAATGATCATAGATGCTATTAAGACTCTCAGACAAACTCAATAAATATCATATGATGAACTTGTTAGTGGCTGTCTATAAATGATATACTTTTTTCATCAAAAAATGCAAATTTCGTCAAAGGATCATGAAAATGATGCAAATTTTGCCAAAGGATCATAGAAAAAAAAAAAAAAACACAAATTTTGCCAAAGAATCATGGAAAAACTAATTTCATCAAAAGATCGCTAAAAATACCAACTTTGTCAAAAAAAAAAAAAAAAAAAAAAAAAAACATGAATTTTTTTAAAGAATTGGAGAAAAAAAAATGAATTTTGTCAAAGGGTTTTGGGAAAACATGGATTTTGTCAAAGGACCACAGAAGAAAATGTGAATTTCATAAAAAAAATCATGAAGAAAATGCAAATTTCTTTCAAGGATAGAAAAAAATGCAAATTTCAACATGGGATCATGAAGAAAAACCCCCTCAAATTTCATCAAAGGATTGTAGGGAGAAAAAAAAACATTGTCAAAAAATCATTGAAAAAATACTAATTTTATCAAAGAATAGGGAATTTTGTCAAAGGATAGCAGAATAAATATGAATTTTGTCAAAGAATCATGAAAAAAGGAAAGAAATTTCATTAAAAAAATTACAAAAACATGCATTTTATCAAAGAATTAAAGGAAAAATATGAATTTCTGTAAAGGATCACAAAAAGGAATGAAAGTTTCTCAAAAGATAGCGAAAAAATGCAAATTTCCTCAAGGAATCATTAAAAAATAAATAAAATTTCACCAAAGGATTATTGGAAAAAAATGCAAATTTTGTCCAAGAATTGCAGAAAAGACATGAATTTCATGAAAAAAGGAGAACAGAGAACTTTGGGAGGACCTGAAATTCGGGTAATTTCAAAATCTGGAATTCCTTGTGAGTCCTGAGGATTCTGGATAATAGGCCCTGTACCATAGTACTTTCTTTGCATATGTTTTATTGATAGTTATTTCATTTAGTAAACCATTTTATCTATATAATTCTAGAAAAACATTAAAAATCCTATTCATATGTGGATTACTTTTAAGCATCGATATGACGTGTTTGAACAAAATGTAGCATTAAAATAAAGTAGTCCATAACTTGTGTTAAGGCACATAATAAATCGGTCAATAAGGCAGCTTTCTTTCCCCAATTTCTGATAAGCCTAAAACTGCATATGAGCATATGAATTAGCTCAAAAAATATCAGGTTGATCAGAAAACAACAGATCATTTGCCAAATAACCAAAAGCTGTATAGGTTCTGTGCCAAAAGTCTGACAAATATCACACTGATAGGAAAATGGTAGATGATTCTTCAATTAGCCTGGGTTTTTTGGAATGAGCTAGGTTTCTCAATTAGCTTTCAACACACATACTTTTTAACTTGATTACATAAATAAATGAGCTATTTTATAAGAAAATCCTATTTACATATTACATGTAAAATGTTTTCAACAATACTAAATCAAAACAAGTTGGTTACCTATCTAATTTATCTTGAATTCGAGATCTGAGCATTTCATACATTTGTTCCTTTTGTTTTAATTTCATCTGCATTTCAGTAACTTGCTGTTTCATTCTGTCTTCATTCTAAAATAGAAATATAAATTTTTATAGAAAATTTTCACAATAATAAAAATTGAACAAGACGCACTGACAATGATTGTACAATTTTTGATTGCATTAGAAAAATCAAATTAAATTAACTTACCTTACCATTAAACATTTTGTTGCTGAATCTGAATAGAAAAATTACATTTATGAGTTAAATATCAAAGGTAATAAAATCATGATGGCAGGCTTTGCAGTTGAACCTTGAAAATCTCGACATCTAAATCATGGAAATCTCTAGAATTCAAACATTTTTGAGTTTCAATTTGAATAATTAATAAAATAAGACTTAGCTATAGTTTCCATATTTTTTGTCAAATGCAGTTAAATTATTAATTGAATCTAAGTAAATAAACATGGATATATTCTAGTGTATTTTTATAATGCCTAATCATTAATTAAAGATTTCGATTATTACAAAAACAGCCAAATTATAAAATGGCATAAAAAAGAAGAAACTAATATGCTAAGACTTGGCACTTCATATCTATATATTCTTATATGGCATGAAAATAAAACTGAATTTATAGCTTGTCATTCAGCAATAACTACAACAATGATAGTTAGTCGTTAATTTATGGTTATATGACCAGACTCATTGAGTAAATCAAAATTCAGAGTGAATTTCTTTTTATGCATAGACATTCTTCTTCTACCAGCAATTGTAAATAGCAGTTTGAGTCAGCCCAAATCATAGGAGCCTTAGTTTGATTGATGTATGAACAGCAGTCCCTTTGTTCATTTTATGGTGACATGTTCATTCAATGAATCAGCTTTCTGATCATTTTTTAGGTAGCGATGCAACGAACAGTGGTTTGGCCAAATAACCAAATGCCGAATATTTGCCCTATTTGGCTGCCGAATATTAATTCATAAATTCAGATTTAAACTAAAATAATATAAATCTATATTTTCATACAATTTTCATTAAACATACTCATCCTTAAAGATAATTGAAAACAAAATTTAAATAAGTTTTAATTCAAATGAATGGTTGCTGTTATGAAGTGCTTAAGTTTATTGAAATCTTTTAAACAAGTTACAGTGTAAAAAGTTCTACAACATGACTTATTTTGGAAGTTATTCCAACGGTAGAAACTTTATTTCTCAACGCCTCAAGAAATGAATGAATTTTTTTATGTTGGAGCATTTAAAGAGTGCCTGGCTCAAAACATGAATGCATTCTTCAAGCATATTCATGATATTAGACATTTTTGCATTTCAATTTTGCTAGGCCCCAGGTTTAAACTTATATTTCTTTTATAAAGCTAAAGAAAATAATCTCAAGTTAAAATTCCAACTGATTCTACTTATGACTGCTATCTCAAAACAAAGATTCCTGAAACTGAAATAAATGCAAACGTGAGAGAAACAAGCAAAGATGTTCATAATGAGTCACACAATTGGGGATTGCTTCTTGCCGATTTCAACTACTAAGAAAATCAAAATAATTAACAAATTTCAGCCCTTACAAATTATAAGCAGCAGCTATTTTGATAAATCACTCTCAGATACAAATGAATGTTGAAAAAACTGGTGGAAAGCAAATTCTATTGAATGTATAACACTAAAGCATAAGTAAATCATTTTTATCAAGTATATAAAATTCGAATAATGAAATTTACTTTAATTTAAGTAATATTTTTCATGTATTGCACATTAAAAAAATGCAAATGTTTATTAAATTCATATTTGAAATAAAATTGGACTATAAATTTAATAAACATTTAAATTTCTTTAATATGTGTAACACATAAATATAAACCTATAGGAATGTTATTTAAAATATATCAATTAATATTATTTATTGCAATTGCAAATATAAATGATTTTATTTTAGTATTTGATTGAGCTATTCAACCAAATACGTATCATTTATCCAAAGCAAATATTTGTTGCCTATTTAGCCACAGCAGAAAACATTTTGTTTGCACTTCATTAACATCATGTCTTTTTAAATGTTTTAAATAAACTTAAGATCTGTTTGTGCAATATTATAGGTGAAAACTGCATTTTTAATGAAGTTTTCCACTAACTTTTTAATGCATTAAAAATATTTGTAAATTTCATACGTTAAAATGATATATGATAATATTAGCAGAGCCAATGTGAACTGTATTGCAATTTATGGAAATTCACAAGAATTAATGAGCAGGGGGATGAGCACTTAGTATATTTTAATTCTAATAAAATTACTGAAGTATGTATTTATAACTTAAAAAAAGCAAACGCACAATTTTGTTATCTCTTGACTCAAAAGATAAACACATTTGATATTCACCCTATCTCTTTGACTGACTGAATGATCAATCTAGAGACATATTGTATTTTGACCTTGACATGTACATTGACGAATGTGTTGTTTCTGTTTAATGTCTTTCAAAAGAGCTTTAAATGTAGTAGAAAAAAAAAAAGAGACAGCAAAATAAGGGCTTTTTTTCATGATCTTTTGAAAAAATTTGCATTTTTTTTTTAACTTTTTGATAAAATTTGCATTTTTTTTTCTTTTTAAAGATGTTTTGACAAAATAGCTAATTTTTTTTCTGCAATTGACTGACAAAATTTATTTATTTTTCGTAACTATTTGTCAAAATTTGTGATATTTTTTCATGACATATTGACAAAATTAACTATTCATTTTCATAACCTTTTGACAAAATTGATTATATTTTCGTAGATCATGTATTGAAACTCGTTATTATTTTTTTTTTTTCCACAACAGATTGGCAAAATTCACAATATTTTACAGCAACAGATGAACAAATTTGATTTTTTTTTCTTTTTTAGCTATTGATTATTCAAATTAACTCAAATTAACTTTTTATAGCAAATGACTGAAGTAACCTATTTGTTTCTGAAATCTGGGACTAAATTTGTAACATTTTTCCATGATTGTTTGAAGAAATTCATGTTTTTTCCATGACCAATTCACAAATTAATTTTGTGAAATTAAAAAAAACTCACAAATTTACACACAATTAAAATATTCACAGATGAATCATGGAATTCTGCAAATTATCTCAAATCCTGCCGCTGAAAGAGAACTCCTGTCAAGAAGCTTTCTGCTTCTGAGGAAAAAAAAAAAAATGTGATGTAATTATTTGAGAAAACATTATCTCATTATGTGGATTTTATTCGAGGGTTTAGACATTTGTTTTCTTTTCCAGATTTTTTTATGTCTGATTTTCCATACTAATAAATTCTTTTAAATTAAGAATTGAATGCTTTAAATTTTTGAAAATTCAAAACAGAATCAATCCAGTATTACCTATTGTGTACTATATTTCAATTTTACTGTAGTAAATTTTTTGAATGTTTAGTTTTTTACTGTTTTCAGCGTAAAAAAAAAAAAAATGCAAAAATTCAAAGTATTGTAACTCAGTTTTGATAATAGAGGGATGCAGTTTTTTTTTTTGTTAGAGCATGAAGAAAGTTTTTTTTAAACATAACTATAGGACCCAAGGACAATATAAAATTTTAATCATATAAGTTCTAAAAAGAAAACTACAGTAGACTCCCTCAAATCCGCACTCCTAAAATCTGCAACTCTCTAAAATCTGCACATATTTTACGGATGTAAACAATGAAACATTCAGTTCAGATGTAGGTGCAAAATTTGACTTTTTTAGCTTTATATCAATTCCATATATATTTTAATTTGTAATTTTTGTTAAAGTTATTGAATTCATGTTTTTTCATGAAGAAAGAATAATTTATTTCTGAAAAAATCAAGATATTGCTGATATTGGTAATCACAATCTTACCAAATATATTATGTATTAATCAAGTATTTTAGTTATTAAGTCTGGCTAAACCTGAAATAAAGCTTCATTATTTTATGATTTTGATGTGAATCAGTAATGTACCTTTATGAGGCAAGTTTCATTGAATAATTTAGAAAAAACACATTTCATCTCTATAATGAATATTTAATTGTACATTATTATTAATTTGACCTTTGCTTTTAGTATTTTTATCATTTTAAAAACTATCTAATTTTTTATTATTTTAGTTTATTACTTATTTTAATATTTTAGCATATTGTAAGCATCCATTATACTTTTGATTTCATTATTAATTACATTAAAAAAAAAAAAAAAAAAATGTAAACAAAGCAATGACCAGAAATCCACAAAATTCTAAAATCCGCAAAAGCTCTGGTCCCAAGCTGTGCGGATTTAAGGGAGTCTACTGTATTTTGATATAAATAGATTTTTTGATTATGAACAACAACCATTTGTATGATACTTGCAATTGGAACTATATCTCTAAGCTAACAGTTTAGGATATGTTATTAGTCAATAAGATGGAACATCTTATACATGGTGTTAAAAATTTTAAGAATTAAACCACAGAATTCAAAAAATTTGTATAAATTTAAATATACTCAGAGTAATGGATATTATTTAACAAAATGGTCATTTTTTGAATGGTTTAATTTTGGTTTGATTCATGTTTATTTAAGGGTAACTGTCAGTATTATCTTCTCATGTACTGCTTATGATACATTCTAAAAACCACTATAACGCATTTGCTATTGCAGTGATTGATTAAAATTTTTTTTTGGTGAAAGATAAGACTCGTATCTTAAAAGTGATATAATTTTTTGGATGAAATATATCACCTTTTTTTTTAAATTTTAATTTAAAATTTCCCCCTTGTTTTCAATAGACACCAACAGGTGGAGATACAGGTTCTACTCGTTGTCCGTATGGATTAAAAGAGGATTGTTTTTATCGTTTTTATGTTTCATTTTTTATATGTTACCATTACTTTTCTAATAAATTCAATAAGGAATAGATTTTATACCTTATTACATAAAATTTTGTTCAGAAAGTCCTTTTGTTTTTCAAAAAAAAGCTTTTTTATTTGAAGAGACCGTGAAAGAAATGAAGGGAAAGGTTGTTTATTCCAGCAACCCCATAATTGCACTTTTTGCAAGAGAGGAATAGAGATGCCCCCCTTTATGCTTCCCAATCGAGGGGGAGACTTCCCTCGCCGTTCTGAACTCACCCCTTCAAAGCAGAAAGCCCCGTGTGACGTCAGCTGGATCCCGTTCAAGAGAGATAAGAATGTGCAAAGATGTGAAAGAGAGGGAAACTTTCTACTTTCTTTGGAATGTGTTAGATGGACATTTTCTTATGCTCTTGCATAGAAAAAAGTTCTGAACAGGACCGTGCTTGGGGGGGGGGGGGGGGGGGGGAGCCGGACATTTGCCCAGAGCCGCGAAAATTTGGGGTCGCAAAAAATTTTATGTTGTTTTTACATTTCCCCAGTTATTAAGAAGAGTGCGTTATGAATGACCTTTAAATTGACCTAAAATTTATAGAATTTTATGTTTTAAGTCTCCATTCTATCTAAATTTATATTTTTAAGTGAAAAAAGTATTAAATTGAAAGTGTCTGCTATTTTGCATTTTATTTTCTGCTTAATTTGATTGTAAGAGTCCTTGCATACCAAAAATGAATGAAACCACGAAAAAACACTCAGATTTTTACCGATTTTGTCAAAATATTCCATGTTTCATTTTGTAAAATATACATATCTTAACGTTTTATTTTGTTAAACTGCGGACTTTAGTTACTTTCAACGCAGGATATGTTGTTTCTGTTCGGCGCGAAATGACTTGCATTCGCCAGTGTATTTTAAAAGAATTATCGTAGAATTCATACACTTTACAACTAGATAAGCCATAGATTAGAAGATTTATCTGTAAGAACATACTTTTGGTTTCTTGGAAACTTTAAAAGTGTGCTATAGAAGGGCGAAAGCGCAGCGAAACATTCAATCTTTTACAGATTTTGTCGAAATTTTCACCAATTTAATTTTGTAAAAAATATTTCTACTGTCAGAAGTTTAAAAAAATTTTGTAGGTGATTAGATCTGATCTATTGGGATGCTCTAAAAAGATTGTATTAAAACACGGACACTTAGTTTCTTTTAATGGAGAAAATATATCGTCTCTGTGATTACTGGTACATTAGAAAGGTTTAAAATTCTGGCTTTTTAAAACAAATTACATTATTAAGTAGAAGAAGCTTTTAGCTTTTAAGCACATATTTTTGGTTTGTCGATACCTCTAAAACTGCAACCTTTTTTTTTTCTTTCAAGAGTGCTATATAATAAAACATATTGTATGCAGGCATAAATTTTGGTACTCGATATGGCTCACATCTATATATTAGACATACCAAAAATTTGGTCACAACTTTAATTAAGAATATTAATTTGATAATTATAGAAAAAATTATAAATTGGTTGACATAAATATTTCTTTGCAAATTTTTACTTTGCTTACCAATGTACATTACAAGATGACTAAAAAAGAAGGCTCAAAATTAGTCATAATTGATGATTTTAACTTATCACCTTAGGAGGAAACATTAATAAAAAATTTCTTTAAAAAGCTATAGGATACTATATTGTTATAATTAGGGCCTGACTGAGTAAGGCCCATGCAGGACAACTGCATTGGATGTTGGGTCTTTCGATTGAGCCCCCCCCCCCCCACAAGGGCAAATATAATTTTTTTGTTAAGCCTAACTAATAAAAAAGGCCAAAAGTCACAAAAATTCTTTATTTATCTGTTTATTTTAAACTTTATGTGGCTCTTTTCTCATATCTCCTCTGCTTTCGAACCTCATGCCCCCCCCCCCCTCCCTTCTCCCCTCAATGTAACAGTTACATCACAAATGTATTTACATTTTAATGATTCACATTTATTCTTATATTTCCATAACCGATGGAAAAGTGTATTCAATAGTTTCTTAAAGTTATCTCTTTTGTGCTATTCTGTATACAAATGCGAATAGTACTTGGTACGAAATTTACATATACAGACAATAAGTATAAATTTAGTTTTAGACACTTCTTTTAATTCAAAAAAAAAAAAAAAAAAAAAAATCCAAAAGGTAGAAAGGGGACCTCCCCAAATTACGTTTACCCCAGTTCCCCTCACAATTTAAGTCGGGCCCTCGAGCCCTGGTTGTAATAAAATTTTAATCATTTGTTTTCTAATGATATAGTTTGTTTTCTGCGTATGTGGAGGGAATAAATATAACTTTTGCCATTTTATTCATCAAACGTACCGTAACTTTAAAAAAATTGATCGTATCGACTTGAAGATGGTGTTATTCGATTTAGAAGAAAAAAAAATCCACATGAAACGATACACCATTTGACAAAATGTTTATTCCCCTCCTCCCAAGGTTAAAAAAATCCTCCTCTTTCTTCTTGAAATATGATAAACTTTATTAGGGGGGATTTCTTGTAATTTCATTTCTAGTTTCCAAAGTTCTTTCCAAATGTTGGTAACTGGCCTGGTTATCAGTTGGTTAACAGAAAAAAAAAATACTTGTAATATATACTGAACATATAATTCCTTCTTGATTAGGTTTTAAACTTTTAAAATGGTGTAGTAAAAAATGTCCTCGACTTTTTAATTTTGAACGATTTTTAGTGAGATTTTTGATACCATTTTTAGTGGATTTTTTCCATTCTGCTGCAGTTTTTAATATTGGAAAGAAACGTTTTAAACTTTTAGTTGAATATAGTACATTTTGTACATCACGATTTTAGAATTTTTTTTTTTTTTTTTTTTTTGTAGTGATATTTGGATATTCACAAAGGGATTCTGTTTCAGACTAAAATATTAAATTTTGTCTCCGTGGTTTTCAAAACAAAATTTTGCATAATTTCGTTTTTTGTGCCGATTTTACATACATGGTATATATGTATGCACATTCGGCAGTGAATTTTTGTTAGAATGCTATACTTCTCATTGTAATAAATTTTCTCCACTGGGATTTTTGAAAGGTTTTTTTTTTTATTTCCTTTCTTGATTTTATGTCATTAGTAAAAGGAAATGTATTCTAACGTTTAAGATTAATAATAAAAAAAATTTTTAATAAAGTTTAATTACATAGATCGATTTTTGGAATTTTTCTGTCATTCCGCTTTTTTTTTTGTTGTTGTTTGTTTCTAAGATTAGTTCGGTATCAAACTTTTACCCTAATATAGTGAATTTTATCAGCTGCTATTTAAACAATTTATTATTTTATTTTTTTAGCGTTTTTTTTCCTTACATTTGAGGAAAAAATGCAGTTACTGTCTTCTAGGAAAATATATTCAATCTTGTTCTGTATTTTTTAAAAACTATTTTTAAATGATCTTTATCGTTTTTCCGAGTTTTGCGGCGATTTTTAGGGTTTCGTTCATTTGACGAAACCCTATTCATCCTTGTCCTCTGTCTATCTGTCACAGAGTCCGTACACAAATTCTATACAAGTCAAAGCATTCAAATTTTGTATACTTACCGCTGAATACCTCTTGTAACACAACAAATCATAAAAGTTTGAAAAAGACTATTATTTTAATTAAAATATTTCTTTTAATATCATCTCTTTTATTTTTATTTATTTATTTATTTATTTGTCTTCTAATTGTAGCCAAAATTTAAATAGATATAAAAATTATTATGTATCTAGCATAAATTAATGGATTAAATAAAACACGTAATAAACGTATATTAGTTTTTATTTTGGTAATTAATTCCAGAATTGTCTTATCTTCATTCTCAATCATATTTGTCTTTGCTCAAGTTTTGGATAATTCGAGACAACAGCTCAGTTGCTATAAGTCTCAAAAGAAATCCTCCTTCAAACCAAATCCAGAATTGTATTTTTTGGAACGGCAAACTACGTGAGGCAGAAATAAAAAGAGATATATATTTTATTATTATTATTAGGATTTGATAATCGCAGTACAATTTTTTAAAATTATTGATTTAACAAATACTGTGGTACTTCCGCATGCTGATGTTATTTCATTTGCTGGAAAAATTCAGGGGGAGGAGAGGGTCGTCCGACTAGGAGTTATTTTCTAAATCTTATTAAGTTTGGGAAACCTAGAGAATCAATCGCTTTAAACTTTATAACACATAGTAAGAATAAGGATAAAGTTTTTTGAAAGAGATATTAAACGAAACCCCCAGTGCGATCTGATATCACACTTACCTGCTTGTTTGACTTTCTTGAAAGGAATTCGACATTAAAAAATTTAGCTAAATATATTAAAATTTATCCTCCGCGATTTTTGAATATTTAGTTATTTTAAATGACATTTTCCATACGATTGTTATTTATATTTTTCTTTTGCATTCTGCTGCAAGTTTTTGACATTCGTTATACAAGCTTTTTTAAAAAAATTTTAGCCTAATTATAGTAAATTTTGTTGTAAATTTTATAAACTTTGTATCGATTTTCAGCGTAATACATTACATTTATTTATCCGCAATTTTTGATTTTTTCGCGACTTTTAATGCAATTTTCAACATGAGTTTTTGACATTCGTAACAGGAATTTTGTTATTAACTTCAACTGTCAATTTATTTGTGAAAAAATTCCTTTTAGAATAGGTTAAAGCACTGTAATAAATTTTGTTTTTCTGCAATTTTTTAATCTTTAGCAACCTTTACTTTTTTTTTTTTTAAGTTTTGAAGCAATTTTTTAACGTTATAAAAAAAAAATCCGGTTATAATCTTTTAATCTAATGTACTAAAATTTGTCCTCGTTTCAGCTAAATTTAATCGAAGTTCGCTTAGCAAATTTCGAATTTGTGAATTTTTTTATGATTTATTTTATTATTTTTTATTTATTTATTTATTTTTTGAAGGGGAGGGGGCTCTATGGCGGTTTTTTGACTTTACAAAAGAAATTCTTTTTTAATCTTAAATACAATGGCGCAGCGAGGGGGGGGGGGTTTGGGGGTTAACCCCCCCCCCCCCAGAGCCATGACAAAAATACAGAAATTTCCATTTTTATGAACTGAATCATAAAAAACAAAACTAAGGTTAGAATTTTATTTGTTTTGTTCTCGAAATCTGCCGCTTTATTGAATCAAATTTTACTTAAAAATTTGACTCATTTAAGCGGCAGTAATGTATTTTCTTTTAAAAATGGGGAAAGTACATGGTAACAGTATCAGTATCGAAAACTGGTCACTCATTTCGGAAAAGGCCGGCATTCATTTATACTATTGGAAATCAGCCGAAGGCTAAAAGGAATGGTCATTTCCTGTCACTGCCAATGCCGTCTCGGGTTTTTCAATACTGCACCATTGGGGGGGGGGGTCTTAATTAGTTACATCTGTTTCTTGCTCTTTTTTGGAAACTGGACTGGACACTCCAATTACAGGAAAAACACAAAAACGCATGCTTTGAAGGATAGGCTTAATTCACAAACATTCTGTTGTTAGTTGCTGTAATGCTAAGGTTTCCTTTATTGTGCGTTTCGCCATGGATATTAAATCCTATTCAGAGAAAAAATTATGAAAAAGATGGATATAAGAGATCATTTTTTTAAATCTTTCGAATTCCTTGAAGCATTCTTAAAATCCAGATATGTTTGGAAAGTATATAATTCATTTATATTTATGTCTCTGGAAAGATATTAACAGCGCCGTGCGAAAGGAGGGGGGGGGGTAGAGTGCGGTCGCAGGGATTTAGGGAGTTCCGAATTTCTAACTACTTTCTACTTACTACTATTTTAACCCTTTAACATTCAGTGATCCCACGTTGGGATCACCAATCTTTACCGTTCCGCAAAGTGCTAATTTTCACACTAAATGCATCAAAATTCAGTTTAAAGATTACTTTTAACTATGTTTTTCAATACTAGATGGCAGCACTACACATATAATTTGATCTAAAGCTACTGTATATATTTTTTGAAAACCCACATTTTTGAATGAAATATTTCAGATTTTTTTGGGGTTATAAAAAAGTTCGTTTGCAAAAACAAAACAATGCTATTATATTGGCTATAGATCAATCTACTTAGACTATTTTAGTTTTAAATTTTTACTTTCATAGTTCTCGAATAAACAATGTTTGAATATGAGGTGCACCCGACCCGGGATCACTGAACGTTTGCGGACATGGGCAGTTTCATTACCGCTTCCCAGCATACGGTATCATATTTCACTTGCACGGCTGCGAGCACAGCTGTGTTTCCAAGTTTTGTTTTTGTCGGTGAGCTTAGGTCTTCTAAGGAATGTTTTTGCATGTGTGGGGAGGATTTGGGGAATGTCAAGGGGTGAAGAGAAGAAATTTTACCAGTTCACTCTTAGATATTCTCTGGAGTGGGTGTCTTATTTTTTCGTTACTTGAGTTTTCTCATAGTAAATTGCAATTAAATTTTTTTTTGTGCGAGATTTTTCTTAAAATGTCTGGAAAAGGGCTCAGCATTTCTGAAGCACTCAGAATTCTAAATGAATTGCCTGATGATGTTTCAGAATTTACGGATTCTAGTAGTAATACAGAAGAATATTACTCGAAATCAAGAGATATTTCGGATGATGAAGATATTGGCACCGACGAAGATGGGGATGCCCCTTCATTACCAGGAACATCTGCAGAGCAGGATGTAATATGGCATTTAAAGAAAATTATGCATAAATCTATTCCTGCTTTTACATCTCCAACTGGGCCAAGTGAGGATATGTGGGAGCTGCCAGAAAAAACACCCATAGAAGTTTTTTTAACAATTTTCTCTATTGGATTTATGAAAGAAATAGTCTTTCAGACTAATTTATATGCCACACAAAGTGAGAAGCCATATGCTCCATTAACTTTAGAGGAACTGTACATATTCTTGGGTATAAATCTGCTAATGGGCATAAAAAAGATGCCCAGTTATGCAGACTATTGGGCAAATGAAGAAGCCCTAAATGATTCATTTGTTTCGAGTCGCATGTCATTCAGACGATTTAAATGGATCCTTTCAAATTTGCATTTGAATGACAATACTTTGGAACCGAAAAGGGGAGATGAAAATTTCGATAAGTTGTATAAAGTGCGTCCTCTTCTTACCCATCTCTCTGAAAGATTTTTAAACGTGTTTCATCCAAGTGAAAATCAATCAATAGACGAATCTATGATTAAATTCAAAGGAAGAAGCACAATTAAACAATACATGCCCAAAAAACCGATAAAACGAGGTTTCAAAGTGTGGATGAGGTGCAACGATAGTGGCTTTGCATCTCAGTTTGAGATATACTCTGGAAAGAGAGAAGTTGTGGAAAAACACCTTGGAGAGAATGTTGTCAAAAGACTAACGGAAAGCCTTTATGGGAAAAACCACAAACTTTTCATGGATAACTTTTTCACCACGTATGAACTCTTTCGTTTCTTAGAAACAAAAAATATTTATTCATGTGGCACTGTTATCTTAAGTCGCAAAAATATGCCGAAGACACTGATTGCCCAAGATAAAAATTTAAAAAGAGGAGAGTTCGACTGGGCCGTTAGCAACGATAACATTATTTGCCTCAAATGGAAAGACAAACGGTGTGTTTCCATTTTATCCTCACTTCCTGATGCTGTGGAAAGAATCGAAACAGAAAGAAGAGAAAGGGATGGCAAAGTAATTAAAATAAATTGTCCGAAAGCAATTTCAACATACAATAAAAATATGGGCTTTGTGGACAATTTTGATCATATGAAGTCTCTCTATGAAATAGATCGCAAAACCAGAAAATGGTGGCATCGGATCTTCTTTCATTTCTTAGATGTAGCTGTAGTAAACAGCTACATACTACATAAAATATTAACTAATAATGAAATTCGCAGGGGTAAAGATTTTAGACTAAATCTTCTGTATTCTTTATGTTCTATGGGCACTTCAAAAATACCAAAGCCACTATCACCTCTAGATGCTTCAGCAGCTCCTCCATATAAACTCAAGGTATCAAAAGAGAAGAGATACAGAAACGTGGAACACATACCAATTAAATGCACAAGAAGAAGATGTGCCTATTGTAGCACGAAGAAAAATCCCCATCGCTCTCGCTACATGTGCAAAACATGCAATGTAGGACTGTGTTTCCTGAAGTCAGGAAGCAGTTGTTTTGAAAAATATCATTCAGAAAAATGAGTGAAAATAACATATATTTGTAAATAGTGTAAATATGATGTAATGTAAATATGATATAATCCAGATTTTTTTTTTTTTTGGGGGGGGGATGGGGTGCAAAGTAGCAGGCCTCCTCGTGGTGCACCCTGGGTAAAGCTAAATCTGCTACAGAGATCAGCTTTGGGCAGTTCACAGATGTCTTTATTGTATTGTGTGCTTCACAGCAATGCTCGGTCCGTCGCAAGTGAAAGCGCTAGTCAGTCAGTGATCCCACGGTGGGCTCACCCACAAAATTAAAACGGTAAGTGGAATGTTTATAAAAATTTATATCTATACTCCTCTAGACCTCAATAGACAGCCTACAAATTTTTATGTTGAAATTCAAAGTTTAAAGAGTAGTGTTCTTTTAAGGGTTAAAGGGACTACTTTCAGACAATTTTTTTAATTAATATTAATTCATATTTAAAAAAATGCCCGAAATAGGCAAGTAGGTAAACGGAAAAAAAGTTACCGGAAAAACAGTTATCGGAAAAAAAGTGACAAACTACAAAAGCGGAAAAGAAGTTACCGAAAAAAAAGAGACAAGGAATTGATTTTGGGAATTCATTATTGATTTTGAGGATTCATTGGTTAAGTATTTAGGGGGTATCAGGGGGAGGTTCTTAATTTAAGTAAATGGGTTTTTCGTGCTGAATTCACTGTTTTGGTTCAGTTTTTGGACATATGATAACCCCCCCCCCCCCCGTCCATAACTTCTCAAATTAAATTAATAGTTTTTTTACGCAGATTTATACGATTCGGTTGGAATTTCGGACATAACATCATTATGATAAGATGTATCTATGATTAGTTATAGAGTTCTTTTGCTTATTATAAAGGCAGGATGGTCAAATACTCCCCCCCCCCCCCCACAAATTAGATAGATCGGTTTTTAAGATCGGATCAAAATTATCCGATGTATTTCAAATTTAAGATATAGATTCTTTCTGATAAGGTGAATCCCTGAATAGTTTTAAGAGTTTAATGACTAAGTATAAAGGGGAAAGAGATGGGGAATAATCCCTCTTAAATTAAATAAAATGGCTTTTTACGCATAATTATCCGATTTGCTTCGAATCTTGGACATAGGTTCATTATGATAAAACGTATCTCTGATTGGTTACAGGGTTCTTTTCGTTATTATAAAGGGGGGGAAGCAATTATTTCCCCCTCAAATTAGATAAATCGGTTTTTATGCAGAATTATCTGATGTATTTCAAATTTTAAATATAGGTTCTATCTGAAAAAGTGAATCCCTGAATAGTTTCAAGGGTTTAATGGCTAAGTATAAAGGCAAAAACAGAGGATAACCCTCCCCCCCCCCTTTAAATTAAATAAATAGCTTTTTATGCAGAATTATCCGATTTAAAGAATTACTATTCAAATTTTGGATGTAGGTTCTTTATGATAAGGTGTATCCCGGATTACTTATGAGGTTCTTCTGCTAAGTATAAATAGGGAAACGGACGATTATTCCCCCCCCCCTTTAAATTAGATAAATTGTTTATGCATAATTATCCGATGTATTTCAAATTTTTGATATAGGTTTTTTCTCATAAACTGGATTTCTAAATAATTTTAAGGGCTTAATGGCTAAGTATAGAGGGGGGAACTGGGGATAACCCCACTTAAATTACATAAATGGCTTTTTACACAGAATTATCCGATTTGCTTCAAATTTTAGATGTAGTTTCATTATGGTAAGGCGTATAAGCTAATGAATACAGTTAAAATAGGGAGGGATGCATTTTAAAAATATATGTTAGAAAATTTTAATGTACAAACTATGTTGTATGTCACGAACGAATGAACTAATGAATTCATTAATTTATAGTAATAAAAATAGTTTTTTTATTACTAGCTTATGTTAGTAATTAGAAAGTTAATTGTTTAAAAACCTGTAGTTCTTGATAAATCTTCAGGTGTGAACACTTAAAAAAATAAACGGATTTAAATTAAAAAAAAAAAAAATGATTTTAAGAAAAACAGGATATTTTTTTCTTTGTTACGATGTTTATAGAATACTGAAAAATGCTACACAGAAACATAACTCACAGTTTTCAATTCAAACAGCTATTGAGGATATATAAACAAATCCTTAAAACTATTCAGGGATTCACTTTATGAGAAAGAAACTATAGCCAAAATTTGAAATACATCAGATAATTGTGCATAAAAAACAATTTATCTAATTTAAGGGGGGAATAATCGCGGCCCCCTTTTTATTAGCAAAAGAACTCCATAACTAATCAGGGATACCCCTTATCTTAATGAGCCTACATTCAAAATTTGAAGCAAATCGGATAATTCTGCGTAAAAAGCCATTTATTTAATTTAAGAGAGTTTATCCCCCCCATGCACCCTCTATACTTAACCATTAAATTCCCAAAATTCTTCAGGCATTATATACTCTGACGACTAACTGACAACATTAATCGTGGCAGAAGATAGATAGCGAGGTCTTATTGTGAAAAGGGATGCAGGGGGTGAAAATATCTTCATTCAAAAGCTGAGAAGAATAGGTGCTATTAACCTCAAGGGACATACCTAGAAAATAATTGCACTGGTCTAGTGGCAATGAGCTGAGGGGGACACTGGGATTATTGAGCACCGAGAGGGAAGGAAGGTAGTTGGAAGAAAGACATGAGCTGGTAATGTACAAGAAAATACATTGATGTAAGATGGCTTAGACGTGCTAAGCGAAATGTAATATTTGAGTGTGGCTCCTATGTAGTTGTAATGTCGTTTTATTTATTTTTTTAATAATTGATCTATGGTTCTAATAAAGAACTTGAGGAATTAAAAATGTGTTATTGATGAACTTAACAAATAAACCAACTTAGTAAAGAGAAACTCAGGGCACGACACCACAATACTATATATAAGCCTTATCAGAAAGAACCTATATCCAAAATTTGACACACGCTGGATAATTCTGCTTAAAAAAACATTCATCTTATTTAGGGTGGAAGGGGGGAGAGGTAATCGTCCGTTCCCAAAACTAATCAGGGAAGCGTCTTTTCAGTATGAACGTATATCCAAAAATTGAACCAAAACAGTTAATTCAGCATGAAAAAATTATTCACTTAAATTAAGAGCCGACCCCCGACTCCCCCCCCCCCATTTCATGCTTTGCCAATAAATCTCCAAAACCAAAAATAAATCCCCAAAATCAATTCCTTGTCACTTTTTCCCCAGTAACATGTTTATCTTGTCCCTTTTTTCCGGTAACTTTTTTTCCGTGTCATTTTTTTCCGCTTTTGTAGTTTGTCGCTTTTTTCCGATAACACTTTTTCCTAGATTCAGGCAAGTAGATATCATGATTAAAAAGCTATGTAACTGAGAAATGTTCTTCATTCTTTGATAAGATCTTTCAGAAGACGATTCTCACAGTGGATGATTTGAAACGAATTTACGACGTAGTAGCAACGAAAAGGAGAAAAAAATGGTTGCCATGCGATCAAAATCGCTTATAACTCGTTAACTAATATACTTATTATAAAAAAATGGCGTATTTGTTTCATCAATGTTTTTGTCAACGAACTTTGTCAAAAGATCGCCGAAAAAAGCGAATTTCCTGAGCGGATCGCAGGGAAAATGGCAATTTCACCAAATATCGCAGATAAAACGCTGATTTCGTCTGAAGACCGCGGGAAAACGTCGATTTCGTCTAAAGATTTCTGATATAATGCCAATTTCGTTAAAAAATCGGGAAAAAAACGCCGTTTTCATAAAAGATTGCTTAAAAATATTTTGTCAAAAGATCATTGAAAGAAAAGGTTGCTTTCATCAAAAGATCACGGAAAAAACGCCAATTTCGGCGAAAAACCGCGAGGATAAAGCGCCGTTTTCAAGAAAAGATCGCGTAAAATTACAAAATTTGTCTAAAGATCGTCGAAAAAACGCCGATTTTATAAAAAAAACACCGATTTCCTCAAAAGATCGCGGAAAAACCGCCGATTTTGACAAAAGATCGCAATAAATCACCGATTTTGCTAAAATATCGCAGATAAATTGCTGCTTTCGTTTAGAGATCGCGAAAAATGCCGATTTCGTCAAAAGATCGCGGAAAAACGGCCGATTTTGCTAAAATATCGCAAATAAATCCCTGATTTCGTCTGAAGGTCGCAGGAAAACGCCCATTTCGTCTGAAAATCGCGGATAAACCCCCCCTCGCGGGGGGGTAACTCGCCGCCCCCCCCCCCGCCGATTTCCGAAAAAAAATTTCAACCAGAATCATCCTTGAAACAACTGTATCCCCCCCCCCCCCAGAGCCGAATTCTGGCTGCGCCACTGTTAAATAAATTTTACTGTCTGCAATTTTTGAAATTTTAACAATTCTTTATATACTGTTTTTAGTGCCCCCCCCCCTTTTATTTTCTTTCGCGATTTGCTGTGATTTTTTTTGCATTAGTAAAAGAAATTCAGTTTCAATCTTCCAATCCAATGTAGTACATTTTGTTCTCTTTTCTATAACGTTTAATAAGAACTTATGGATCGATTTTTTTTTTTTTAACATTTTGCTATTTTTCTTGCGATTTCGCGTTTTGAAAAAATACAATTTTTTTAGATGCCCGGAAATGCAGCGCACATCAGGTTAGCTGTGATTATCAAAATCTAATTGTTTTCTATATTGATTAGCGTGATATAGCAAACTATTTTCACAAAGAAAAAAGAAAGAATCAAGGTGAATTTATTATTGAATTAAATATTTCATTGTTGATAGTTGTGTGTTTGAAAATAATATTTTTAAATGTTTTAATTGTTAGTGTTTCATTTGAAATGATTAGGTAATTTTCTCTGTCTATCATCATTTTTCTATTTAATATCAATAATATATTGCAAAGTTTGCGCTAAATTTATTTACTATTTATATATTTTTTTTCATTTCATAATATTGATTTTGACATAATAATGTGTGATTTCGCCGAATCTAAATCAAGAGAAATTACTCTCTTCTCTAAACTTTTGTCTTATTTTTAGTAGCTGTTTTCTTATTAATATTATCAATATGCGATTCTGTGTTGTATATGCAATTTTCAAAAGATAAATAACTTGTTATACTAAATCATTATTTTTCGCTTTCTGTTTGAAATTCATACACAAATATTATGCGCAATGTGATTTATTTTAAATGTTTAACATATTTTGTCTCAGTAATATTTATTTTTAAATTACTCTTTACCTATTGTAACAATTTTTCTTTCTAATATCCATAACGTGCTTGATTTTTCGAAATGAAAAACAAGGTAAAAGAGATTTTAAGTATTACTGTTATTCTTTATATGAGACTTGCTGGCCTTTTTTTATATACTAGTATAATATTATTTATTAATTTAATTTCAAAATAGTTGTTGTTATTTTTAAAAAGATGCAAAAATAAAATAAATAAAGCAGTTTAATTATTTTAAATTCGTTAAATATAAATATATTTTATAATGCATTTTATATGTATGTAAATAAATTATAGTTATTATACTAATTTACTTATTTTTTAAAAAGTTTGAGTAGTGGTAAAAAGAAAAAAATGTCATAGGGTCGGCAAAGTAAAGCTCGCCTCAGGCGGTGAAATGTCTAGCACCGGCCCTGCTTACATAAATAACAGCGATTACAATTGAATGGTATATACTATTTCAATAAAAAAATTTTAATTTTATTTAAGAAAGGTGTTATAATAAAAATAAATGACATTGACATGTTTCGGAACCGTCAAATAAGTTCCATAATCGTAATATAAATTAAAAATAAAATTTCAAAATATTTCACAGTCAATACAAATGACATGCGACAATAAGATATAAATAACAAAAAACACAATAAACACGCGCTCTATTGTAAAAAATTAAAATATAAATCCTGATCTAAAATATAAATAAAACTAAAATTTCAAAATATTTCACGGTCAATACAAATGACATGCAACAATGAGATATAAATAACAAAAAAAAAAAAAAAAAAAAAAAAAAAAGACAGGCGCTCTATTGTAAAAAAATTATATTAATTATTATAAAAAATATATTAATGTAATTTTTTACAATAAAGCGCCTGTTTTTGTGTTTTTTTTTTTTTTTTTTTTTGTTATTTATATATTATTGTTGCATGTCATTTGTATTGACCGTGAAATGTTTTGAAATTTTAATTTTATTTATATTTTAGATCATGGTTTATATTTTAATTTTTTACAATAGAGCGCGTGTTTTTTGTTATTTATATATCATTGTCGCGTGTCATTTGTATTGATCGTGAAATATTTTGAAATTTTATTTTTTATTTATATTATGATTATGGAACTTATTTGACGGTTCCGAAACATGTCAATGTCATTTATTTTTATTATAACACCTTTCTTAAGTAAAATTAAAAAAATTTTATTAAAATGTTTACATAAAAAGTGAATGTTTTAAAACCTGGCAATTTAAAAATCAATTGGATTTAATAAACTTTTTATCATGGTATATACTATTTTTTTTTTTCGATTGCTATATCATATACAGTAATTTTACATCATATTTAAACCTGTCCTCAAGCAATCCAATACATAAAAGAAACTAATATAGTTTAGAAAAAAAAATGCAAAGTAAGTATTAAAAATATCATTAATTAGGATCTATAACGATTAAAAAATTATGTCTTTGTAGCTTACTAAATAAAGGTAAATTTCAAAAGACTGCTTTCAGAACCATACAATGACAATATTACTATTGCATTCGAAACAATATTCTAGCTCACAGCTAGAGTCATTAGGATGTGCCATGCAGATCCTAATAAAAAATAAACTGACTATTGTCGGATTGAACATGAAGATCCTTTTCTTCGCACAAGATAAAGATCAGCTGGGCCCACCCCTTTTCTCCTACACTTCAAGGGAAAAATAAGGGGCCATATATGAAATAGCTGTAGTTAACAAAAAAGTAGGATTACCAAAAAATGAAAGTTATCGCTCTATCCCCCGTCGAGAAGTGTGAAAGTCCACACCATCTATTGACGATAAGCGTTTTTCTTTTCACCTGAACGATAGCTTTAAGAAATAAAATAAGAACAGCCTCCAGAAATATTTTAAAAACATCATTATTTAAGTGTGTTAAATATCTCTCAAATCTGATAAAAACAGTACAGTTTTTTGGAATCAATGCATAACAAAGGAAGTCCATTATATGATAACAATATCATTATCACAGATATTACAAGATAGCAATAAGATGGATAAATGACTACAAAGATTTCAATGAGCCTGAAAACCAGAGTGAATAAAATTTTAGTGATTTAAAAAAAATCTATAAAAAGAAACAAGTGTAAAAATGCTCTATACAAGTTGGAAAGGAAAATGACTGAATAAATAAAAATTAGTCCCAGGTTTAAAAGAAACTGAACACTAGACATATTGTAATGAAAAAATATGCTAATTAAAAATAGGTTTTACCAAATAATAAAGACAGTCACCTATGAAAATCTTTATGTTTAAGGTTCTGTACTTAGAGTAAGAGTAGAACAATTATAACATTACTCTTGTGTCTGTCACAGCCATTTTACTTATAAAATATGTAACATAGAAAACTCAAATTAGATGCAGTAATTAAGACTATTGACCCACATTTTCATAGATTATTAACAACCCACAAATTTAATGAGGAAAGATGTAGAGAAGCTAACTGAGCTACTTAAATAATGTATTTTCTTCGCATATTGTGTGAAAGCTTAAATAACCTCAAATTAAAAAATATATTTATTTTCATTTTAGGTATATTTTCAGAGATATTGCCAAAAATGTAATGCAAAAATATGTCTCCCCCATTCTTATTTTGAATCTACTTAATTATTTATTATTAATGTACTTATTAACCTAATTTATAAATAAATCTTGCAGCCATTAGCAAAGGGGTTGAGGAGCATTGGAGGTACACTTTTAAACATCATAGAAGTATAAAAACATAGTTTATAATTATTTTTTAAATTGTCAGTAATTAGTCAAGATATTAATCCTTAAAGATATGGATGGTTTGGACATACATAAAAACAGAGATGGTGTATTCTATGCACCATTGTCTTTAAAAGCCTAGATAACTTTTAATGATATATTTGTGAAATGTATCACCAGTTGTAGTATAAAATAAATTGACATCAAAATGTTAAAAACAGATTAATTTAATTAGAATTAATAATATAGTTACTACAGAATTCATAAGTAGTTTGGATGGAGTGGTTCGCTTAATATTGTACCTGTGCCTTAATGGTTAATTAAAAAGCTATCTGAAAAATGTGCATGGTCCAAGGTGACATTGCAACTTTGTGGCTTCCTTTCAAAGTACACTTAGCAGAATGCCAAGTTTAAACTTTGAAACAAGGGTTTTGTTTTAGTTACTCTAAGAAAAAATATTGCTATGCTGAATTTAGTTTTATGAAATGCCAATTGAAGTTTAATTATTATATATTAACAATAAAATTAGTGAATAAAGTCCATAAACAGATTAGTAATATCTGATATTATTTAGGATTCATATATCTTTTAATTTTCACTGTTCATCCAGTTATACTTTTCTAGGATAAATAGCTAGCTATACCAAATCTTATTTTCTATAGTTTTTTTTTTTTTTTTTTTTTTTTTAATAAAATCTTGTTATTTATTAGGCAATGATTTTTTTTTTTTTAATAATAATACAGTAATGAATTAATGCATTTATTGTATGGAACCCTCTGTGCATGAGTAATACTTGCTAAGCATAATAATATGCTACATAATAATAATTTAACATAAAAATATGACAAGAAATAAGGTAAATAAGGTTTTTTTTCCTAGTTCTGTTAATATCATATTTCTCAATATAATAAGCTACTTGAGACAAATAGAAAACCTACTTGTTTATAGCCTTCTAGAACAGATTTACAGTTTTCATATCGCCTGTGCAGATCAGCAAAGGCAGATTCAACATTTTGGAGATCTTCAAGAGCCTATGGTAAATTTATAGTAATTAAATAAAATTTCTGTTAAATAATAGGAAGGAAGGGATAAGCAGATAAGTAATGACAATACAAACCTGATCACGCTCTTTCATAACTTTTTGATTATTGCTTGTCATTTCAACACGCTCTTGTTCTTTGGCAGTTAACCATAAGGAGAAGATATTCAGCAGTTCCTCTAAAATACCTCTGAAATAAGATTTCAATGAAAAAACAAAAGCTTATTTTTTTTAACATATATTCCTTTAATTTATAGATATTTTTTGGAAGAAAATTAAGATGAAGAAAATGTACCTTGAAGCTCTATAACCTCTATTTAAGGCTATAACTTGATTTTTAAGAGCTTGTTTTTCTCGCTCCAGGAGTTTTACTTGATCACAGCGTTCTTTATCTCTTTTAACATGTTTTTCATGGAAAAGGAGTTCTTGCATTTTTAGTGCTTGGCTGAATTCTTCTTCAGTGAAAAGTTTATTTTCCTACAGAAACAGAAACTTGACATTGGTACATTAAAAATTAATAAACAAAACTTAAAAAAAATTCATATCTACATTTAAAATGCTGTAAAAATAAAGACTTTTCATAAGCAGGAAAGAAAAAAAAATATTCAACATTATAAAAATGAAGTTTTTTTTTTTTTTTTTTTTTTTTTTTATAATTGTTTGTTCTTATTTACTTTAAAAAATTGAAATTTGCACGATGCATGAAGATTGAGGATTTGACAACCTCAATGACATATGTATAAATTATCATTGATTATTAGAGTCCTGCAGAGTTTGAGTTATATCCAACTTGGAGCTTAAAATGTCTGCTTAAGGTCAACTTGAAACTGAACTAAAACTCGTAAAAAAAGAAAAATATATATATTTTTTAAAAATCAACAAAAAACTTGATCAGAAGTCAATGCACTTTATTCTACCTGACCCAAACTCAAAGTGAAAGAAAATATTAAATTTCTTTCATTTTGGGAAAATACATATTTTAATATAATTATAGAAAAATAGCCTACAAATGCATCTTTATTATCCATTTTATCTTTTTTGCATAAGAATAAACAGATCTACTCTCACTAATATTCAAATATATAGTTTTATCTAAAAGTGTTCAGAACTTTTTTTGGAAAATAGCAAAAGAGTCAAAACCTAACCTAAAACCAAAATATTTAATGTTAACACAACATAGAAAAGAAAAAGAAAGCATAAATTTGACTTGAACCAGGCTGTAGATCAGTTTGCATTTAGGTAAAATCAGGTTGTCCTACTCGATAAAGGGCTCCCATTAGCAACTGCATGAAATAATTAAGAAACAATATTCTATTTAAATTTCTGTAAAAACAAGCAATTATTTGGGACCATTATGTAACTTTAAAAATAAATTTTAATTGGATAAAATTTGTTTGATTATTTTCAGTTATTTTCTTTCTTCTCAAAGGTATTAAAAGAGTATGTGTTAAATTATAGTACAGCATCAATAAAAAGATATGGAATAATTCTGATTTGGATTTCAACTGTTTAAACTAAATTAATCTTGAATTAAACATCAATTAAGAATGACAAACATATTTTGAATTATTATTGCAGTGAGATTTAATCTGTAAAATAAATACGCCTAATAATTTTTATAAAAATAAAAACTATATTTTTTTTCTTCATAATATTGATGTTTCATTTCTGTGCAAATCTTGTTTTCTATAGACACAGTACTATTCCATGAAATATAATACAACATTCCAGTTTAACATTCTATTTATTTTTATTATTTTCACATACATATGATATAAATGTCCCACCTCAGGAAATGAGCCCCCAACAACAGATAACAGTACAAACTTCTAAGAAAAAAAATTTAATGTATCAGTTAACATCACAACCAAAACTGGATAAGTGCTTCATGAAATACAGATGGAGATAATTAGCTTAAAAAATGACACTATTTTACAAAATCTAATGATTTATCAGCACTGATTTCCATCATCAAGTGTTGCAATACTTAAATTTCTGAACATCTATTTGGAATGAATGTATCATGAATATTATCAGATTTTGAAGCACAATAAATAAAAATTCATGAAACATTTTGTTAAATAAATTAAAAGAAATACCCCATGAGAGAAAAAGTAAAAGCATTATAGAAAAGCTAAAATAGTGCAAATTTATGCATGCAGCATTAAATTTTATTTGTAACTTTCATTGGCTAATTTAATCCCAATAATGCATAACTGTCATTTTCTTCATTAAAGTCTGTCACAATGAGATTAAGCATAAATAAGAAAAATAAGATTTTTCTTTCTGTGACAGTATAAAGAATTCATTACTTGCAAATTTAAACAATATAAAAATAAGACTTTTCATATTTAATAGTAAATTTACATAATATGGCAAAACTTTAATAACCAAACAATTAGAAGCATATATAAAATGAGGTTCAAAAGAAAGCTCTTAATGGAAAATGTGTACATACAGTGCTTAGAAATATTAGTGAATGATTTTAAATTGATTGGCAGAAATTTAATAAAATTAAAATTAATTAAAAGAACTATGCATTTTCACATAAAATTTTGTTAAGCAGCATGGTCACCAGTTACTCAATGAAATGTACAAAATTCTTTTGAAAGAAAAAAAAAGGTTCCACAAGTATTACTGTAATGCAATATATTTTGGATTGCATAAATTTATTGTGAAAATAAGGGATACATAAAATGCTTACTTGAACACAACTCTGTGTATGACTAGCACTTGTTTTATCCATCTGAAAGTGTATTTTCTGTTATTAAATTCATGGAATGTCACAATACTAGAATTAATATTTAGAATATTATATGATACACAGAAATGGTACAGTGCAAAATCCAAAATCTAGAATCTTAGAGACACTGGTGATTCATGTAATTTGATGGATTAAAGATAATCTATATGCATTGTCATTATGCTTGATCTTAAATTAAATGAAGTGATAAAATTATGCTACTAAACCTTAATGAACATAATTCAATATTAAAATGTTATTTTCATTTATCATATGGCTTTACTAACCACTTCACGGAGAGCAACACATATATGATGTATAGGATGTTCAGAATCCTTGATTATTCTTACCAATAGTTTTAAATGGTAAATTTTGCCTTATTTAATAACAAGATTTCTGCAAGTAAAATAGTCAAAAATTTCTATTTGTAAATACTGGTAATAAAAGATTAAATATTCCATACAGTGCATTCACCTCAAAGAGGTTCGAGTGAGTTAGTTTTGGTGTTTGACATGTCTTTTTCCTAACATAGCACATATTTTTTTAATTCACAAGTCAGTTTCTTTCTTCAAATCTTTTAATTAGTGTCTAAAGTAAATGGACCACATCTCTGATAAAATTTTCTCTCTACAGCCTACAACATTCCCAATGTTAGAGATACAGAGAATTTCCAAATTCAGAACAATACTACAGTTTTCACCAAACTTATTCTGATTTATTCTTAGAAAGTTTTCATTGCACTCAGAAATATCATTCACCTCATTTTCATTCATGATATTAGGAATACAGATTTCCTTATATATTCTGTTAATTGTAATATTTTTTTTTGCTCCTATGGGTATTAAGCCTCTTATTTATCTCTTTATTTTTGTTTTAACTCTTTAGATCCCAAGCTCCAAAAAACTGAATGACCTCAGAATCCCAACAAAATTGCCGAAAATTCTCCTTGTTCCCCCCCCCCCCCCCCATTCTTTACTAAGGCAGCAGGGTAAGAAACAACCCACTGCTTCCTTCCTCTCGTCAAAATTTTGGCAGGTGGTACATCCCTTTTTTTATCATCCTGCTTTACTTTACAGATAACAAAGTTACGAAGAGAAACAGTAAGATGGAAAATTTTCAATGATTACATTCTGTTTATGGTGTATTTTGTTCTTTTCTTCCTCCATGGAAAATTTCAGACATACATATTTTTTATGTTTGTAGATCACGCCATTTTTATTTACTTAATGATGCTAAAAAACGAGTATTTTTGAACTGTATTTTTAGTTTTAAATCATAATTACTCCAAACAATCTTTTAGTTAAAAAAAATTCTATTTTAAAAATACTTTATTATTGTATATGAAAATTATTGTAACTTATATGCATATTAATTAAAGTGTTCATATAATCTAAAATGAAAATAAAAAACAATGTGTAAATTCAGCTATGAAGTTGAAATGTTTACTTAGAAAAGATAGCTTTCTAAAAACTGAAATTCCTCTTTGGAAAATACAATGAAAAAAAATGTGTCTTCATAAATATCGAAAATACACTATTTTTTGAGGTTTCTAAGGATAACAACTATTTTTGAATCCTGGGTAACTAAAAATAAGTTATGTATTTTCTTTTGTGTTCATATTACCGTATTTTCGGGCATATGCGCCGCACACACCGTAAGCGCTGCACCTCCGAAAATGCATTAAAATAAAACAAATATTCATCAGAAGCGCTGCACTTACGAAATTACATCAAAATGTTAAAAATTGCGTTATATTCAGTGTTTTTTCGCGTTTTTTTTTAACAATTGCAATATAAATCCAATTTTAAATTTAGTATATTTTGTATATTTTTTATGATAAAATTAAATTTGAATTCGTTCAGCCTTTTTTTTTGCGATTTTTTTAATACTTTTATATAGTTTGTAATGCGGTTTGCAGGGTTTAATCGCGATATTTGATGAAATTTGCAGGGTTTTATCGCAATATTTGACCAATTTGCTTTTTTTTTCGCGATACTTGAAAAAATTTGCGGTTTTTATGGGGATGAGCAAGGGATGAATAATGATGAATTGAATGAATCATCAATTTTGATACTTGAAGCAATACTTGAAAAAAATGTGCGTTTTTTTTAAAAAACGTGATGAAATGAAAGAATCATGAATATGTTTGATGAAATGTTCGTTTTTTCGAGATTTTTTAATAAATTTCATGCTTTTTTTTCAAATTTCTCCATTTTTCTGCGTTTTTTCGCCTGAAGTTACGTTTTTTCTTGTTTTTTTTACCGTTTATTTATAGATACGACATATTTACATTTTTTCTAACAATTTTTTTGATAATTCTTTTTGCCGATCCTTGGAGAAATTCACGATTTTTACAAAATCTTTTGACATAATTTGTGTTTTTTAGAGATTTTTTTTACATATTTCGCGTTTTTACTGCAATCTTTCGTCGAAATGTGGGTTTTTTAGCGATACTTCGGCGGAATTCATGATTTTTCATGCGATCCTTTCAATAAATTTGCGGTAATTTTTGCGATTCTTTGGCAAAATTAGCGGTTTTCTTTTTTTCAGTGATTTTTTTTATAGTGGGGACTAGCGTTTCATTCAGAAGGGCGGATTAACTGGATTTTACGATAATAAAATTCTAGTTTTTCAAGTGATCCTTTCATGAAATACATTTTTTTTTTTTTTTTTTTTTTTTTTTTACATATTCGCGCTTTTCCCGCGAATCTTTGATAAAAGTCGTGTTTTTTCTCCCGATCATTTGATAAAATTCTTGCTTTTTCTGTGAATGATTGACAGATTCGATGAATTTGAGAATAACAATCAATTACCTTTCCTGGATGTTTTGGTTTCCCGCGAAAATAACCTTTTTCACACAACTGTCTATCGTAAACCATTCGCAGTATCTTTGCCCCCCCCCCCCCATCGCCTTTCATTTCACCCCCCTAATCAGAAATTAGCTGCCTTTAACACTTATGTACACGGGGCCTTAAATATTTGCTTCTCTGATAGCTTACTTAAAGCAGAATTAAACCATATTAAATCCATTGCCATTGATCGGGGTTTCCCAATCAAAATCGTTGATTCCATTCATAATAAATTAAGAAAACGTACTCCTTCGAACTTCAACTCAGACCGCAATGTTAATTTAATTATTCTTCCATATTTTCCAAAAATCAGTCATCAAATTTCCAAAATTTTGTCAAAATTTGATTTTAAAATAACCTTTACTCCTTTCAATAAAATTAAATTATCTAATCTCAAAGATCCAATAGATGATTTTTTCACATTGGGGTATTTATAAGATTTCTTGCGAATGCGATAAAATGTACATCGGTCAGACGAAGCGTACCTTGAAAAAGCATGTGGGAGAGCACAGTGCTAATGTTAAAAATTGTGAAATAAAACGTTCCGCTATCACCAGCCATTGCTGGACCAATAGTCATAACTTTAAATTTTCCGAAGCCTCAATAATACAATATTGTTCATCTGTTTATGATTTAGACTTTTGGGAAGCCTATCATATATGGAAAAACTCTAATAATTTAGTTAATGACATGTCCAGTACTCCAAGATTTTCTGATGTCTGGTTTCCATTCCTGTAATTTCACTCCCCCTCCCCCCTCTGGTTCTCTTTGATTTGGACTCGTCCGTTGAGATGTGTCATATGATTGGTCTCCTCTGGGTGCGCGTGCCAGCTTATTTTTACTGTTGCTTTGCGATGTTTCTCAGTCAGTTCGCCTTAGCGGCGAGCTCAGCTACACGGCTTATTTTATTTTATGATGTGACTTTCTTTTACGTTTACACTTTTTAGCACTGATGATGGGACTTTAGAAGTTCCAAAATATGTATGCTTTTAACATCTTTTATTTTAATATTTGCGCTCTTTAACGTCGTTTATTTATTTAGTTATATATAAGCACAAAGTACAATCCTCCCCCCCCCCCTTCTTAAATGAATGTGTCTTAAGTATTACTCATACACTAATTAATAGTAGTCGGTCACATAGTAATATATCATTTTTATGATAGAAAGATAGAGACAAAAAAAAAAAAATCAGGATGATATGGAACATAAAGATATAAAAAATGCAAACTGATATAAAAAATTGTTTTATGCAGGAGCTATTCTGTTGGAAGAATTTACAATCTATTTTTTTCTCCCCTTAAGCTGTTTATGTAACTCCAAGAATATATTTTTAAATCATTATATTATGTAATGCCAAAAATATATTTTTATATTGTTATTTATGTAATTCCAAGAATATGTTTATAAACAGACATAAATGTAAAAACATCTTAGTTATATGATTTTGTTCTAAGTTTCTATATTATGACTTTGAATTTGTCAAATAAAATTAAATAGAAAAGTTTTAGAAAGAAAAAAATATCAAACATATTTATGAAATTATTCTATAGTAAAATCCTGGTTATCCAAGAAGCATGCGATCAAAGCATTTTCGGTTAATTGAGGTTCCATACAAATTTTTGGATAACCGAGGATCCATAGAAATTTTGAATAACCAGCAGGCTTATGGTGGAAATTTCCTTGATGAAAGCCTGTGATTGTATTTTAGAATGTCGTTGTAATTATAAAAATGTTGTGGTAAAATGTGTAGTATTCAAAGCACCCTGTATGATGAATCAAAATTACAAGTCGCTCCAACAGCAACGCAATAAGTTATTGGTTAAAATCGAAGATCAGCGCCATTAATCATGTAGTAAGAGTTCGCTTTTTAAACATGCCAGCGCTGTGCGAAAGGGGCAGTTGCCCCGGGCACAAAAATTTATGAGCCGCCAAATTCATACGACAAAAATCCTTTTTAGCCAATCACAAAAAAAGTTGGAAAGGGGGGGGGGGGGCAAATTGAAACTTTGCCCCAGGTGCACTTTTCTCTTTGCACACCCCTGCGAAGAGAGAACTTTTGGCACCGATGAGAGAAAGGGGCGTGCAACACAGAACCTTGGAAAAAAAAAATACAAACAAATTTTATAGTTAATAATTATTAAAACAACTCTTCAATATATTTAAAATGATTCAGAATTGTTTTGATATAAAACTTCAAATAAAATAGTAATCACAAATTAAAATATGTTGAAAGTTGTCATTTGACATCAGTAAAATTAGTGTTGGCAATAAAATTTTTCACATTTAAAAAGGACTAAAAAATTTTAAGGTCTTTTGATTAATATGATTTTTGGATAACAGAATTCTACTGTATATAGGGGAGAGGGGGGTCATGTTTGAACTGAGGACACCTTTGAACACTCTAAATATTTTCCCTCAAATAAATTATTTTAAAATAATTTATATGGCAATATATTACTACTGTTTCATTGATATAAGTATACAAAGCTTCACCATTTTGTATGAACAACTCTGTCTAAGCAAGGTATGTATTTTTCTCTCTCTTGAATCTAAACTTAAGGAAATAAAGTTGTAAGATTTTTACTCACAATTTTGTATCCCTAAAATTTTAATTTATTGTTCAATAGTTAAATAAAGATATTAGCTTTAGTTTATAAGCTTTGTTTTATTCTAATTCTTCAGCCGAATTTAGTAAACCACTGTAATGTTAAGGTCCAAGTGACAGGGCACCACTGAACAGAAAAGTTGGGGCACCTTTGAACAGTGAAAAAACACCCAATAAACTGGAGATAAATAGTAATTAAAAACCTTTAAAGAGAATATTTAAAACTATGAAGTAAAGAGTTGTTTACAGATCTAAATGTTATTTTTAGAATTTTTTTTGTGAAAAGAGATTAATTAAGAATGTCAAAGAACGTAGACTTATACTCTTAGCAATCTCCCTCCCTGCTCCGTTACTGCACTCATAGATTCCAACCTCTAGATGTATCAGCGATGGGAACTTTAAAATTTAAATTGATCTTGCCATTCATTTATTGGATAAATGCAAATACTGAATACACAATAACGATTTATGATTTAGCAGGTTTGTCAAATTTTATATCAGGTTTCTTCATAAAACGAGTGAATGGAAAATTTTAATTTTCCAGAAGCATCTAATATTATATTGGCATATTTAAAGAATACTGTAAAAAAGTTTAACTTAGCAACAATACTTTTATGTTTGAATTTTTATATTTGTTTTTAAACATGCGAAGAGAGAACTTTCGGCGCCAAGGAGAGAGAGGAGCGTGCAACACAGAACCGTGGAAAAAAAAAAAAAATACAAACAAATTTTAAAGCTAATAATTATTAAAACAACTCTTCAATATATTTAAAATGATTCAGAATTGTTTTGATATAAAACTTCAAATAAAATAGTAATCACAAATTAAAATATGTTGAAAGTTGTCATTTGACATCAGTAAAATTAGTGTTGGCAATAAAATTTTTCACATTTAAAAAGGACTAAAAAATTTTAAGGTCTTTTGATTAATATGATTTTTGGATAACAGAATTCTACTGTATATAGGGGAGAGGGGGGTCATGTTTGAACTGAGGACACCTTTGAACACTCTAAATATTTTCCCTCAAATAAATTATTTTAAAATAATTTATATGGCAATATATTACTACTGTTTCATTGATATAAGTATACAAAGCTTCACCATTTTGTATGAACAACTCTGTCTAAGCAAGGTATGTATTTTTCTCCCTCTTGAATCTAAACTTAAGGAAATAAAGTTGTAAGATTTTTACTCACAATTTTGTATCCCTAAAATTTTAATTTATTGTTCAATAGTTAAATAAAGATATTAGCTTTAGTTTATAAGCTTTGTTTTATTCTAATTCTTCAGCCGAATTTAGTAAACCACTGTAATGTTAAGGTCCAAGTGACAGGGCACCACTGAACAGAAAAGTTGGGGCACCTTTGAACAGTGAAAAAACACCCAATAAACTGGAGATAAATAGTAATTAAAAACCTTTAAAGAGAATATTTAAAACTATGAAGTAAAGAGTTGTTTACAGATCTAAATGTTATTTTTAGAATTTTTTTTGTGAAAAGAGATTAATTAAGAATGTCAAAGAACGTAGACTTATACTCTTAGCAATCTCCCTCCCTGCTCCGTTACTGCACTCATAGATTCCAACCTCTAGATGTATCAGCGATGGGAACTTTAAAATTTAAATTGATCTTGCCATTCATTTATTGGATAAATGCAAATACTGAATACACAATAACGATTTATGATTTAGCAGGTTTGTCAAATTTTATATCAGGTTTCTTCATAAAACGAGTGAATGGAAAATTTTAATTTTCCAGAAGCATCTAATATTATATTGGCATATTTAAAGAATACTGTAAAAAAGTTTAACTTAGCAACAATACTTTTATGTTTGAATTTTTATATTTGTTTTTAAACATGCGAAGAGAGAACTTTCGGCGCCAAGGAGAGAGAGGAGCGTGCAACACAGAACCGTGGAAAAAAAAAAAAAAAAATACAAACAAATTTTAAAGCTAATAATTATTAAAACAAGTTTTCTATGTATTTAAAATGATTCAGAATTGTTTTGATATAAAAATTAGAAATAAAATAGCAATCATGAATTAAACTATGTTGAAAGTTGTCATTTGACATCGGTAAAAATAGTGTTGACAATAAAATTTTTCACATTTAAAAAAAGTCTTGGGATCTAAAGACTTAAAGGATCCTTTGGTTAGGCCAATTTTTAGATAACTGGGATTCTGATAACTGGGGTTCTACTGTACACATAATAGACTTAAGCAATACTTATTTGGTCATATAACTTAGCAACAGTACTTTTATGTTTATGTTCATTATGAACTATAAATTATGAAACAAAGTTTTATCTGTTCTTTTTTTTTTAAATAAGTGATAAGTTTCATTTGAGAAATGATAGTGTAACCTATATTTAACTATTTTACATTAAAGAAAATATTAAAATTTTAATCAGACAATATGTATTAATTATTCACTACTTACTGAAACAAACTATATATATTTTTTAAATGATAGGATATTTTAATCAAATTTTTAAACATAAGTCATTTTTTAATAATTTTCAATTGTTTAAAGTGCATTACATAAGTAAAGCATAAAATGCTCTTTGACTTTTTTTTTTTGGTAAAACAACTTTTATGAATTTTTATTACTGTATCTATTAATATATTAGCAAATACTTAATAAATTTTGAAGTACTTATAAAAAAGGAAAAACATTATCAACACTAACTTTTTTCATGGATAGGGAATTCATGTCTATTAATATAGGATCATCTGATGGCAAAGTGTTGGAATCAGTAGTCATGATTCCAGAAGGATTCTCACATTCTTTTTCATTTCCACAGGCTGCATTTAATGAATTGCTAAAAAGACAATATAAATGCCAGATGAAAAATACATAAAATAAATTATCTTATCTTTAATATTTATATCTATTGATAAAATTCTTACCTGTCACCACTTATATCTAATCCAGAATCTGGAGCACTTTTTTCTTGATTCCCTAGATTAATTAAAAAAGATACGCTGTATCAATTATTGTATTTTCATTTTTAATATGATATAAATAATTTACAAATAATTCAATATTGCCAACTGTATAGATGATAAATATATTATCTACTCTAACATACAAAGCTAAACTCCTTTGAGACAGGCAACTTTTACAGAATTTTTAATCTTTTATCATAGGTTTTTGTAAACAGAACTTTTTATCTAAATAAAGAAAATGTCCTGAATAAATAATGCAAAATTTATAGTAAAAAATAACTTTGAGAATAATCAAATATTCTAATCATTTTATGAATTACATATATGTGTAATGTTTAACAAATTTAAATTTAAAGTTATATAATCAGATTTAAATTGGGATTTACACTGCCACTGACCATTATGTCAAACTATAACAAAGCATCATTTGGTAAAAATTGAATGATTGAAATTGACAAATTACGAGTTTTAAAAAATCTTTTTGCTTTCAGCTAGACTATTACCCACTTTATTGAACAATTGAAACTCATTTTATGCAACTTACTCGTATTTTGATTATTTTCACAATTCATTCATATTTTGTTCTTTTTATTTTAACTTTCCATAATTATATGTTGTTCTATTGCCTGCAATATATTCTGCTGAACTGTCTACATGGCAGATCACATGATATGGCCAATAAGATTCTCAGAGTGAAAAGCATTTTCCAGCTGTCAGCCCAAGTATTTCAACAGGCCGAGCTTTGGCATTTTAAATCAAAGGTCTTGGGCTTGACTCTTGCTCTGAGTGTTTTTTCACTGAATCAGAAAAATCCAGATTGTGAGATGTCTTTACCCATCAGTATAGACAAGTTAAAAATAATTTTATTAGTTTCTGTAATCAACAGTTGAATTATGATCAATAACCAGTTTAAAAACAACTACAAAAGTTTAGAACACAAACTGAAAAAGAGATGTATAAAAGTATTAAAGAACTAATTTAGGATCAGTGTTTCTCAATGAGCCCATTACTAACATTTCAATTCCCTATAGTTTTTTTTTTTTTTTTTTTTTTTTTTTTTTTTTTTACGAATAGCCAAAATACAGTTAGTCAAAATGCAGTGGAAAATCAAATTCAAAAACAATTTTAATAAAAAAATATTTTCAATAAAAATAAAATCTACCTATAAAAAAAACCTAATTTTAAGTTTCAAGAATGATGCCATGGATAATATAACAACACAGACTAAAATTATGTTATGTGTCAATTATAATAAGGCCAGCAATAGATATTTTACTAATGATTAATTTAATAAATCATTCAGAGTTATTAGCATTATGCATTTAGATATAGTATTTAAAAAAAAAAAAAATCATACCTTCTAGATTTTTATAGGAATCAAGTTTCACAAAAAGGGACAATCTACCCAAAGGTGATTCTCTAAGCAACTAAAAAAGTAAATGTCATACCATATAACAATTGAAAAAAAAAATTAAGATAAATTTATTGCAAGAAAACTATGTATATGAACTTATTTTTAAAACTTTATATAAAGCAATGCACAAACACATCTATCACAAAAATTAACCAAAGTAATGTTGTAAAGAAAGTCAGATGCATTTTTTAACAAAATTTTAAAGTAGAATTTTCATGTAGATAATGCAATACAAAATCTCTTTTGTTAACTAAATTCTTGCGAAATGAAACCCATGTCTTGACAGATATCTGGTACAAAAATCCCAAGCAATTTTGGTGCATACTGCAGTTTAAATGCTTCCATTCAGTTTTTTGTTCAAGATCTTGTCTTATCAAAAAAAAAAAAAAAAAAAAAAAAAAAAAACTGTAGAAAAATTAGAAAAATGATAGTCACTCTAGTGTATGTATTAAGTAGTTAACAGTTAGGCATTTTATGTTTAAAAATAGTAAGCAAAACCTGCTTAACCCCTGACTGCCGAGCAAAAGGACAAAATTGTAATCTTGTTTTCTCTGTAATTTATTTTAAATGTTTATAAATGAGGGATTTTCTAACATGTTATAATTTTTTTGTTACATATATGCTTATAAGCCTTGAAAGTATCAATCATAACTTAATTTCTTAAAACTGGATTATATTTGTAGAATTATATTAATTTAAACACAGATTTAGTTGCAGTGAAATCTACAGCCTAGTGAACAGATATATCAGGTCACGGCAGTGGAAAGGTTAGAAAATAATTTAGTAAAATCTGAACAACCTCTTCTCAAGTGATTAATTTTCTAATAGATATATATACAGTAAAGCACCATTTATATATTTTTCATTTATACATCTGTTACATTTATATGCCACTCCAGTATGGTCAAGGTTTCATCCCTACGTATTTTAATGCTGTAACGTTTTGTTTATACAATGCATAATATCAATTATATGTTGTTTCTTAAATGCCATAACATAATTTTCTCAGAACTTTCCCTCCCAATGTCATTCCTTTTTTCCCTTTCAGCAATATTTGTAGAAAAAGTTGTAGAACATGTGTGACTGCAACAGGAATTATTTCACAGAGGAGCCTGTAAAGGGGTGAACTGCATTAATACCCTTAGAATGATTTTGGTTTCTGACAATATTAGTGAAAAAAATTTCCAAGAACTCCATACATATTCCAAACCTGCCAACTTTTTGAAGATGAGAAATTGCAGCATACTGAATTCAAATTAATCTATAAATTGGTTGGTTGGTTTATCATGTTTCGTGGCCACTTTTTGACATTTGTCAAAGGAATAAGGTTTCAGTGATTCAACTCAATACATCGATCACAATAAACTATCATGATTTTCAACAAGTGACTGCATAAACAAAAAATCACTTTTGTCAATTAGCTGCAAAAGAAAAATTTCGTCAAAAGATCAGCAAGAAAACTCAAATTTCATTGAACGACTGTGGAACGAAAATACAAATTTTGTCAAAGGGTCATGGTAAAAAATACAATTTGTCAAATAACTACATTAAAAAAAAATGTGAATTTTGTCAAAAGTTTGCAGTAAAAAGTGTAGATCAACAAAAAATTGTGATAGAAAAACATGAATTGTGATTGCGGGAAAAAATTGTGAATATAGTAAAATGATTACGGAAAACAAAAACTTGAACTTTGTGAAAATTTACTGCACTGGGATTAATTTAAGCATTTTACGAAATTTAAATAAATGCTGCAAATCAAAAACTTTAAAAATCCTATAAAAATTTTCAGAAGACAAAATTTACTGTTTCATATTTCACAGTCACTTTTTGACATTTGTAAATGGAATAAGGTTTCAGCCTTTCAACTCAATACAGTAAATTTTTTCTTCTGAAAATTTTTATAGGATTTTTAGAGTTTCTTTTTGTTTTGCAGCATTTTTTAAAAATTTTGTAAAAAAGAGCCCTGTTGAAATTTTTTAACCCAGTGTTGAAAATTTTCCCGAAATTCAAGTTTTAGTTTTCCACAATCATTTCATGATATTCACAATTTTTTCCCATAATCACAATTCATGATTTTCTATCACAAATTTTTGTTGAAATTCACACTTTTTACTGCAAACTTTTGATGAAATTCATATTTTTTTAATGCAATAATTTGACAAATTTTGGTTTATACTATTATCCTTTGACAAAATTCATATTTTTGTTCTATGATCTTTTGATGAAATTTGAGTTTTCTTACTGATCTTTCAATGAAATTTGTGTTTTCTTTCCATGATCTTTTGATGCAATTAGTGTTTTCTTTCTGTGATATTTTGATGAAATTGGTTTTTTACAGTAATCCTTTTATGAAATTTATTTTCTTCAACTAATTGACAAAATTGATTTTTTGTTTGTGCAGTCACTTGTCGAAATTCACAATAATTTATCGTGATCAATGAGCAAAAGACAGCAGTTTTACATGACCAACGGCAAAATTTTAGATATAATTTTGCAGCCATTTAAAACTACTTGTTCCCATGACTTTCATGAAATTTGTGATATTTTTCCATTGAGAGTTTACCAAAATTCAAGACTTTTTCTGTGCAGTCTTTTGATGAAATTTGCAATTTCTTTCTAAACTTTAAACAAAATTAGTAATTTTATTCTATGATAAGTTGAAAATGAACACTATTTGTTTCTGAGATCTTTGACAAAATACCCATATTTTTCCTTGATCATTTCAAGAGATTCTCAATTTTTTGTGTGACTGATTCACAAATTGATTTAAAGAAATTCCACAGGAGAAAATAACTTACAGACTTCCAAGAAATTTTTAAATATATTGTTAGAAAAATCATAGGTCTGTGGAAGAATTTGCAAGGGGAAATACTGCACAGCCTTTTTATGCAAGACTTTCCTTTTCTGTGAGTAAATTGCATGATTCTACACACTATTTCAAACCCTGGCTCTCAAAGACCCTCTCCTCCCAAGAAACTCTCAAATCAAAGCAATACCCCAATTTCTAAGTAAGGGAATTATTATATAAATATTAACAGAAACTTGATGATTACTTGTAGTTAACATGCATTAAAAGGGTTTCATGTAAAGATGTTTGTATTGCAGCCTTGATATTTTTTCTTCCTTGAGCATATTTTAATGTATGAAATTTTGGAGCAATGACCAATTTTTTAAAACTTTCAGAACAGAGCACTTTAAAATTTCAGAACAGAACCATTCCTGAAAAATATGTTGCACTGACTAAAAATTGCAACTGGAAAACAAAAATGCATTTTTTAAATCATATTTTAAGACCAATTTTCATAGCATCATAATTTACATGTGCAAACTGTAGCAACTACAAATCTTTTGCAGCAGTTGCAGCTTTCTTAAGTCTCAAAATACATTAGCATGCACGATTAAAGATTAGTTAAATTAAAATCTTTAATTTCAGTAAAGGAATTAAAAAAAGTATAATTATGTTTTCTTTTTTATTCATTTCCATTGAAACTATTTGTAAGAACTTTTGTTTTTTATTACGTATAATAATTTGCTTAACTTTTACAGAAAATATTCCACATGACTAATTAATCTGCATGTCATTTATTACTATTTCTCTATAACTTTTGGAAAAACACATGCAGCTGCAAAGTGTTAATGAATTGTGAATGATTTATAACAAAATATCTTATTGCAACAAAAAAAGTTTATTATTTAAAAAATATATTATACCACTGGACTCATGTTAAGAATCTGCATTTAACTGCACAGACTCCTCCACTACCCCCTCCTGCATCCATGCATATTCCTAATTTTTAATTTAACTAAAATTTCAAAGTCTAAGGGAAATTCAAGATGCATTTGCAGATATAGCAAGAAAACCTATCCCATAATACTTCATTCATTACTATAATGCTGCATATCAGTTAAATTCAGTATGCAATATCAGATGTAGGGGCAAAATTCTAATCAACAATATCTTATTCATTGTTGTACATGACATATTAGTTAAGAAAAGGTGTTGACAACAAAAATAATATATATGATGACTGGTTCTACTTTTTTTCTTCAAAGTGATTCTAACTGCTAAAGTCTTTAAAAAAATTGCTTTGTATAATTTTTTTACTTACCAACAAACGTACAGTTGAAAATCAGGGGGGGGAATAGAGGTCTGCACGGGCCCGGGCTTGGCCCGTACCTGGCAGAATTAGAATGTTTTTTTCCTACTGGCCGGGCCAGCAAAAAAATTGAACGGGCCGGGCCGATATAAAAGTTTTTGGGCCTCCCGGCCTGTTTTGAAGATTTTAACATAAACGATAAAATATAAACCTATTTTCAATGAAAATGGTTTTAACGAGAATAGATATAAATGTGCGTCACGAGCCATACTAGTTTGACAGCATCAATATAAAAATGTAACTTGTGCAGTGTAGCGATCGGCATCGGACAGTTACATTGTGTGTAACCCGTTTTAATATTTTTTAAACTGACTCGTGCAGGGCCAATATCAAAACTGGAGATCAAGGCATTATTTTTCTACATATAGACTTGCCAGACTGAAAGGAGACTTAATTGTTCTCAAGATCTGTAGGGCAGACAACATAATTTACAAAATTATGAACAGCGATAAAGAACTTATGTTAGCTTAATCTTTGGATAGATACTTCTTGATGGTTTTTAAATTAATTTTTCAATAACGCGAAAGTTTGACACATTTTTACATTAATTTTTAATTGTAAAAATATAAAAGTGATAAGCCTGACTATTGAAGGGATTTGAAATCGAATAGCGTTTTTCATTTTTGGTAAATAAAATACTTGTATAACCTTGTTGAGATACAATAGTTTTTCAAATGGTTGCAGGTTTTTCTCCCTTCGCATACTATCGCTTCCGGAAATTCTATTTAAAGCGCTAACTATGACAATATTTTATTTGTTTGCAGTGTAGTTAAATTGCTTGCATCAAAAAATGGATAACGTCATTCGATTATATAGTTTCTGAATAAAGACACCTGCTAATCTTACGCATTTCTGAGAAAAAAAGGAATTTAGAAATGTATCAGAAAGGAGCTTCTTTGAATTAATGTATGAATCTGGATTTAAAATCTTTAATAAAATGATATAGAAATATTTTTATAAACCTTCCTTTATTAAGCAGCTTTAAAAGTTACGATGTTTTTAATTTTTTTTTTCTTTTATTCTAAGCCATATTAATTTTTTAATGAATCTTTATTTGAATGTTGAAAGTCTAAGAATCTTAGTAATCATTAATGTTGCTAATGTGTATTTCCTGTAAAATATAGTGTAAAATCATTCCATAGATATGCATGCAGTACTCTTTAAAAAAATCTTAATTATATGATAAAAATCTGTTTTTTTTTTAGAAATCGTAGAAATTGTAACGGGCCAAAATGGGACGGGCCCGTTTTCCCTGTTTCTCTACGGGCCGGGCCTAAAATATAAAAATTTGAACGGATTGGGCCGGGCTCGGGCCCAACTTTTGAGTTCTACAACGGGCCGGGCCTGGAAATTCTGGCCCGTGCAGACCTTTAGGGGGGAATGATGACAGATTTTGATGTTTTAGACAATGGAGATTTTAAAAAAAAAAATTGAAAAAAAAAAGCTGTTTGTCCATTTGTAAATGTTCTTTCTCCAAAGAAAATGAGATAGAGACTTGAAATTCAGTGTGTACTTAGTATGTAATAATAGGAAGAAGCATATTGAATATCAGTAACCTCAATTATCCAAAACTTTTTTTTCATACTTTCAAAATATCGTTTTGATCAAAGGTACATAAAAATGTATGAATTTTTTTTATTTTAAGGAGTTAATGTGAAAAACAATAAAAAAACCCCTTAAATTTTGCATAAAGATGAAGTCGATTGGATAATTAGTTGCTGAGATATTTGAAATATTTTTTATACTCAAATTTTTCTTGACCCAGTATTTCATTTAAATATAGATTTTAATTGGAAATAAGACACTTAATCTGATGCAGTAAACTGTTAGTTAATATGATTATTATTTTTGGAGTTATCAGCAGGTTTCTTTTATGCAATTTGGTAGTACTTGATTATCCTGTTGAATAAAAAACTATCTCCAAATTATAAGATTAAATGCCAATATAGGTTTACCATAAATGTCACATTCATTTGGCATTAAAGACATTATGCATGTTTGTTGCATCATCAAGTGATTTTTAAATTGATGTTTTACTTGTATTTTTATTATTTTTTTACCAATTTGTTTTTTCGTTATTTAAAATAAAAATTATGCCATTTAGTATAGTTTATGAGTAGTTTGGTGATTTATACAATTTGCCAAAATTGGTTAACGGGATAATTAAGTAGTACTCACAATTCCATAATGCAGCATTACTATATATTGAAAATATTTTAAATATACATTTAAATTTAATTTTGGAATTGAAATTCATTTTATAAATATTTTACAAATGTTTTATTTTCATAGTTTATGCTATGCATATCCATGATAGGTAAGTATTACGGTAGCCCCCAACAACTAGTTTATTATTGTTATACCCTTAAAGCAACTTTAGAAAGACTTATTTTAAGTCAAAATGTTACCTGGGACATACATACATGCATTTTCAAATACTAAATTTTACTAACTAGAATTTGATAATGAATATATATGTTAATTCTTCTTAATATTTTTTACATTATTTTGAATGTGTAATTACAATTACTACAAACAGAAAATTAATAATTTTATTGACATGGATGATTTCAAATGCACAAACAGCAATCATGTGGGAATTCAGTATTAGTGTTTCACATTTTATTTTGTGCATACTTCAGTTTTTTCATTAAAAATAAGTTGATGAAACAAATTAAAATTTATTTTTAACTTTTAAATTTCTACTTAAGGTTTTCAAGTGAAAAATTTTACAAATACATTAGAAACTATAATTATATATATAAAAAAAAAAAAAAATGTAAAAAAGATAGGTACTACTAGGTTATCCCGTCAACCAAAATACTACTGCCAAATTATAGGATTAAATGCTAATAATGGATGATCATAAATGTCAATTAAATGACATTAAATACAATATACATGTTTAAAACGACACTAAGTGATTTTTATTTCGACTTTTTATTTGTATTTTTATTAATATTCTACTAATTATTTGTATTTTTGTTATATAAAATAAAAATTACGTCAATATGTATAATTTGGCTATTAGTTTGGCGATTTGCATAATTTGGCGAAATCGGTCGACGAGATAACAGAGTAGTACCAAAAGATATATTTAGTACTTTTTAAAAAAGTTCTATTCAGCAAATTTATTTTATAATGCAGTAAATCCTGCCTATAATGAAATCCTACTTTAAACAGAAAATTTTATGACCTTTATATATATATAAACTCTCTTAAGACCGACACAATCTGGCAAAAACTATTTTTAACTAAATGTTCTCAATAGGTTCTTTTTTAGTATGTATGGTATGTATGTGTAGAAGGAAAGCAATCTGAATTATCATTAGGGTCCAGTCTCTCTCTACAGCACTGCCTGAATTGGAGTTATGTAAATAGTTTCAATATATTTTTTATTAGCAAAAAAGCAATGTCTCTGCTGCTGAATATCATTGAAGATTAAGTGATCATTTATCACACAAAGTAATTTCTTTGCATACTGTAAGAAAAAGGTGTTGTAATTTCAGGAAAAGAGATTTGATGATTGAAGATACTCTTGTACTATCGTTCTGTACTTTAAAGTATGTTGACCAGGTTCATTTTTAAAATGCATTCACTATAAAGCTGTAAATAGCTGTAGGCTGTGATCAGTTATGAAAATAAATGCTTTTTAAGAAATTTGTTTATTTGAAGTAGAATCATAAATTTAAATCACTATACACAGAAATAGTTAGGGATGGTGCCTGAAAGCATTTTTTAAGATACAATCTTCACATGACAGAGCTTGTGAAGCGAGAGCCAGCAATTCAATTAATCATTCTGTAATTCACCCATTGGCATCACAAATTGGCAGAAAAGAGCACATGAAAAATGAATATCATGTACGCAAAATTTTCTGTTATGCCTTAAACAATTAAGAAGATTTTTAATTTAATGGCAAGGCTACCAGAAATAGCAGTCCTAAAAAATAAGCCTAAAAGAATTTAACGCCAAATCGTATGTTAGGGCACTGTTTTGAGAATCCACTGTGAAAGACAATACGTACTGAACGTACATGAAAAGATTATGATCTAACGAGGAACTAAAACATGAAAATTAAGCAGAGAAGATATATTTTTACTGACCGAGAGCAAAGTCGATCATTACTCTTTTTTTATTATTATTTGTAGCGAGAATGAATAATTGCTTAAATGAATTCTCTTTATCTGAGAACTGTTTCAGTGATAAGGCAGATGTTAAATACGTTTTCTTTCTTTTCTTTTGAAGGAAACATTATTGAGAAAATGAAATAAAAGTTCAGATAAATGGATAAGTAATTAAAGATTAGTATTAACTGAAATTTAGAAAAAATGTATAATTTAAGAAAACTATATGTGATCCAAAAATCACACTTCTCATGTCATGAAATCTAACAGAACTATGATGTAGTTCATTTCTTTTTCAACTAGTGAATGGCTTTCATAGTTACTTTCACTAGTTTCCATGGAAATCTCAGATAACTTGTTTTTCCCTACTCTTTTCATTCTTAATTATAAAAGCTATGGAATAACCTCAAATGTAGTGAGAAAAGAGTATCCAACTGAGGAATTCAGAACCTTTTACCACAGAAACAACTTCAAGGTCATACACCTGTCTTCATGGAAAAACAGCTTAAAAATTAACATGCTAGATTTGTGTCATGTGCTTGAAAGTAATAACTGTATCACAAGTTGAGAGTTTGGTACACAGCTTAAAGCTCAACATGCAACAACTCGTTTGCTTTAAAAGGCATATATCTGATTTAACAGATCAATTGCTAAAAGCCTCATGAACTGACACACCATAACAAAGACGTACAAAAATAGACTTGTTTAGAAAACTGCTGCTGGTATATAGTAAATAACCACTTTTCAATTGAATGGTTACTTGTGATGAAAAATTATACAATACAAACAGTACAGGTAGATGGTTTCAATCTGGTTAGCTGGGCTGGCAGCATTGCAAGGAAATCACTCACCATCAAAAAGAATCTGCTTTTTACCTGATGAGATTGTAACGACATTATCTACAAAGAACATCTGAAATCCAGTTACACCATAAATACTGGTGTACATATAAGATATTTAATAAAATTTGGGCTGCATTAACAAGACATGAAAAAAGGTGCATCAAAGAAAGTTCTCTTTCATCAGGATCTTGCCAGATTGCATATAAATGTAATCACATGCTGGAAGCTGTATCAACTAGAGTAGGATCTAATGACAAATCTACCTTTCAACTCAGGTATGGTCCACCAGATAACTGTATGTTTTTACAGCTACAGCTTTATCTTGAAGACACAACCTTAATTTTTTCACCAGAAGAAGCCATGTTTGAGTTCAATGCATTTCTTAAGTAGTAATCAACACAGTTCCAGCATAAGGAATAGACAAACTACCAAAATATTGGCAGGAGATGATAGAACTGAATGAAGATACCTATCATCATTAATTTTGAGTATATATAACCTTATTCTAGTTATAAAATAAAATTTTTAATCTGGAAAAGGTTTTCTACCAATCTTCCAATTAAAATGAAATAAAATTCTTGCAAATAAATGTTTTATGATATTTTGAAGTTATGTACTTAATCAATTAGTGCATTTATCATTACAAAAAAAAAGTTACATTCAAATGATATCCACTTGAAAGGTTTTTAATAAGAAAAATAATCAAAACAAACTAATAAAAAACAGTAAATGCTTTTGTTCTAACTGCAGTAAGACTTACTTTAGAGTTAGAAGCTTTCTGGAAAAAGTCAAATGCAGATGGTTCTTTGAAAACTAAAAGAAAAAGAGAACAATTTTTTAAAAACATAAAACAATTATAGTATTTCAAATACTTATAAAATCAAATCCTCACAGCATAAAATTACAATGTTTTTAAACAAAATTGTATTAGTCACAATTATAAGCTACAAAAGAAAGAAAAATCAAAGCAAATTATGATGAACATTACTAAAAAACATGCTACTGCTCAAACAACACAAAAATTAATAGTTGATTAGTGAAACTAACATGAAACAAGATGGAAATCACACGTCAAAAGTAGAAGCATTACCTTTCATGGTATATCATTGAATTTTTTACATATGAAAAGATTTGATAGAATGAAGAAAACTTTCATTAAGTTTTGACTTGATTTTCATAAAATTTGACATGATTTAACATTATTCTGCAATGATTCTATATTTCTAACCATTTAGCTTCATAGTTTTTGCAATTTTATATATATGGACAAACAGACAAACAGATAGACGGACCATACTCAATGACTATAGAAGTTACATATTTGTATAATTACGACATTTTCCCATAGACAATAATGTAATAGAATACTTTTCAATGTCTTGGTAAATAAGCTATAAATATTACATACTTTATTTTCAGTACCGAACATGATATAATACATCTCAATAGTGTGTATCAATTACAGAGCAGTCCAACTATATTAACGTAAGTTCGAGTTTGGACAGACAGACACACTGAATTCACAAACCAAAAGTGTTAAAAATGAATTTCTAGCAATTATTGCTAATATACAGAACTTTGGATACAATACAGAAGACTCCCTCAAATCTGCACAGCTTGGGACCAGACGTGCAGTTTTTAGAATTTTGCAGATTTCTGGTCGTTGCTTTACATTTTTTAAACAGTAATTTGAATATAATTAATAATGCAATCGAAACTATAATGAATGCTTCCAATATAATAAAGCATTAAAATAAGTAAAAAAGGAATATAATAAAAATTTAAATAATTTTTAAGATAATTAAAATATTAAAAGCAAGGTAAAATTAATAATGTATGATTAAATATTCATTATAAAGATGAAATATATTTTTCCTAAATTATTCAATGAAACTTGCCTTATAAAGGTACATTATTAATTCATACCAAAATCATAAAATAAGGAAGTTTTATTTCAGGTTTAGCCTGGCTTAATAACCAAGAAAGATTCATTAATACATAAGTATGTTTGGTAAGAAGGTTGTGATTACTAATGATATCTGCAATATCTTGATTTTTTTTCAGAAATACATTTATTTTTCCTTCATGAAGAAACATGAATTCAGTAATATTAACAAAAATTACAAATTAAAATATATATGGAATTGATATAGAACTTCAAAATTTGTCCTTATATCTGAACTGAATGTTTTATTGTTTACATCTGTAAATTATATGCAGATTTTAGTGTTGCGGATTTGAGGCAATTTACTGTATTGTACTCGAAACCTTTTGTGTGTCTCTGTAAATACTATGTGCTTTTGATTATACAGGAAGAAACTTGTAGTACATCTCAGCAATGTATATCAAAATCATAAAATGTGAAATAGTTTATTTTAATTAAAATATGCTCCAAAAAAATTTCCCTCTATACCATCATGTAATGGAATACTTTTGTGTGGCTCTGTAAATTAATAACAATTTTCTTTGCACTGCATATTATACAGAATCTATATTTTTGTGTATTTCACAGATGCATATCAATTTCATTATGTTTGAAAGAGTAACATCATTAAAATGCACTTGAAACTATTTTTTCTCCATTGGCCGTAATGTAACGGAATACTTTGATTGTCCCTGTAATTGACCTATACATTCTATTTTTAAAAAATTTAAAATGACCAGACAAAATTATACAACAATTATATATTTTAAATTTCAAACCATTCAATTGGTTAGTTTCTATGCTGTTATATGTGAATAGACAGATCAAATGATGAACATAGGGGATATATATTTACATAATTACAAAAGCACCTAAAAAGAATGAGCCTATCCTTCTTTCTCATACTATTGCCTTGACCTGTTAATGCTGCCACCTATTAATAATGTCCATGCCAATTCAACAAGTACTCACTATGGTGAGAATTGTTTCTTATCTTCTATAAAAAAAATCAAAAACTATTCCAATTTTAAAGAAAGCTATCAATAATAAAAGGACTGAAAATTTTTAACAGTTAAAAAACTGAGTTTTTAAACATTTTTTAACCATTAGATAAAGTGAGGTAAGTACATAAATCACACGGAGAATCCTAACACAGTGGTATACAGAGATGTGATGTATAGACAATTTCATCGAAAAATATGTGTTGACCACAGCACCATCAATATATGCTCTTCTGCACACCAGTCTGGCAGAATTTTCCATATGATTTATACACTTGCCACAAGTATGCACTTATCCCATTTCACTTAGTACATCTTAGATGTAAGCTATACTCAAAGTCGGCAATTTTCTTAGGAAACAATCACAAACTGCTACAAAATAATTTTTGTCCTCATTTATCAGATGAATTTTGCTACATTTTTCTGAGGCTGATCAACAAATTTTTGCAATTTTTTCCTGCAACTGATCAATGATTTTTTTTTATATATCTTTCAGGTTTATTCCTTGGTTGACAGATGACTAGAGATTTTTTTCTTGAAATCAAATAATTTTGTGACCTTCCCCCCCCCCCCCCCCCTGCAACTGATTCAAGATATTCATGATTTTTCCCTGATTGACTGATGAATTTTGCAATTTGTTTTTTGAGGACCAAGTGAAGAGTTTTTCAATATTTTAAAGATTTTTACCTCAATCAATAAGGAAATTTTGACTAGACACTTACTGACAAATTTTTCAATTTTTTTTCCATGGCCAACTGAATTTTAAGATTTTTCTGTTACCAGCTAATGAATTTTGGGATTTTATTTTACAACAGATTGGTGAATTTGACAATCTTCACTCATGACAATGAACTCAACTCATTGAAGAATCTAGTGATTTTCTTTCCAATCAACTAAAAAAGTTTTGAATTTTTTTTTGCTATTGAATTTACGAATTCAGCCAGATTTTAAAGTTTTTTACTATGATCAACTGGCGAATTTTGAGGGGGATTTTCTCAGAACTGATCGATGAATTTGTTCTACTCCCGCATTTATTGTGGATTTTGCAATATTTTTCTTCTACCAAGTGGCAAATTTTATGGCTTTTTCTTGCAATAGATTGGCAAAAATCATACTTTTTTTCTACAACTGATTGATGAATGTCACTTTTTTTTTATGACTGATGGAAGAATTTTACATTTTTTATAAATAAATGGGTAAAAAACTCTTGCTTTTTTTTCAGGTGACTGAATGATGAAATTCACAGAAAATGTGAATTTGAAATGTTTTGCAGAAGCAATTTATGTTATTTTTTAAAGCATATTTTGTTTTGGGGCTTTTGGAAAAGCAAACAAATGCTTGTTTACATACAAGTAAAATTTTTATAAAATGCTCATTAAAGACATATTATAATAATTCTTTTAATGACAGCTCTTAAAGTGAACCATTAGAAATTGATGTATCAGACATTCCCCCCCCCCCCATAGTCTTGCAAATTTTAAATCTCTCAAGCCTTTTCTTGTTGTTGAGGCTCAGCTTAAAATGTAAAGTTAATTTTCAAATTATTCTACTATTTTTTTTAAAAAATGAACTATTTCAAAAATAACTATTGAGGCAGAATAAATAAGGAATAAAAATTTTAAAAATTTGTAGCAAATATGAATGTTGTTAGTCTTGCTTAAGTGAAGATCATGGATTTCAGCAGCTTATAACATGCATCAAGACAAACAAGCAATTGCTGTACAGCAAAACCTGGTCCCAAACAAACTTATTGAGAATTGAAAAATGCACAATGTCTCACTTCAATCCAATTGGATTTTAGTTCATAATTTATATAATGTACAATAGTTTAAACAGACTTACTTAATTTTCTATAAAATATGTTGGAATCACTTAGAAGGGCTGAATATAACCCCGATTTGAGTCTAAAACAGCATTTTTGGAATATATCAGAGAAGATACAGTATCACAAACCAAATTAATGTGCACTTCTGGTACTTCTCATAATGCCATGTCATTTTATGTGAAACAAAGTTAATCTGGTGAAAATCTCCCTCATATAGCTTCTTTAAAGATGTGAGCAAAAATGGTTTTTGTAATAAGGTACTGTGTATTTTTGACTGAATAAGTGAATTATAATCTTGTTTTCCTATTTAAAAAACATATCTATAGTCGAACCTTAATAAAAACTTGAACCTCAAGGGTAATCAAATTTTTGTTTATGTTATCAGTTTCAAATCTTTGTATTAGTTTTTATAGGAGATTGTGAAAACAATGCATGTTGAAAGTAATTCACATTAAGTGTGTTCATAACAAGGTTTGACTATATATATATATATCTTCACACCTGTTATCACCCAAAGAAATTCTGCATAAAAAGATAAAAAAAATAATGTATCAATACAGTTTGTAATGCAGAACAATTTTTGGACATAAAAAGTTTTTGTTGTTGCTGTTTGTTTGTCTGTTTACCAACAAATACAATAGACTTAGTCAATTTTATTTGGTTTAATAAAATAAAAAAAAATTTGTTGTTGAAGTAAAGTATATACTTACGCTCTGCAACTGATCTCAACTCTTCTTCAGAAAACTCTGCTACATCAGGGCCAGCTTCACTGTGGTTTTCAATTATATTATCACTTGTTAATGTCTGTTTATATTCTTCGTTATTTTGAAATGCTTGTTTCTGTAAAGTATTATGAAGAAGCTAGGGATTCATATAAGAAAACTCATTAAAAACTTTGGAGAAATAATAAGTCATTTAGCGATACAGATTTGAGGAAACAATGAAACAGATTAAACAAATGATAAATAAAAAGAAAATGCATTCAATTATATTAAAACAAGCAAACATATTTAAAACAACAAACTCATTAAATAGACATTAATCACAATTTTTTCACATTGTTTTAAAATCACCAAAATTTCAGTATAAAAGAATTGCATCAAATTACGAGGATGGTTTAGCTGTTCTTCATAAAATCACTCTTTTTTCTTCAATAAATGCAATGTCAAACTTCGTAATAAACTCAATAAGATGGTAAAAGCACATCATTGAATACACAAAAAGTGATTTTTAAAAAATCGTTTATTTTTCTACATGTTCAATTTTTTAATAAATAAATATTATTCAACAACAAACTCTCAGTAAATACTTATTTCACACATGTAATTAAAAAATAAATAATGATATTACTTATTATTATTAAATCTAGATCTAAAACATGTATTAAAAATTCACAAAATGATTTTTCATTTATTATATTTTATTTTAGAGCAAACTCTTACTAAGTACGAGATAAATTTTATTCTTTGCTCAACTTTTAAATTAACACTAAAACTACTGGGAGTCTTTTATATTGGATTATGTTTAACCTCTTCAGACCCGAGGGTTTATTGATCTACTTTTATTAATTTCAGTTATGGATTTACATTAATTAATTGATAACTAAGAAAGATTGAACAACGAAATAATTAAAATTTATTTTTTGAACATAATTTTTTTTATATATATGGGGACTTATAAAACACACATTTTAACAATTTCTTAGGTTATTTTATATTAAATTTTACTTTTCTGCATTGTAAAAACATAGAAAAAGATCAAACAAATATATATTTAATAATTTGTATTACTAATGGAGTCTACAAATGGTATCTTAACACACAGTAAAAATTTTTACGTTTTCTTTTTTTTTGTACATTTCGTGCATTTCTGCTGCAAGCCATTTTTGTATATCATGTAACTCACTGAAAAAGCACTACGAGAGACAAATTGCTATTTTCTTTATTTCTGCTATCTGTTAGGCTCCATTCACACTAATTTCTCTTTTTTTAATAGTATTTATATATGTGAAAACAAAATTATAAAGATGTGTATCCTATAGGATACACCAGGTCTGAAGAGGATATAATGCAAACTTCAATGTGTGCTTGCCTTGTCACCATTAACTTTGAAAAATTATTTTTGCATTGTTCAAAAAAATCAAATATTATACATATCATTAAATAAAATGAAGATTTATCTAAAATAGTAGTGACAAAACTCATAAAATTTTGGCAATCTAATACATGAATCAAATGACTCTGACACAGTAGGTTTAGTGTTAAACAAAATACATTATTTTACAATATTGTTAATAATTTATAAATGCCCGAAAGAAGTCTTGTGAAGACTTCCCTGTATTTTCAAAAAATAAGTTTGAGTAAAGAAACTTAAAGAACTTATAGTATGCCCTTTCCTTCTCAAAATTTATTTAAATGAATGTATTTTATCTAGCTTTTACAACATGAAATACAATTTAAAACCTAAAATGTTAAATCATTCACTTACTTTCAAGAATGAATTAGACATTCATCTTTGATCACAACTAACAAGGAAGGTCTCTATACAGGCATACTCAGAAAATTCTGAAAAAATCATAAAATGTTTTTCTCATGTGCATATATATGTTTATAAAGAAAATTTTGGCAGAACCCTGATAGAACGTTTGTAAAAAAAATAATGAACATTTTGTTTATTTGGTAATTTATCACCTGTTGGCGACAAAATAAAATTTCAAAAAATATTTTTTTTTTCAAATACTTTTTAAAGTAAAGATGTTTCATGGTGAACTATTTTTAAAAATAGTCACTTAAATAACTTTAGTTTTGTCAGTTTTGGTTTGTTATAACTATAGTTCTGTCATATATATATTTATAATGAAAGTTAGCAATGCAATTTTATGAATTAAAATGACAATTAAATTTATTTCAATCTCAAAATTAAGTTCAATTGAGCACTGTAGTTTCAATTTTGCTGCTATCGAAACAAAAACCTCTCCGATATTGAAATGTATTACTGCAGTATTCTTCATTTAGCCTTTATTTTGTAATAAGCTTAAATATATGAAAATATATTTTTCAATATGAAGATATTTTTTTATATATAAAATTATTTTTACAGTATTAAAATTAAATAACTGCTGCATCAAGCATTTATATATATATATGTAATACAATATAATATATAAATTAAACTAGCTCATTGTTTAAGCTTAAATTCATCAAATATCATTTATGCATTCTAAAAATCTATTAACAAACAATTTTCAGTTACATAAAAATCGTTTGCTTTTGGTGAAGAAAAGTGCTGCTTGCCAAATTGTGTGCTGCTTTTGTCTTTTCATGGCCAATCTTCAAAAGTATTTTATTTTTTTAGACTTTCAACTGTAATTCTGCCACTAAATTTGACTGATCCTTTATTACATACATAAGTAGTTTAAATAGTATTTTTTTCTAAAAATTCTGAGTATGCCCAGCATGAAGATTTTCCTTTTAAGTAATGTAATGAATAAAGGCCAGGGAATAACTTATTTGGATTACATATTATGGAGGATGTGTTTATTTTGATGATGTAATTTTGATATTTTAAAGATTTCTTTAAAAAAAAAAAAAAAAAAAAAAAAAAAAAAAAAATGTGTAACAAAAAATAAAAAAAACACAACTTAAACAGAATACTTATATTATTTAAATAATTTGAACATAATAAAATTTATTTTTATTACATGCAATATTGGTTAGAGAAAGCTACCCTGCAAAAAATAAAGGCACTATTTTTTTTTTCTTTTTCTTTTTTCTTTTTTTTTTTTAATAGCAGGAATCATTTTGCAACAGTTCTTATATTTTTTATACAAAATGTGAAATTTTTTTGAAGTAGCAAGATATGAGAAGGGCAATTACTGCCTTAACTCCCTATAAAAACACCAATTTTGAAATATTAAGTTGAAAGCATAAAAAGAGAAAATTTTATAGAATAAGAAAATAATTAATGCTCTTGATATCACACTTTTAGTTAAGCCATAATACTTCTCAAAACCTTTCGAAAAAATTATAAGAAATCATATATAAAACAATAACATAGTGCATAATTAAAATCCACATTTCTTTATTAGAAAGGGACACAATGAGAAATAGAAATAGCTATGAAACGAAAATGATGAACCACAATCTACTATATAACATGTGCATATGAAAATGTTTTTACAAAATTAATTCAAAATCTAAACAAAGCCATAATTTATATTATATTATACTAAATGTAATTTACATAACCTTAAAATTTTTAAATGATATAATTTCTTAAAAATTACAGTTTATTATTTATATTAATTATTATTAAGCCAACTACATACAAAAGTACAAATAAACAATGCAACAAATGTAATTTAATGTATGCTTTTTCATAGTTAAAAATTCTATCATTTGTTGAGTTTTGAACTGTTCATTTAACCCCTCCTCAATAGTGAACAAACACATCTCAGAATTAACTGTTTTGAATTATTATTAATTCAGCTAAAATTATGCATAGATGTCAAAATCTAAATGCTTGCCTCTGTAATTTCCACCAATTCTACACAAGGAGCCTTCTGTTATGTAAGCTATTCAAGTACCAAGAAATTATATCTTATTGTTCTGATAAATACAATTTAAATCTTAAAAACAACATAAAAATGATCTAAAGGAAAAAAGTCCTCATAATTGGTTCTCTTATTGAAAATAAAAGTGACAAGATATTCTCTGAAAAATAATAAATATAGAAAATAAACTGTTATGCATATAGTATTTATTGTATAGTGCATACCATATAATGTGCCATACCCTACAAGTGCACCAAATTATTTAGCAATTACTGATGTAAAATTATGTTTTGAAATTAGCATGAAATGATGCATTTACTCAGCCATATACAGTTTCTTGTAGTATTTTCCATTTTTCTGCTGATAAAAATCAAATGTAAGTAATTAGAAAATAGTGTATGTATAATGAAGGTTTTATTGCAAATAACATAACGATAAATTAATAAAATGCAAAAGAGTTCTAATTTTTTATAAATTTTCACAAGACTTCTCTAAAATATTCCCAAATTTTCTACGAGAATATTGAAAATTTTTTAGACTAATGAAAAAAACCTAAAAAAAAAGAAACTTACTTCAACTTTTCTGTTTTCAGCAGATGTTGATATATATGGATCCTTACCTACATCATCTTGTATTACTAGGTCTGCTGACTGTGTTGAATTGTCTGGATATGTATGTGCGTCATTAAAAATGGAGGCACCATCAGCCACATTTTTGAAAGTAAATGTATCTGAACTTGTTTGATAAGAAACACATTTTTCTACATGTAAAATGTTTTTTTCATGGTTGTCAATACTTTTACGCTTGTTTGAAACTTTTGATGAGGATTCTTTAAATTCTGAAAGTTTTTGTATCATAGACACAGCATGTGAGTTAGTAAAGAGAATATTTTGATTATCTTCTCCTTCGACTGAGCATGGCAGCAAGTTAGTAGTGGTAGTTTTCAGTGGATTAATGTTTTCATCGAGTCCATACATAACGCCCAATTTTGATGAAGCAACATTATCTTCAGCCATATTTTAAGAAACCCATTCAATTGACTTCATTATTAGTCATCAACTTTAAATATATAAAAAGCAGAATATTAACTTGTTTTAAAAGCAAAAGCTGCTCCCTTAAATACAGTTCAAAAATTAATAACTTCAGTCAGCAGGCAATCTGGCTTGAGCAAGCTAAAATGAAATAGAGAACCTAATAAAATTCTGTAATTGTTTCAACAAAGAACAGTAAGTTTTTGGGAGAATTTTTTTTAGTCTAAGAAATTACATTAGTAATATAGGAAAAGAAATAAAAAGAGTGATTTTATGTTAGTTTTTCTTATTTAGTAAAAGCACTAATTTTTAGCTATAAATATGTATAGTGCTATCTTATACATAACAGTAAAATAGAGAAGCAGAAATATTAAGAATTTTATAAGCATGTTACATATAAAACTTCCATTATCACCGATAAAAGAAAAAAGTATTTTTTTAATCATGGATTTAAAAAAAATAAAACATATATACTAAAAACATTTTTAAATGAATGCATAGTGATTTTACACTACAAAAGTATGAAAAGATACTTAAAAGCAATTTGAAGGAAAAAGAAATTATAAATTCTGAAAAGGAATGTCAAGTACTAAACTATTTATCTGCTCACACACATTTTTAAACTAACAACATTAGTATGGTGTTTCAGATATTTTATAATAATCCATAATGTTAATGGCTAATTATATGGAAAAACAAAATCAATTTTAGAACAACAATGTCATATTTCAAAAAATCATAATTAAATGAATTATTTAGAATTTTACTGTACTATAGTCATTTTTAGAATTTAAAGTGTATATTGTCCAGTAAAAGTACAATTTACAATTACACATACAATTATTTCTAAATGTTAACACAAATTTTGTTATTACACTTTCAAAATGCAATAAAATTTCCTATATCATTTTGATTCTTTAAAGCATAGATTTTTGTGTTTATGAAGAAATGTGCCTATAAAATTAATTTAAAGGTTATATAATCAATTACATCACAATTCTTAAATCCTGCATGTTACAAATTAAATATTTGTTAGGATTTTTTTTTTCAACTGTTTTACGCATAAGAATTATACCTGTTTTCTTATACTTACATAAAAAAGTAATTTTAGTTGCATTAAAATCAATAAAAAAAGTTTAAAGTTTAAACATATTTTATAAATTCTAATGAGTTGCTTTTAATTTTTTTTCTTTTTCAACAAAAATTTTAGGTTATAGAGTATAGCTAGATAAAATTTTTAAATGGTACTAGAATTGCTTATCTAAATCTTGAAATAAAAATAATAAAAATGTGGAGACAAAAATAAACAATCAAAAAAAAAAAAAAAAGTCACAAAACGTGTCAATAAATAAAATAAAATTTTAAAGCAGAAAATAAACAAAACAAGAATGTCAAATAAAACTGAATGATAAAAAGGATAATTTAAAAGTGTTACATAATACTGCAGATTTACACAATGAAAAGATTTCTTCACTTGTCACTTACTATTTTAGTTTTTTCATAATCCTTTACATTCTTTTGATTTGTAAGAGGATTAACAGGCGAGTCCCAAAGTGCTAATGGCATCCGTGCATTCTATTTAGAACCTACATTAATGTGGAACTTTGTTGTATAACTTTCATAGATATACCTATTAACAAAGAAAAACCTATTTACTAAAACTACAAAATACTAATAAATGTTTTTCAAAATTAACTATACCATGAAATGTTACTGAAGATAAGAATTTTAACATTATTTCTCACTGTTCTTATTCCAACAAAAAATTCACTCAAAAAGTACTCTAATGTAGTGCTGCATGCACTAAATTTTTTTTAAAAAAAGTATCCATTCTTTCTTTATTTTATTGCTATTGTAGAACAATTTTTTTTAATCTTAACATTTATTTGACAAAGGAAAATTTAAGGGCAGAAAATAACTTATGTGAAATTCACATGTTAATAGAGCTTACTAATTTAATCTTCCGAATATGACTCAGTAAGATGTCTTACAAAGAGAAAAATATCCCCTCATTATGGAGCTGGCAAAACTTACCAAAGCATCCAGCCCCCTTTCTGGAGGAAATATCATTACACTCAGCTGTCAGTTTCTACTCTTCCCATGAAAATTTCCTTCCTACATTAGCCGGCAAGGTCACTTTCTATGGTTGATAATTCGCACCAGAAAAAAGTTAAGTATTTGGTGATAGCTTCTTTTGATTATCAATAGATTTCAAGAGAAGTAAGGGGCACATTTTGTTAGAGGACATTTTATAATCTCTAAATGTAATTTAGTATGGCTGCAGGGGGGAGGGGGGGGGGAACAACAGCTCTTTTCAAAGCTAAATTGGTTCCTTTGGAATCCCACATTTAAAAAATAGAATAGATAGACATACATTGAAGCACTTTCTAGCTCCTTATTATTATTTAAAAATATCATAGTTCAGTGACTAGAAAAAAGTTTAAGATCACAACTACTTATACCATTTATAATGAAATTCCGAAGAGAAATATATCTTGAATTTAGGCATAAATATATGATATAATATATAAATTTAATTCAATTGTAAAAGTTAAAAAGTATTTTTTGCTGCATGTGCTAAAATTTTGTAATGTTATAAAATGGAAATAAGTTTAGGACAGTTATCTTGATTTAAAGCTAGCATAATGATATGATATTATTACTGTAGTGGTACTGATGTGTGATGATATTCATAGGTTAGTAGTCACAAGATTTAAAGTTTAGTATACGTAACTGCTTTGAGCATGATTCGCAGAAAATTATTCACTGAAAAAGAAAATAATAAAATAAGGTCTTTTTTAGATTCCAGGCTGACTAGGCAACTTGTCTTAAAAATAAACAAATTTATAACTGTTCAAAACAATTTTCTTTATGATCCAATGAGTTATGTTAAAAATAAAAGTATCAAATAAAATAACTATCAAAACTCTCAGAACAATGTAAACAGAATATTATTAGAATAGTGGTTCAAGATTTTGCTTATTCTTTTACTATAAGATTTACACTAGAATTCTCAGTAACATCATGAACTGTTAAAAATATATTAAAAAGTGTCAAATGCTAGAATTATGCTAAATTATAAACCAAGCCAAAATTGCAAAAAGCATCCCATGATGCAAGATTAAAATCCATATCTTTCAGTGTCTTAATATTCGCCCTAGATCATGCAGATGATTTACGAAGCATGACATACAGTGTGTGTAAAAGCTATAAGGACAGTAAAATATATTAATTTTTAATAATTTAATCCCTTTTTATTTCATTTTTAGTGTGTTCAATTGTTGGTAAACCCTTTGAGCATTAACTGTAAAATTAACTGCAACTGGACTGTTCACCAAATTTTAGTTAATTGTCGTATTTAATAAAATACTGCAACTCGCACTCGGTAATTTTTGGTCACTGACTTTACCAAGTATAATTTTTGGCCATTTCTGCTTTCATTATCAAAATAACAATTTATCAAACTGTAGAAAATCTAAAAGGTACTTTGAACCCTTTGCTTTGAAATGCATGCTTTAATTATTCATTTAGTTGAAATTTAATATTGAAAAAAAAAAATCCAAACTGCTACTCAAATTTATGCAAAACCATCATTCACCTTAATTTTTTAACTATTTTACAAAGATTTGTGTCATTCTTTAATTATTTTATTTCAACTATGAAATAACATAGGCATTAAAAATGATTATAAAAGCTTTCTCTACTATATTAAATACTTTTATATAAGCAAGTCAAACTAACCTCATATCTGTGAGGTAATTCTTGGTCAGTGCTTAATAACAAAATTTTACAATATTTATACAGTCAAAGATCTATAATCTGCACAAGTTGGGGCCAAAGGTTGCACGGATTATGGAATATTGCAGATTATAGAGAATAATGGATTATGCGTCATTTTATTATTCTTAGACAGCATTTTAATTCTATAATCAGTATAATATGGAAAGATAAATATGAAATCTAGTAATTAATTTAATAATTAATTTCAAAAAATGCATTTTAAAAGTTATTTAAAAAAAATTATATATATATATAATTTTATATATATATATATGCTTCTATCTACATGTCCTTTTCACATTTACACTTTATCCTGCACATTTCTTAATAATTTGAAGCTAAAATTTAGACTGCTTCAGTCAAACATATACTTTGCTTATAACTCTCCACGAACTTTAAAGTTTGTACTAAAGTAAGCTGATTTTTCATTAAAAGACTTTAAAAAAAAACACAAGCAACCAATTTACATGGGGCAAACTCAAGCCGAAGCTGGCAGTGGTAACCGCGCTCACGTGGGACTATTTACAAACATTGGCAGTGAAAAAAGCGCCACCTTTCTTTCATTATAAACGCGAATTACTAGACTTTCCATTATTCATTTTGCATCTTACATATGCATTAGAGTAAAAAGTAAAATCAAGACACGTGAGCCGTAAATTCATAAACATCAACTGATCAACTGTGCTTGTTGCCAAATTAAGAACATAAATAAAATGAAAAAAAAAAAAAGAGTTCCCCGGCTAAAGCTTAGTTTCCCGAAAGATCTGATCTTGAGAAATCAATGAGTTCGACTGTAGTTAAAGGTTCCCGTTTGCCTTTCGTGACATTGGCGAAACCTTTGCAATCAATCCCTATGATAGGTTACATTGATTTGACCTTCCCAACCCCTAATGTCTAGTTCTAAAGTGGTGCTGTGTTACTGCTAGGAAGCGCGACAAGCACACAAAATAGTGCATTTTCATTCATTATTTACTCTTCTTAACTTACACAAACTGAAATAGCTACGAATGGAAAGCCGGCATTTCGAATGTTTAGTAAGCTTAGGTGCGTTCCGTAATACAATTAAGTTTTTTACTGTTAATAAAATAAAAGAGTAAATTAAAAAAAAAATGTTTCATTATGATTTTTATTAAATTTATTATTATTTGTTTAAAAAAAATCATTTTTGGATCACGAATTTGTAAATTTTCTTAACTGTTTATTTCATTGTTTACATTCGTAAAGTAACGTGGATTATAGAAAATTGCAGATTATGGGTCCACGGATTATAGATCCTTGACTATACTTGAACTTTATATATTATTACAGGTGTGCACCTTAAAAGCTATTGTCTAACAACTTTTTTTTTTTTTTTCTTAACCATAGGTTTAAAGTAGCATCCTTAAATGTAATTGTAAACAAGGAGAACAATAAATGTTCTGAGGATAAGATATACTCTATGATGGAACAATTAACAGAAATACTATTTCATTGCAAAATACCAAAATGGTGCATAAAAATATACATCTAATACAATTGAATCCAATTATTATGCTGTATATTATATTAATAATCTATATTGAAGTTCGTGTAAAATTTCTTGAAAAAGAAGATTTCAGTTGGCTTAAGCGAGGTAAAATTGAAATCACAAACATTCAGTTTTATATTTCATGTGCCAGTAAATTTGAAAATATTTAATCCATTCATAGTGGATAAAGAAGTTATAAATACTGCTCATAAATGCATAAAAATTATTTGGGTAATTAATGTTTTGTAAAATTCACAAGAGTTTTTTGCACAACAAATAACTTTGTATTTATATTCAAAACAAAGTCTATGCTTTATTATTTCACAATTATGAGATGAACAAAACTTTTACAAGAATGGTTCTACTTACTTTAATACTCAGTCTTAAAAAAATTATCTATACTACATCATTTACATAAAAAAGGATACAGATCGATAATTACTCTAGAAGTGACCCAAAATTGCTCGGTTTCTGGGATAATTTTTGGTCACTAAAAAATTTTTATTATTTCAATTATAAGTGCATACTAACAATGAAGGTCTCCAAATGGGCATACTCTGAAAAAATTACAGAATGTTCTTCTCATGAAGATATATGTTTATAAAAAAAATTTCGGCAGAGCCTCCATACCCTGTCTATAAAAAAATAATGAACATTTCATTTATTTGGCGATTTATCATCGGTATCGGTTGGCAATGAAAAGCAATTCCAAAAAATGCTTTTTTTTTTTTTTTTCATGTCAAATGCATTTTAAACGAAAAAAGTTTCATGTTCAATGCGCTTAGATACATTAAATATCTTTGGTTTTGTCAGCTTTAGTTTGTTTTAAGTATATTTTCATTATATTGATATTTATATGCATTTATATTCAAATTTAACCATCAAAATTTGAGATTTAAACTGAAATTCAAATTTAAATTAATTAAAATTGTTTCATGTTCAAAGTCCAGTTGAGCATTGTCAATTTGATGTTGTTGTTATGGAAACATCTGGCATTTATTTTAGAATATGCGTAAATATATGAAAATAATTTTACTGAATAAAATTTTTTTATATGAAAATATTTTTCAGAGGTAAATTAAATAATTACAGCAACAAATATTATATATATATGCAATTTAATATAATTTATAAGGATTCTAAAAATCAAAAAGTTTTCAGTTGCATTAAAATAGTTTGTTTTTGGCGGGGAAAAGTGCTGCTCGGCCAAATTGTGTGGCATTTTTGTCTTTCCACGCGAAATATTTGAATGTACTTTTATTTTTTTACATGTTTTCTAGTGCATTTCTGCCACTAATTTTCACTGATCCTTTATTACATGAGAAGTTTAATTAGTATTTTTTTCAAAAAAAAAAAAAAAAAAAATCTGAATATACCCAGTATGGAGACCTTCTTTGTAAGTAAGCATTTTATTATTATATAGCCATCATATAGTGGGCTTATACCCCAAAAAAATGGGAAAAATACCTTTAATAGTTTTTGTAATTAATTGGATGTTGATGATTTTTGACCCCAGGTGACTACTGTATTTTCGAGTGTATAGTCTGCAGCTTATACAAGAAAAAAACCTTCCAAAAAGCCGCTGCGGCTTATACAGATTTTTTTTTTTTTTAATTGGACATCGTGATATTTCTTTTACAACTTTTAAACCTCCAAAAATTTGAAAAAAAATCAAAATTTTTTTCGCTATGCCGCGAAATTTAGAGGGTTCTCCCATGTTTGTAAAGGTTTTTTTTTACTACTTAAATCCAGTTATTTCTGGGTTTGGAAGAACTTTTGCAACTATCACCAAGTATTGCACTGATAGATCTATAATAGTTAGCGTATATACTCGCGTATGAGTCGTGAAATTTTAGACTAAAAAATAACTTCAAATTGGGGGAACGACTTATACACGAGACCTAAAAAAAAAAATTCTATAAATAAAATATCAGAAATTAATTTGCTAACAAATCCGTGCTGCAACACCTCATTGTGTTTGTAGAGTACAAAACCCTAAATCCGGAACCCTTCCAACCTCGACGATTCTGAATTTAAGATCATTTAAGATTTATTTTATTTTTCAAAAAAATAATCTACTCTACCCTGTTGCTAAGAACAAATAAAAAGTGCATGATTTATGTCATTTCAAAACAATTCAGAGCAGTCGGTCTTTTCCAAAATGAATGCAAGGAATCGTTCCTTTACAGAGTCGTTTCATTTTGGACGAGTTCAAGGAATCGACTTTTCCGGAGTCATTTCATTTCAGATAGAGTCAGAGGAATCGTTTCTTTTCGGAGTTGGTACCCTACCCTGTTGCAAAGAACAAAAAAAAAGTGTGTGATTTATGTCATTTCAGAACGATTCAGAGCAGTTGCTCTTTTTCAAAATGATTCTGAGGAATCGTTCCTTTACAGAGTTGATTCATTTTGAAACGAATTCAAAGAATCGTACTTTTCCGGAGTCGTTTCATTTCAGATAGAGTCCGAGGAATCGTTTCTTTCTGGAGTTGGTACCCTACCCTGTTGCAAAGAACCAAAAAAAGTGTGTGATTTATGTCATTTCGGAACGATTCAGAGCAGTCGGATTTTTTGGAAACGATTCCAAAGAATCATTCCTTTACAGAGTCATTTCATTTCGGAACAAATCAAGGGATTCGATCCTTTTGGGAACCAATGACCTAAGATATGTATACATTTTATGTCCGAAATTTTGAATTAATCACCAATTTTTTTTTTAATTTTCGGAAAAATTCAGAAAAAATATGACGCTTGTTTGAAAAAAAAAAATGCACGTAAACGCCGCATCACTTGAAATTTTATCTTAAAACACATAAATGCCGCGGCATTTCTTCCGAAAGTTATGGTATTTAATTATATAATAGTATAATAATCTTAATTTTTTAACCGAATTACTGTAGGTATTATGCATCACAAAAAAAATTGGTAAATTTGCGTTACAAATTATGACTAATGGCTTCTAATTTTGAACCTTGATCGAAATATACGTTCGTAAATGGTGTACAGCCCGCGGACTATACACCGATGCATCTTCGCAGGTTATACACGAACATTTTTTACTGCACTGCTCGATTTAGATGTGTGGGCTATACACCTGAAAATACGGTATATATAAAAAAATATAGAGTTTTTTTTTTTTTTTTTTTAAGGTTAGAGATTTTAATGAAATAAATTTAAGAGTGGTACAGATATGGAACTAAAAATTATTCTTAAGTTTAAGAAAGAAAAAAGAAGCAAACTAAACCCAGATCTGAAGAAGAAACCAGTGATTATTTGAGATCACTTTCATAACATATTCCTAATACAAATCTCCACAACTTTGGAAAATACCAAAATATCATGTACTATCATAACTACATAATATGCTAAAATTAAGCTCAGATTAGAAATGCCTTGGCAATTCCTACCAATAAACAGAAATATACTCAAGATCTTTTGTGCAGTTCTGAATAAGATCTATAAAATTTACACATTTATTGTTCATAAATAGACTGTAACTGAAGTTTTCTTTTTTTTTTCTTTTTGATGTAATGGATAATGAATGCGAAACAAATTCTTTAGTAAACATCAGTAGTGTACCTCAGTGATAAATATCAATTTCAATATATTTAAAATAGTACATTATTCTCCCAACACATTATAATATAATGAAATTCTTTTGACTGTCCCTGTAAATAAACTCTAAATGCCACACACTTCATTTTCAATACCAAATAAAATGAAATTGCCTTTTTAGCATGTCACCTTACCAGTCTAATTTCTGGAAAGCCCATATGGACAGGACAAGACCATTAGACAAGACAAGATTGAATCAGAGTGATGCAGTATGACACGTGTTATTGGACAATGAAGAGCACTGCCCGGCAGATGTCTCATTATCCTTGTGCCCCAAACACCATTGGATGTTATGGTTGTTGATGTTGGGACAGCAAAATCTGCACATTCAAGGATTAACCCTTTATCTACCAACGGTACTTATAAGTAGGGGAGAGAGAAACACATTTGAACTGGGGGCACCTTTGAACACTTTAAATATTTTCCTTCAAATAAATTATTTTAAAAAAATGTATATGGCAATACATTACTGCTGCTTCAAGGGAATAATTATACAAAGTTGTACTATTTTGTATGAACAGTACTGTCTAAACAAGATATGTATTTTTCTCCCTCTTGAACCTAAGCTTAAGAAAATAAAGATGTAAGATTTTTGTTTACAAACTTCTATCCCTAAAATTTTAATTTATTGTTCAATGCTTAAAGATGTTAGTTTTAGTTTATACAGTTTGTTTTTTTTTCAAATTCTTCAGCCAAATTGAGTAAACCGTTGTAATATTGAACTCCATGTGATGGGGCACCATTGAACAGCAAAAAAACACCGAATAAATTGGTGATCATGGGTGCAAGTTTGAAATTTTGCCAGGACTGAAAATATTTTGAATCAATCCCCCCCCACCCCCCACCCCCCAAGTTAAATATGCATGTGCATGATTCACATTTTTTCCATGACCATTTGACGAAATTTGCTTTTCCCTATGATCTTTTGACAGAAATCGCATCTGTTTAGCAATCCTTTGACAAAAGTCGGGTCTTTATTGCAATCCTTTGACAAAAATTCGCAATCTTTTCGCAAACCTTTGACAAAATTTGCGTCTTTTCCACGACCTTTTAACTAAACTCACGTCTTTTCCTCGTTTCTTTGACAAAAAATCACGTTTTCTGTGCAATTCTGGCAAAAACAGCATTTTTTTTCATAATTTTTTGAAAGAGACTGCGTAATTTTGACGATCCTTCGACAGGAATAGCGTTTATTTCACTATTCTTTGACGACTTTTTTTGTCGTCATTTTATAAAAACTCAAAATTTTCATATTTTATTGAATTGTTCAAAGATGCCCCTTGCTTGTTCCAAGATACCCCTACATGGGGCAGGTTTGAACAAAAATCTTTCAACTTTTTAAATCCTCACAACTTATTTAATTTCTTTGGAAAATGTTTAATTTATGGTTCATATGATGAAGAAATGCATTGTTTTTAATATGTAATATTTAAAATTGAATAAATATAATTCAAGTAAGAAATATATTGATTTTCTAAAAAAATGTTCAAAGGTGCTCCCCTCTCCCCTACCATAAAAATTACTTATTATAAAATTATTATTAAAAAATTATGAGTATATGCCATGTACCTTCTGGATTTTTTTTTTTTTAAAGCTCTACCCTCTGTTTCTCAAATAAAGAATTAGCATATAGTCTATCCAGTGTTAGAAATTAGCGGTTGTTAGTCGCCAAATGCAACTGAATTATTGCATTTGGCAACTACAAAATTATTTCTAGTCATCAAATTTGATGCCCAAGTTTCTTTTTCATTTTATTTTTTTTTTTTTTTCTTAAATACTATCTTATTCCAACTTCAGCATAAGTCCCCCCCCCCCTCCCCTGCTGCACACACTTGAAGATTCCATTTTCCATAAAATACTAGACAGTAGCATGTGTTTAAGATAACTCTTGCATCAATTAATCATATTTAAGCTGACTTTAAACAATGACTGATAAAATTAACTTAGGGCCACAGAGAGCTGCAAGTCCTTAAAACTCTCACACATCTTGTTCGAAAGTATGGTTTAAAACTACCATGCATCTGTTATTCAAATTTGCACAGTCTTCACTTTAACCAATGACACTGAGAAAACTAAACCTTAAAGCCACATTTCTAAAATTATATGGTTTCCAATTGAAAGATTTTAATGCTGAAAAGGCCTGTGTGAAATGCACGGTCAAGTTAAGATACCTGATTTTAATTTTTGTATTGTTTGTTTGTATTTTCTTATTTTGTATTCATACTAGTTTCATAAAAAGAATTGGTTAAACATTTTTCTAGAATCAAAATATTGTAGTTTAATCAGGTTTTAAAGTTTTATAGAAAGCCAATTTTTATTTTGATTTAGTAATTAAGTCAGGAATATAGTGTTTCATATATACAACCTCTCCCTACCTAAATGTATAAAAAAACTGAAACAGTATTTTTGTTAACATGGTTGCAAAAAAGAAATGAAAAAATATAATGCAACGTAAAATTGCAACCATAAAATGCTGTTTGGCACCTAGAAAAAAATTACAGGCATCATGATGCCTTTCTTAAAATTCCCAATTTATAATCTTGCCCCTATCTAAGGCTTCTATAATAGGAGCTGGTAGCTGGTGCATTCTCTCAGATTTGGCACCCAAATTGGTACCCAGTTGAAAAATCAAGCTAAATTCCACCATTTGGCAACCCCAGCTGCGACCATAACCTTCAGAACTTTCGAGGTTTATGCTCCAGCACAGTAGATTCATGATGAATTGGGTACAAATAATCCAAAACAAAATGGATTTGCGTCAGCCTCTATTATAGGAGTTCTAACCAAGGTTTGAAAAAACCCGGGTTTTTTTTAAAAAAGGCCAACCCAATGGGCACACTAGTCTAAAACCCGGGGTTTTCTGAAAAAACCTGGGCTTTTTCAGGTTTTATTTTTTTATTTATTTATTTTTTTTTAAACACTTTAAATTTCTAATTTTTATATACATAACAACTGAATTCTTCATATATTAGTGAAACCTGGGTATAATTTTGCATTAAGAATGAATTAACAAAATGTATATTAGAAAATCAAGTTAATTTAAAAGGTAGATTTGTCTGATAGGACTAGTTTCTTGCATTAAGGATATATTAAGCCAGATATAAATGGATTTTTTGAGTTAACAAAGATGGTTTAGAATGTTTGAAAAAAATGTACTTACTACTAAATGCATTTTGAAGTAATTATAAAAATATATAAATCAATGACAATCAAAATTACACTTTGCTTTTACAAAAATTGAGGACTAGTAATAATTTTACGAATGAAATTATCATTAAAATATTATATTAATACTAATGCTAAATCAGAATTAGTACCATATTTTCGGGCATAAGCGAGCAGCGCATACGAGTTTAAGAGTTAAAAATATGCTTAGTGCAGCGCTTCTGCCGGAGCAGCGGATCCGATGATTTTTTTTTCCCTTGCAGAGATATTTATAGGAGGTGATTCTGATAGAAATTTTTCGGAAAATTGAGAAAAATCAAACATTGGGGCGAAAATTCGAAGCATAAAAATTATCGCGAATTTTGACAAATGATAGCCTAATTTTTGACAATCATTCACAGAAAAAATAGCTAACTTTATCAAAAATAGCAGAAAAAGCAAGAATTTTATTAAAGAATCGAGGGTGGGGGGGGGGGGGGGGGAAACACGATTTTTATCAAAGGATCGCAGGAAAAAACACAAATTCTGTAAAAAGAAAAAAATATGTATTTTATGAAAGGATCACGTGAAAAACTAAAATTTTATTAATGAATTATGGCAAAAAAAACCATGAAATTTGTCAAAGGATCGTATGAAAATAAAGTATCTCGACTGAAGATCGAGTAAAAAATGAAGTATTTCATCAAAGGATCATGACATACTGCAAATTCTATCAAAGGATCACGAAAAAACAGAATTTTTTCCCAAAGGACTGTAGAAAAACACATATTTCTTCAAAGAATTGCGAAAAAAAAAAAAAAAAAAACAGGAATTTTTCGATTTAGCTTACAGGTTTTTATTTTTTATTTTATACCTTTTAGAGCCGGTTTTGTAAATAAAAGTATCCTTGTAAAAAAAAAAAAAAAAAAAAAAAAAAAAAAAATCTTTAAAAATCAAAAAAGTAGGAAGCGGCTTTTGTAAGGATAGATCTCCGCTAGTAACGTAAAAATAAATATAGTAAAGTGCCAGCTAGATATATTAAAAAATGACTTCTATTAAAATAACATTAACAAGCAGGTGTTCTCATATAAATAATTGCTACTGATTGCATTTTCAATTTGAAAATCGCTCGAACGACACGTTTTTTTTAAATTCTTCAGGATTCCACTCTTTAAAATTAGGCTTTCCCTACAGTGCAAAGGAAGATTTTAATGAAAAATGAAGTATTATTGTGTTTGTTTTAAATAAATAATAATTTCCTTCAGTTTTGGTTAACAAAATATTTTTGGTTTCAACTGTTTCTTTTTTGCATAGCAAAACATTATCAATCAAACGCCTATCGGATTTTCACAATGTCTGAGTTGATGCGCTAATCTAAACAAACATGTCAAGATAATTGGGCTTTTTTATGCAGTGATTCAAACAGTGGGATTTTTATACAGTGAGTCAAACAATAGGCTTTTTTACGGATATCTATAATATTCTTAAAACTTAATATATTTTAATAAAAATTTGGTATTCAGCCTAACTTATTATTATTGCCAGTTGCTGAAAATTTGAACAAAATCTGTTAATTAATAAGGAAAATATTCTTTTTTCATTTATTTATAGTCAGAAAAGAAGAGTTTGGCTTTAGTTTAGTTTTCATTTCATTACTTCTTTTTGCTACTCGAACATTTTTTTTTTCAACAACACAAAACTTTCTGACTTATTCATGGAATCTTTTTTTATTTTTTAAAGGAATACAATTTGTACAAGTACTCAAATGATTTGGAATTAAAAAGCATGTTCCTTTTTTCAATATAGTCTTCAATTTAAATATTTGTGAATCACAATGAAAATTTTAAAAATTTCAATAAAATTCGTGAAAAATTAGAAAACAAGTATACAAATTCAAAAATCGCAGAAGAACAAAATGTTAAGTTAAAAATTTTAAATTAGATTCCTTTGAGAGATATCAAAAATTACTGCGAAACGTACTAAATTTCGCTGAAAATAACTAATGAATGTGATTAAACTTCATTGAAAAGAGGACAAAATTTGCTATATTGGGAAAAGATATTAATGCTAATTATAGAAATAATAATTTTTATTATTAATTTTAATGCATTTTATAAATATAAAAAAAAATTACAGTAAATTGTGAAATAATATTTATTTTATTAAAAGATTTTTTTTTGAGGGAAGGTGGGGGGGGGGGGGAATAAAATGTGATAAAAAAATTTAAATTGTAGAGAACATAATTACTGTTTTATAAAATTGCTTTAAACAGAATTTCTGTTTTGAATTCGAAAAATCTCTGTGAAACAAAAAATAAAAACTTTAAAAATTGCATAAAAAATTCGTGAAAAAAAAAAAAGCTGCACGAATTCAAATTAAATTTTATCATAATAATATACAAAATGTACTATATTTTATTAACAGTTTGAATTCATTTTACAAATATAAAAAAAATCGCTGCAAAGCACAAAAAAAACAAGGAATATAACACAATTTTTAACATTTTGATATATTTTCGTAAGTGCGAGGCTTCTCACGAATATTTGTTTTAGTTTAATGTATTTTCGGAGGTGCGGCCGAAAATACGGTAAGTACTTTTTATTATAACCAATTAATAGAATAAACCAAAGAATTTTACATAGCTACTTCAATAAATTTGGATTCTCAGGATATGTTGTATTTTGTTATGAGTTTCAATTGTATAACATAACATAGAATAAATTTATGTATCAGCTTTTTTTTTTTTTTTTTTTTTTTTTCTCTTTTTTTTATGGGAAAAAGTTTGTTTTTGTGATATATAAAAAATTAAGTTAGAATCATTTCTTTTACAAATTTTTCATTGGGAGAATTAAAACATTTTTCCCCCTTGTGGTGAGGAAAGAAACTTTACAAGTGGTGTATTGTTATTAAGAAACATATCTTAATATCGATATTAAAAAATTAACCTTGTGTAATTTAAAGTTGAAATTTTGAAAAAACACAGTTTTTTTTTAGCTAGGCAAAATCATAAAAACCCTGCTTCAAGTTTATGCTAAATCTATATAGTTTCTATCATTAATTTAAAAGTGGAAAACAGTTAAAAACTTTTTTCCTCCCTTCTTTACAGCTAATTTATTTTTTGGTCATTTTATCAATGCTAGGAAATTCCTTTTAAAGCTGGTTCTTTTGAAATATAATTAAATTGGCATTATCTTTCCATTGATACCTTAGATTAAATAATGATACAGTTGTAAAATCATGAAAAAATTTGAAAAACCCATAATGAGTTTTATTAAGTGGGCCCACCTGAAAAAACCCAGGTGGGTTTTTTCGGGTTGGGCCCACTTGGGCGAACCCTGGTTCTAACCCTATCTATGAACGGTCATGACATCAGCATATACCACCAGTTTATCCTATACCATATACTCTCTGCTGTTTTTATGACTACAGCACTGAATATGCAACAATTTAAACTTCTATAATCATTTGCTGACAATCTGAATATATTTATGTGAGTTACAGTAAGTGCAGAAAAACAGACCAAATTCATAAACATTTTTTAACAATGTTAAAAGGTATTAAAAGTGAGTATAGTTTTAAAATGTATAAATAATACTTTTAAAAATTGGCTTATGAATTTTGAATGTATCTAATAGCTTGATTTTTTTAAAAATTGGTCCCCGATTTCATGATGCTATTTAAAAATACTTTTTTATAATTAACTTTAGAAACTTTCATTTAATCTTGGAGAAATTACATATCTAGTTTGACAATTCATTGCTTGGTGCTAATGTTAGATGCAATACATTTGATAATAAATACAATACATCCTCGATATCTCGAATCTGTCGGGAACATTAAAAAATTCGAGATTTAGAGGTTTCGAGTTATCAAGGTTTTGACAAAATTAAAAAATCTAATCTCACCAACTGCATTTTGATGTAAAAATTAGATTCATCAAAAAGTACATGTAATCTACTAGTAATTAACAAGTTCCACTTCTTAATTTTAATAATTTCAATATTGAGTTACATACACACATACTTGTGTTGATTAAATACTATTTAATTCGTCATCAAGAAATGCATTAAGTTGTATAGGAAGGAAAAGCCCTTAATTGAAGTCTGCCATCTGGCAAGAGCTTTTTGCATTTTCACAGTTTCCTCTAACATAGCACTTTTTAGCATTGGAGGATTAGACAAGAGATTTACAATTATTTATATGAAGAGGAGTATGCATATTTTACTTTTAGCAATTGTTTTACCGATTCTTATCAGCCAAATAAAAAAAAAAAAATTACATTGTCTTCCAGGTCTTTATATTTGACTTGCACAAGCTTAGAAATGACTTAATTTTAGCAAAGCACATAGGCTTTTTAGATTGCCCTATCGCAAGAAGAGGAAGCTTTTCTTTACCACTTTGATTAGCTGTCAAGATTACAGTTACACAATGTTTATTCTATTGGCCACATCAGTTTTCTTTATCCTTTAAATGCAGGCATTAGATAGAAAAAACAACGATAGAATAACCCAGTTTCATCTACATTAAACACATTTGCTTTATAGTCCTTTAAAAGAGAAAAATTATGAAAGCTACTTTTCACAGGCAGCTGCATAACCCGATGCTCTTTCACCTCAAAGTCTCCAAAAAATGTTGTTCTGTCTTTTATTTTTGCTTCAAAATAATTCCATTCTTACTCTTTAAGTTCTTTGTATCAACAAAAGGATAAAAGAATGTGAAACCAACATCAAGATCAGACTGTTTCTAACAATAGCCAAAAAGTAAAACTAATTTTTGTGAAAAATATGACATATGGAGGGTTTTGGAAAAAAAAATTTGAGATAAATATGGAAAATACATAATAATTTTGATGGAAATGCACAGGAAATTTCTTTTTTTCAAGATATCAAGTGTTTCGAGATATTGAGGTCCAACTGTACTGCAAACTACCAATAGAAATATTTACACAGAAAATACTTCTATGACAAACAAAATTGAACAAAAATAAAAGAAATTATTAGTTCCTTTTAGAGTTAATATATGTACCAGATATTTTGACCAATGATGACCCAAGGTTCAGGCTGAACTTATTTTATTTGAATTAAACCTAAGAAATATTTTTTTATTTATGTTATAGGAATATTCTTGTTATGGGGCTTCATGAGGTAGAGAAAATGGCTTTGGCAAGTGAAGGAAATTTTTTATATGGATTTTCTGATAACCTATTTATTGTTTCATACATACAAGCAATCTTTTCACTAATACAACTTATTTAATGTACAGATACAGATAAGCTATTTATCTCGTATTAACATACAAACAGAATTAATTTATAAAATATTACATGTCAAGAGCAATATTTTAAATATATAGATAGATAAATTAACAGGTAAAAAAAAAAAAAAAAAAAAAAAAAAAAAAAACATTTTATTTCAGTTTTTATTTGGGAACAAATCTTACTTTTTAAAGTCTGAATTTCACCAAGCTTTAAGGGACAAGATTGCTATAACAGGTAAGTACCTTATTACATTCAGTGATGGCAAGAATGCATATTGTGCATTATTTAACAAACAAAAAAAAAATGAGTATAGATGCATGAATAAAATTATGATGGGTCCTTTAAGATGAGTAAATTTCAAAGACTCAGGATTTCAAAAGTCTAGAGACATCACTGGTTGAATATTTGTCTTTCACAGAATAAAAATTCAAATTTTTAATTTATCCTGTAAATGTAGCACTTTTCATATGTAATTATATTTTTCTTCATTATATTTCTGCTAGCATAAGCAATTAGATTTCTCAGTGATCTAAGTTTTATTCTAAAAACTAAATGTTACTACATTACTTGAAATTATCCTAGTTTTAAAACAATTTTTTTAGTCACATTTTCTTTATAAAATATCTTTACTACAACTTTTATCAAGATAAAAAGATCAAGAATTTATAATTCCGACAAAAGATTCATCTAATTATCCTGTAGGGAAAATATTGGTTTCCATAACTTGAATACAAAAATTGCAATGCTAGGTGTCACAGCGATTCAAAACACAGTACTTATTATCTTAGATGCATGATAACAGAACTTATATATAGCTAAACCTGTATTAGCATACTTTCATCTTAATGTTTTGTATTTAAGAGATTTTAAACAACTGTATTTTACAATGGTGTGTTTTAGTAAATAAATAATCAAAGGATACAAGTAGACAAGTTAATATATTTATAAAAATAAAAGTTCCTTTATAATCAAAATATCTAATAAATAAAAAATAATTCTGAGAAATTGCATCTATACCAATGGCTATAAATAATTTACAATGTTAGCGTGTTTGCACTTTTCTTAGCATGTTATTTAAAATTTAAAGATTGATCGTGATAGAATTTTTTGAAAACGAAAAAAACAAAGCATTCTATAAACTGCAAAAAAAGGGGAGGTATGTTTTTTATATAGTTTTCCTAAGTAAAAATGTTCAATTGTATTAAATCTCTTAAAAAATTTTTTTGACGGGATCCAAGCTCAAAAAGGGTCTAGTTGTTAGTATTACATGCAGTTGCAAATCAAGAAATCTTTTAAATCCTATTATTAAAGCTAAACAATGAAATATAAATAGCACCCAACAAAATTTAAAAGGTTTTGTTTACATAGATCATGATCCGTAACGGGAGTGACAGACGTAAGGAACAATATGAGAGAATGGTTGATCCATCCATAATCAACATTGGATTTTAACATTTCATAATTGTTACCAGTTCAAAATAGCAGATAATAACAGAAGTAATCAAAAGATAGCACAATTGATGTGATGTGTTAAAAGATATAAACAATTTTAAACCTTAGGTGTAGTTGTGTAGAACGATAAATTGAAAAACTAATTTACAACACTTACAATATTTTAGAAAAATGAGCGAAGATTGCATGAATGATAACGAATTATTTTCACAGATGTGGTAAGAAAATAATACACAGGTTTCTCTTTGAAACACCTGGCTTATTCACTAGCTTAGCTTTTACCAAACCTTGGCTTAAACGCAAAAAACCCACAACACAGTGATGGGTAACCTCGACCGCCGGAATTTCCCTGTAAATCCCCTTGTGATTAGATATTTTTCCCTATTAAAGGTCCATTGAGCCATGGAGCTAGAGCTAAAAGAAGAATGGGAGAGCTCGGAGAGCTGCCATTTGCAGGGCTCCCAAATGGTCCGCGAACTGAACATCAGAATTTTCTTAGAGAAATTTTCCTTTTAGATTTGTCTTGCAAGTTGCCAAGAAACCACGTTTGGCAGTTGACTCTAGCGCAAACGTATCATGAAATTTTCTGTTAAAATTTACTGATGTTCATTTCGCGGATCATTTGGGAGCCCTGCATTTGGTATCTGACTGAAGCCGCCAGATTATACTCAAGTTTTCACCAAATATTTTTTACTTGTATTTATTTAGGGAACTCAGTTATGTAAAGATAGAGTTTATGAAAAGGAGAGAAAAGGATTTTCTATGATGAATAAAATGGAAAATTAGTGAAATGACAAAATTCTTATTTTGGGTTCGAGGCTACAAAAACTCGACAATTTGATAATCGTTGAAAATTGTTCCATTTTTTATAAAAACAATATATGCATTAGATCCAAATAATATAATGAATCTTCATTTAATTCCAGATTAATTTTGCGCAATTATTGAATTGATGTAACATTAAAATACATTTGACGATGATGGATGAGCATAGATCAGTTTCATCCACATGACCACAAACCTGGCAACCAGTTATGTTTGGGGGCAAGTCGCAAATCGAGACGAATCATTTCCTTACTAGGGAAGTGTACGAAGTGTGAGTCACCGATTTTGACAAAAGTTGTATCGTTGGAAAGATCTCATCGAGAGCAGCAAAAAACTCAATGGAACTACCCGTCGCAAATGAGTCGTTATCGAGATATCTGACAATACATGTGACGCAACTAGCGCATACTTAATGGGGCACCGTAAAAAATTTTAGTCTCGATTTTAACTAAAGTGGTATCGTTGAAAAGATATCATCGTGAGGATTAAAAATCTCAATGGAATCACCCGTCGGAAATGAATTGTTTTCGAGAAATCCGACAATATGTGTCCCATTTTTAATGCACACTGCATTAACTAGGAAAACTGCATGAGGAAACTGCATTAACTAGGGAAGAGCAAAAAGTATAAGTCACCAATTTTAACAAAAGTAATATCGTTGGAAAGATCTCATCGAGAGCAGTAAAAAACTTAATGGAACTACACGTCGCAAATAAGCCGTTATCGAGATATCCGTCAATTTATGTCACTTAACTAGTGTACACTTAATGGGGGACCGCAAAAAAATGTTTTCTCGATTATAATGAAAATGGTGTCTTTGCAAATATATCATTGTGAGAAGTAAAAAACTCAAAGGAACAAACCATCTGAAATGAGCGATTTTCGTGATATCCGACAATTTCTGTAACTTAATGGAGTTTCCTAGAACAGTGGCGTAGGAACATTGAAAAAACAGGGGGAGCTGGAGCATCAGCGCCGTGCGAAAGTAGGAGGGCGAATGTGGAATTTTAAAAGGCCCCAAATTTATACAACCAACGCCATTTTTTGGCCTGTCAGAAGAAACAGTTGGGGGAAAGCAGCTCCAAATTGAAACTTTGCGCTAAGCGCAGTTTTCTCTTCGCACGCCCCTGCGGAGCATATTGTTAAAAGTTAGTGGCGAGGATCATTTCATTCGTAATTTCATTCATTTCGGAGGATTTCTTGTGTTGCACTTTTCACAAACAAGAGTATAGAATTGAAGCATATCAAAAGATCACCGACTTTTTAATCCAGTTTAAATAATTTATATTCGATATACTTGATGACATTTAATTTATGAACGATACCGAATAAAATATTCAAATTTCAGGCTTCTTCCACTCCCATTTACCAAAAATTAAAGTTTTATTTCTGTTGTTTGGCTTACAATTTCTTTAATATCTCTTCCAAATCAATTTTAAAGGCTTCTTCTTTATAAATATGCAATAGCATCAAGTGATTGAGTCTATATTGATACCAGAGTTTCCCCAGAGGGTTTCAGGGGGGCACTCCGCACCTCCTGTCCTTTACTTTAAAAAACAGGGCCCCTCTTGCCCCTCATCCGAACAATTAGCGCCCCTCTTGCCCCTCATCCGAACAATTAGCGCCCCTCTTGTTGCTCATTAAAAAAATAGCGCCTTTCTTGCCCCATATTTGAAAAAACACATCCATTTAGCGACAACGACGACACGCTATACCGCGTAATTTACGTAAAAAATTGGGGACGGAAAGCAAAAAATAGCCCTTACGCGTCCCACGGGACCAGGGCTGGGTTTTTGCCGGCAGAAAGTGGTTTCTGCCGTGCCAGTGGCAAAAAGTGGTTATAACCGGTTTTAACCGGCAGAAACTGGCATAAACTCATTTTATGACATAATCCGAGACTTTTTTAGTGATATTAAATTGCTTATAATATATATTTTATTCGGGATAAATAATAAATAAAATATTGCGAATAGTTTTAATTAAAAAAATATATAAATTAGTATTAGAATTTGATAGTTTTGAATCTTTTAAGAAGAATGATCCATATTATTTTCAGATAATTGAAAATCATGAAAATGATATTAAGGACATAGCAGTTGTTTAAATTATAAATAAATATTATGATTTATAAAGAGTTAAATACTTGTTACAGATGTTAAAATCTATTGCTTTAGATAAAAGTAAAAAACATGACTGTTCTATTGCAGCTGCTTATAAAAAGTGCTTAACTTTACTCAATGATGGAAATATTATGGAAATTGACAAATGTAAGATTCAAATCTCATTTAATGCAGTGCTAGCTTATTCAATTCATCTTAAGTATATGGGATGAAAATTGACATTTTAGCATAAAGAAAGAGCAAGAAAATTGCTTTTTGATATTCATCTAAATTTTGTGCCGTATATTGCCGTTTTGTGCCCTTAGCAAAATAAACTCCTTTCTCAGAAACATATTTCCCCAAGGAAGTCCTGAAAAATGTCATGACTTCTGAGGGTGATTGTTTTTAAAAACAAATACTGGTGAAAATGAACATTTTTCAAATTTTATATCCTCAGTGGCATTACCAGCAAGTAATGCTGGTCGTGAAAGAATATTTTTGAACTTTTCTTTCATTCAGAAAAAAAAAAAAAAAAGTCTAGGTTAAGAAAGGTTAGCAAAATTAATAATATACATTTTAGAATTCTCTAAATATAATATTTTCTTTTTCCACAAAAATGAAGTAATTCTTTCAATATTATAAAATAATTGTGCAAGATATTCCATTTAAGTTTTTTTCTGTTTTTTTTTTTTTTTTTTTTTTTTTTTTTTTTTTTTTTTTGAGCTACAATGATTTAATTATATATTTTTAACAAGAACCATCTTTGTATGTAGTAGTAGATATTTTTTTAAGGTATTGCAGTATATTAATGTTAAAATATCATAGAATTTTTTATACATTTTTTATAACTTTTAAATAGAAATTCAACCGTAAACAATAATATCGATAGTCAAACTTGTGCAGCATCAGATTACTGTTATGAAAATTTCTGTTTTCAAGTGACAGAAAATTATCATATAAACAAAGTACATTTATATAATCCTTTTGAAACTTTTTGCTACTTTAAATAACATTAATAATCTTTATTTTAATTTAATTAAATTCTTTATACATTAAATACATATGTGAATTATGAATCATTGCAGGTTAAAATTCTTATTACTATTATTTCTTAGTTTCTGCCAGTTTTTGCCACCTACTGGCAGAAACTACTTTCTGCCATGTCGGTTTTAACCGGTTGTAACCGCCGGTTTAAACTACCCGGCAGAAACTTGCCAGCCCTGCACGGGACGCGTACTTTCGTCGAAAAATTGCGAAATAACGACTAATTTCCGGCAAAATTCGCGAAAAAATGGCTAATTTCGTTGCAATATTTCGAAAAAACGGCAGATTTCCCCAAAAGATTGTGAAATGACGACAAATTTCTTGCAAAAAAATCGCAATAAAACGGAAAATTTTGTCAAACGATTCTCGAAAAACGGCAAATTTTGCCAAAAGATTACTAAAAACGGCAATTTTCGTCAAAACATTGCGAAAAAACGGCAGATTTCGTCAAAAGATTTGCGAAAAAGCGGCGAATTTCGCTCAAAAATCGCAATAAAACAGTAAATTTTGTCAAAAATTTCGCGAAAAACGGCAAAATTCATCAAAAATTCGACAAAAAACGCAAAATTCGTCAAAATATCCCGAAAAAACTGCAGATTTTGTCAACGAAAGATCGCGAAAATATGCAATTTCGTCAAAGTGCCAAAAAAAAGTTAATGCTAGAAGTGAATTTTTCTGTTCTAAATACTAATTTTCTTGCTTCATAATTGTGTTTTTAATGCTTAAAAAGCGGAATTTCATCATTCAGAATCAGGGGCGTGCGAAGAGAAAATTGCACCCAAGGCATAATCAGAATTTGACGCCCCCCCCCTTTCTCCCAAATTTTTCTTGTGACAGTTCAAAAATGAAGTTTGTAGAATAACTTTGGCGCCCCCTAAATTTTCGCACCCGGGGCGCCCCCCACCTCCCACCCCTTTTCTGTTCACAATCCGCTTTTGACTGTCGAAAACTTTCTAAATGTGACTCTTGAAAGCACCCGTTTATTAAACAAAAAGAACACTTTATTCAACAAATGTATTCTTTTTTTTTTATTGTCTTTTTCAATAAATTCGTCTTGCCCCTTTTTAAAAGAAATGCGAACAATAGTGATATCGTTATCTTCTACACTCAACTAAGCATTATTTCCTAATTAAATTCGCATCGTGCACATATATTTTTTAAAAAGTAAAGAAAATTTCTCTTAATAGTTTTAAAAAATTAATATTGGTTTCATCAAAGGATCGCGAGAAAAGGCGCATTTCGTTAAAGAATCGCGGGAAAAAGCCTACAAATCGCAACAAAACTGTAATTTTGACAAAGGATTGTGGAAGTAACTGTTAATTGCACCAAAATGTAGCAGATAAAAGCGTAAATTTTGTCAAAGTAGTAAGAAAAAATGCGAATTTTGTCAAAGAGTCACAGAAACGATGCAAATAAGAATCGGAAAAACTTCGAGTTTCGTAAAGGAACCATCGAAAGGACGCAAATTTTGTCAAAAGGCCGTGGAAAAAAACACGAATTTTGTTAAATGTAAGCCGACAAAAAGCGAATATTGTCAAATGACCTAAAAAAATGCGACTTTTTTATCCAAAGGGCCGCTGAAGAAACGCAATTTCATTAGAGTAGAAAAGACAATAAGCGCGAATTTCACCAAAGTGCCGCAGAAAAAACGCGGTTTTTTCGCAATCTTTTGGCGAAATTTGACATTTTTGTGATCTTTTAACAAAATTCGCTAACTTTTCACGAAATTTGTCGGGTTTTTTTTGCAAATTTTGCCTTTTTGCGATCTTTTAACAAAATCGGCCGTTTTTTCGAACCAAACTTTTTCTTTTTTTTTTCTTTTTTCAATTTTTCTAACGAAAGTTTTGGATTTTTTTCACGATTCTTTGACGAAATTTCTGTTTTCCATGATTTCTTGAATCGCTAGATTCTAGATTCAACTCTATAAAAGTGCCCTTAAAAATCAAAAAAGTGCCATGAAGAATTAAAAAGTGCCCTTTTCATAACAGTAGCGCCCTGCCCCTTTTTAAACTTGGGGGAAACTCTGTTGATACATTGTTGTTCGGCGGCGTGTCTGTTTGAAGAAGAGCATTGAAAGTTCTCAGCTGTCACTAATCGAAACAACAAAATAAATTCTGCCAAAAGGTAAACTTTTGAAAATAATTTGTTTACTAATTCCTGTGTGACATCATTTTAATTGTGATCGACAACGTATTTCTGTCAGTTCCGTTCGGGACTAGTGTTGGTAGAAGTGTCAACTTTGCAGAAAGATTTGTCAAATCAAAATCATCAGCATGTATTCTAAGCTTTTGTTTGAGATCTTCTGGCGTGGTTGAAACTGTATTCGTGAATATGGATTCGATCTGTATGAGAGAATCAAAAGTTTTTTGATTAAAACTTTTTTATGCATTAATAAGGTCAGGTGCTTCGCTAAAAACTCAATTTTTCTTATTGTGATGGAGCGGAAGGATAGCTTGTCTGTTCTTATCTTATTAAAACTATCATTTGTTTGGAGATACTCGTCCTTTCCCCGTGAATTTTCTAGAAAAAATAAACTTTATTTTTCAATTTCTCTCGAGGGAGCTGAGCCCGTCTGAAAAATCCCAGGGGGAACCAGAGCTCCCCCAGTTCCCCCAGTTCCTACGCCTATGTCCTAGAAGTGTGTATTAAAAATGTGACACAAATTGTCGGATATCTCGAAAACAATTCATTTCCGACGGGTGATTCTATTGAGCTTTTTAATCCTCACGATGATATCTTTACAACGATACCACTTTAGTTAAAATCGAGACTAAAATTTTTTACGGTGCCCCATTAAGTATGCGCTAGTTGCGTCACATATATTGTCGGATATCTCGATAACGACTCATTTGCGACGGGTAGTTCCATTGAGTTTTTTGCTGCTCTCGATGAGATCTTTCCAACGATACCACTTTTGTCAAAATCGGTGACTCACACTTCGTGCACTTCCCTAGTTAGTGAATTTTTCTTTCTCTATCTTTTAAGTTTGAGATTTTAAGTTTTTGCTAAAACTTAAAAGACGGCATTCTTTTGGCGCTGAGCATGGGCGTAACTAGAGAATTTTTTTAGATCGGAGGGGCACGGCCCCATCTATTTGAGAATTTCCAAACAATAATATTACTATTATAATATTACTATTATTATAAATATACTATTTATAAAACAATAATAGTGCAACAATATTGTTTTATAGCAGGGCTGTCCAACTTTTCAGTAACACCGGGCGCACCTTGTCTCTTGGAACTCAATAAAGGGCGCCATTATTTACGTGACTGAAAAATGTGGCAATATTATCGCATAGTATTATAGTACACACGCACGTCTTAATATAATGTGATGAATGAGCGGTAAACAAAAGACCCCTACAGTTCTCGAGTTACACGTATTTAAATTTGGAATTATACATTTATTTTATGAGAATCCTATATAAAAATGTTGTAGGATAAGGCACCAGAAACTTTAATCGCATCTAAAACGGCAATAATAACAAATATATAAATATGAAAATCAGAGACATTGCTAGGTTTCTTTGTGTGAAAATACGGTTTGATTTATTTTGAATGTGTGGAATAGTTTTATGAATAATACGAAAACAGACAAGTATGATAGTGATCAGACTTTGTGGTGGTTTCACATGGATAGTCCGGAAATGCTTTCATAGATGGAAATGATTCTGCACTGTTTATTATTTTTCCTAAACAAAATTATAGAAAATAAATAAATTAAAAAAAAACACTCTAAAATTTCAAAAGTCAAGAAAGAAAAATTGATTCCTTTTATCCTTCATGTAAAACAGTCAACGGGCCATTGTGATAACATAAAACGAAAAAAGCTGAACTGAAATGAAACTGAGCTTTCATGCACATGTATCTTAAAAAGGGATGGGGGAAGGGGGCAAGTGAAAACGTTTATTTTTCCCTGTTTTCTTAAGTATAAAAAAAAGCTATTTCCAAAATTAAGAAATTTAATTATGATAATTACACTATATAAACAATAACGAAATATTGTAAAAATATGCATGATTAAATTTTTAAAGTATGTTTATGGTTTTTAATGTACAACGGCAAGTCAACAGCATGCCAAACACAGGTTTTAAAAATATCTCTGATAAAATATTAATGATTTTTAAGCAATGATTCTTTAAAATGGAATTTTACTTCTAAAATATTTAATAACAAAAAATCTTCAAAAAGGCGCCAGGAAAACCTTCAAAGGGCGCCATGGCGCCCTCGGGCGCCGCGTTGGACAGCCCTGTTTTATAGTATAAACTATTTGATGATTCCAAACAATTATTGTAATAATAACTAGTCGAATATGGCATCCTAAAACTTTCTTCTATCTCATGCACGCCAATCTTTTCTCATTGTGAAGTTCTAGACATGAAATGCCATGCATTTGTTCTTGAAATTGGACTATTGCGATATGGGAAAAAATGCTGTATAAAACTCCACCTGTTGAGCGATTTATACCAAAAGATAAACAGCAATAATATTTATCAAACTATACCTGAATCTGAAATTTGGTGAAAATTTGTGCTTTAGTTCTTGAAGTAGAGAAAATGATAATTCTTGAAGTAGAGCTATTGCATGAATCTGGAAAAATTCAGCATAGCAGCGCTACATGGGGTTGGGGGGGGGGGTACTGACACTAAAACATAAACAGAACTAGTTTATTTCACGGATTTACTAAAACTGAAGTTTGATAAAAATCCGTGCATTAATTTCTGAGATAGAGTTATTGTGAAAATCGTGAAAAATGCAGCATAACAGCACTACCTGTTGAGCGATTTGTACCAAATGTAAACATCATCAATTCATGTCAAGGACTAATTTGCATTAGTTATAAAGATGTTACGAACAGAACTAGTTTATTTCACGGATTTACTAAAACTGAAGTTTGATAAAAATCCGTGCATTAATTTCTAAGATAGAGTTATTGCGAAAATCGTAAAAAATGCAGCATAGCAGCGCCATCTGCTGAGCGATTTACACCAAAAACTAATCATCATCAAGCTATATGAAGAACTACCCAAATATAAATTTTTAATAAACTCCGTGCATTAGTTCTTGAGATAGAGCTTTTGCAAAAATCGTGAAAAATGCAGCACCACCGATTGAGCGATTTACACCAAAATGAATACAACATCAATTCATGTCAATTACTGGCTGTTTAATGATTTTTCATAATCTGGCGACCCACTTTGTTTCGATGCTTGTAACTGGAGAAAAATGGTTGTTCATTTGGAGGTTCACGACTGTCATTTGCCGATACTACCGTCAAACAAGGCGTATTCTTCTTTCTTTCTTTTAACCATCCGGAAAATAGTTGTTGCTCTCGGTCTAGAGATATCTAAACCTTGTGATGTCCAATTTTATTCGTTTTCTGAGTGGTTCATGTTTAGTGTCTAGACATGGAATACTTCTGCTGCCATTTCTACAATTACAAAAAGTATTAAAAAGGACAGAAAAATTAATAGCTCAAAAACAAATTGAGATACAAATTTCAAACAAATTGCATTTAAAAGTACATTTTTTCCCTACATGACGGTGTGAAAATTGGAAATGTGCAATGTTTAGAAGTTTAAAATATTGTAATACCGAAAATTGTAAAACTGAAATTTCATTTAAAATGTGTTTGATTGGTCCAGGAATATTAATGTTTAATTCATGACGTACATAATATATGATTGTGTTATTACGTAAGCCACGTTTTGATCATCATAAAAATGTAAATATAGAATTCATTTATGAGTCTAAATTTTTAGTCTTTGAAAATATCATTTTCCAAATGACCGTTGTAATTTGTGAAAGTACCCTTTTTTTCTTTTTTTTAAATCATATTCTTTTTTAATTTTTTTTTTTTTTTTTTTTTTTTTTTTTTTTTTTTTTTTTTTTTTTGCACACGCAAAAAATTAAATATGTAATGAAATGCCAGTTAATGTAATGTAATATGCTCAAAGGTTTTATCTCTTTTCTTCGTAACCTTTGACCAATTGCACAATTCAGTCACACGAACATTTTTACTTGTATAGCTTGTCAGGTACTTGTCTTTTCAAGTACGTGAAAAATGATACCCATAACGTTTAATATATACACACATTTTTATTTTTAAACTAAAACCTCCATAACGAATACTCATGAGTCGCAGACACTTGCATTCCGCGAACACACTTTCAACACCCTAATAACAATGTATTATATTCGTATGTTTTTACCTCTGAATAGCAGATGAATTCCCATGTATCTGCTATTCAGAGGTTTTACTGAAACTGCTTAAATAGATAAAAGATAGAAAATTAAATTGCACTTTCATCGTGGTAAGAGAATTCACTCAATTATCGAGAAACTTTCTTACAAGGTTTATTTATATCTTTTAAGCGTATATTCTTGTTTTCCAAAAGTCATTCACTCCACTGAGTGGAAAGAGTTAATTAAAAAAAAGATTTTTAAAAACAATTTCAATTTTAAAAATATGAAAAATTAGTCCTTAATAACTATATAACAAGATTAACCCTATATAGCTCCTCTTTCGACTTTAGTATCGATAGTAGATACTAAATCTTAGTAGTAATATATAGTAGTATATTAGTAGATATAAGATATTAATTTTAAGTTACCATAAAATTTATACGAATTAATATATTTATTAATTTCGTGCACATACTTTTAAATAGGTTATATACACATTTTATATACATACACAAGCGCGGAGTTAGGAGGGATTTTAGATTAGCACCCTCCCCCCCCCTCCCCCTCCAATATACACCAACAGCATTTGAAAGCTGAGAAGATGCATCAAAAATGTTAAGATATCATTTAAAAAGTTAAAATATGTAAAAAACAAGGATAAGTAAGGTATCGAACAGTATAAAATGTTTCTATTCCACACTAAGAATTTTTATTTGAACAAATAATTAACAAAACAAAAATTAGACCTCAATAACTCTTTTGCCCTTAGTTCATATAGCTAAAATATAAATTTTAAATTGCTATAAAATTTATACGAATTAATTCATTTATGCACTTTAAGGACCTCTAGCAACTATGTAATACGTATGTTACTACTACTGCTGTTTCTCATTTACTTTTTTTTCTTCTATGGATTGAATAAGATACTCTTTAAGAAAACCCTAACTATCATAAATGCTAAATTTATTATATTTGAGCATTTCATTAGGTTCGCTTCTATGTATCCATTTTTGCTAAACAGCGCGCTATGGACATGTAACACAACGAAATTGTTCATTTTATGACTATCAGTGATTCATAACCTATCTCAGACGAAGATCCTGACTGTGCCTTAGTAAAACCTCTGAATAACAGATAATTCCAGACTCCGGAATTTCCATGCTATTCAGCGGTAAAAAATAAAACACACAAATATACAGAGTTGTTGGGGGGACTTAGAAACTTCATAAATAGAAGCGTCCGCTATTCAGAATTGTCCAATAGAAAAATTTTCCTCTATCTTAAGGCTCCTGTCCTCGCTCGAGGAAACGCTAGCGAGCTAATACTATTCCTATGGGGAAGCATTTTTCTAATAACTCTTTCGCATTTTGACATTTTTGAATAATTTTTTTTGCATTGGATAGCTGAGATGCATGCCGACAGCGCACCTTTTTTACTTCTTCGATTTTGGTTGCAGATATTTTTTACAAAGTTAGTTTCACTTTCAAAACCGGTTTCGAAACTAAAAGTGCTTTTTCAAAAAATATCTGCAACCAAAAATCGAAAAAGTAAAAAAGGTGCGCTGTCGGCATGCACCTCAGCTATCCAATGCAAAAAATTCAAAAATGTCAAAATGCGAAAGAGTTTTTAGAAAAATGCTTCCCCATAGGAATAGCATTAGCTCACGAGCTTTTCCTCGAGCGAAGACAGGGGCCTTAAGGGGTCTCAAGACTGTAAAAGCTTCCAAATTTTCGAAATTAGAATTTTTTTTATATGTTAAACTACTAGCTTATCAGAACATTTTAATATAATTGCTTTCTCGAAATTCTCATTAGAACAAAAGTTATAGATTTTAGAATTTTACTTGCTCAATAGCTGAAGCGGCGTCTCCGAAAATTGGAAGTCATTTTTCTCCATATAACATTTTTTTTTTCGCACGATATTTCAAAATCTTGTAAGTATTTTCACCTAAAATTTTCAAAATATATGTTTCATGTTAATCTGTATAATCTAAACCTAAAATTTCCTTTTTACTGTTCAAAAAAGTTTATTTCTTAGGTGATTACGTTGTTGAAATTTTAAGAAATTTGTGTTAGATAAATACAACTTTGCATTAAAAATAGAAAAATGCTTTAAATTTAAATTTATTTAGATTGAAGGTACCTATTACAATCTGATGTATAAGTCTGCACCAAAATTTCCATTCTATTTGCCATATTTATTTTGTAATGATGCACGTAAGCTATTATACCAATTTTCTGCTCGTCAAATATCTGACAGTTTGGAGCGCCCTGTAAATTCTAATTCTGCAGCTTGCAATTTTTTGAAAACATAAAATGAAAGAATGTACTTGAATGATCTTTCATCTCAATAAAAACTGTTTTAATATCATAAAAATTTTAAGATATTAAATATTAAATATGGTCTCCTTTTTAAAATTATTCCTATTTTAAGAATCCTGAGCCCCCTTAAAATTGTAAAAACGAAAATGAAACAAACGGATGTTTTATCTTTTTTTCTCCCCTATAGAAAATATTGTCCCCAAAATTGGACCTACATGGCCCGGAAAAGTGAAATACAAGCCAGCTCTGCCGGAATCTGTAGGAAGAAATGTTAGATCAGGGTCTGGATATCACGAAAAGAATGAAGCCTGGATTCTATTTGAATATTTCAAATAAAGTTAAGCCTGGGACTTCAAGTGTCAAATGGAAGAAAATTTTTTCGAACTCAGGATTCGGTTCCATCTGAACTTTCATCCAAAAGTTTGGAAATGTACAAAAGTAAAGGAATATTAATTTCATATTAGAAATGTTCTAAAATCAATATGAATATAAAATATTACTAAAATGATATCGAGTAATTAAGAGACATACCTTAATCGTTCACTTTGATTTAGTCTTATCCATATGATTTAGTCTTGGCACATCACTATGATGCGAGGGTAAAGCTAACATCACAGATATATTGGAATTTTGGTAGTGATAACCACCCCTCCAAAGACATATTTAGACGTGAAAAATTAAATAAATGTTTATGAAGATTAAGTAAAATTAGCAATGAAGCTATTTTCCTTCATGTAAAATAAAAGCTAATAAAATAAGCTTTTTTTTAAAAAAAAAAAAAAAAAAAAAAAAAAAAAAAAAAAACTAACCGATTTTAAAAAAAGCGCTTAAAAAAATTAAATAATTTTTAAAATTCTCTAATGACAAAATATTATCCAAAAATCAGACATAGGATATCAGGTACCAGCATTCAAACGGTTAAATTTAATATATATAATTTAATATCCACCAAACATGGATTTTAGAGAGAATATTTTTTACAAGAGATGAATTTGCATATTTATGATTTAATTTATGAATATATACACATAAAAAGTAATGAATTACTTTTTGAAGTCGGTGCCGAACAATCACAAACGATAATGATCATCATTTTAATCGTGGTACTAGGCACAATATGTCCACAATTCTTATTACCGTAATTTCGGGTGTATAAGCCGCGGCTCAAACAATTCTTTTTGGACCCAGAAAACTTATTTAGTGATTGAACACAAGTATTTACGGCGATCTAAGAAGTAACATTCATTTTAAAAAAAATTCTGGGTCGAAAAAGAATTGTTTGATCCGCGGCTTATACACCCGAAATTACGGTATATTGAAGATAGTTTGGCACCAACTTCAAAAAGTAATTCATTACTTTTTATATGTATATATTCATAAATTAAATATTAAATATGCAAATTCATCTCTTGTAAAAAATATTCTCTCTAAAATCCATGTTTGGTGGATATTAAATTATATATATTAAATTTAACCGTTTTAATGCTGGTACCTGATATCCTATGTCTGATTTTTGGATAATATTTTGCCATTAGAGAATTTTAAAAATTATTTAATTCTTTTAAGCGCTTTTTTTTGAAGTCGGTTAGTATTTTTTTAAAAAAAAGCTTATTTTATTTCTTACTTTTTAGTTATTCATATTGTAATACTCAATTATGTGTACTGACATATGATGTCTCTTTGCAATGCATTGACTAATTGATGTACTTTGCTGGGTTTTGAAGTATTCAATTTGCTGCTCGGTTTCCTATTTCTTTTTCAGCTAATCGAAAGCAACTTACAATGTCGGTTAGAATCATTGTGGATCTTTAGGATGTGTACTTCAGGTTTTTCGGATGTGGTAATTTGTTTGGATAAGATCTCGCTCTTCAAAATGTTACCGTATTCATCAAACTTTAAGGTTCACATCTATTTTTACAGACCTCAAAAACGGATATCGACAGATACTGTTTTCCAAACTACATAAAATGTAGGAATTTTCTATTCCAAAACTTGGCGATAATCGCCTGAACGAGTACGATTATACGAGTGCAAGAACAATACACACACATACATCTGATTTGACTGTGCTTGACATGAAAGCCATCTTATATGTCATCGTCAATATACAGGGGCGAAACAGTGCAAGGAAATTTTTATAACACAAAGGAAATACAGCCGGGAGCTGAACGCAAAGAGTATGCCCAATAGAACCAGAGGAATTCGAACCCACAACTTCCTACACTCGCAAGCAATTAGAGGCGTTGTGTCTTGACTAGAGTTGCAAAAAGTCGGTTTATTCCCGGGTTTATTTCCAATGGACCAGGTTTATTCCCAGGTATAGTCCCGAAAAACCGAATTATTCCAAAAAATCCCGGGTTTTTTCCAGGTTTATTCCTAAAAACCCGGTTTATTCCCGGGTTTAAACTGGGTTTTTTCTAACCTTTGCAACGCTAGTCTTGACTACTCATCGACGGAGGACCCGAGTGAAAAATTTACCTAGCTTCACTTTAATGGCAGGCTCATCAAAATGTTCCCCCATTTTCTTTTATCTAGATTCGTCTCAACTTTCCAATTATCCCCGTATATTACCACTTTGATTTCGAGGAATTCTGTCAGAAGAAAATATAAAAGTATTCCGATATTTAACTCGGTGACTGAACCTGAATCTCAAGACAGTATCGATATTCATAGCAATGTATTTTAATTTATTTGTGCATCCGGCATACAAAAGCACCCTGATACACAGGCACTTGTGCTCTGACATATAAAGGTACTTTAAAGGTGGATTTTCAGCTTTTTGACACCTATTTTCCATCTCAGTAAGCATCGATTAGAGTTGCAAAAAGTCGGTTTATTCCCGGGTTTATTTCCAATAGACCAGGTTTATTCCCAAAAAACCGAATTATTCCAAAAAATCCCGGGTTTTTTCCTGGTTTATTCCTAAAATCCCGGTTTATTCCCGGGTTTAAACCAGGTTTTTTCTAACCTTTGCAACGCTAGCATCGATGCAGACTTTTCATTCCGGTGTATACGAGAATTGATCCAAGCAAGATTTCGCATTTTGGAAAGAACGCGCATCTCTGCAACAGTGACTACGATCCATATAAACATATTTTCCCACTAATTGGCGTAACGAGATTAGATTGATCAATTAGAACCCTGCATTTTTGCAAACTTTTCACTATTTAAAGTAAACAGTAAAAAGTATGCAAAAATGCAGGCTTCTAATTGGCCAATCTGATTTTGTTAACAGCGAAAAAGAATAGGGTCACAATCCATATTGACTCTGTGTGATTACCTCAACGACATCTATCCAGACAGATGGATAGGAAAAGAAGATCCACATCTTTGGCCATCTCAGTCTCCCGACCTCACTCCATTGGATTTTTTTTGCGTGAGGGTTCATCAAAGAACAGGTTTACAAGACTAAGGTTACTAATGTGACAATCCTAGAGTTGGAAAAAGTCGGTTTATTCCCGGGTTTATTTCCAATAGACCAGGTTTATTCCCAGGTTTATTCCCCAAAAAACCGAATTATTCCAAAAAATCCCGGGTTTTTTCCAGGTTTATTCCTAAAAACCCGGTTTATTCCCGGGTTTTTTCTAACCTTTGCAACGCTAGACAATCCTAAAACAACGCATAAGCCAAGTGGTTGTTGCTCTCGGCACTGTTTTCATGTAACTTGGCGATAATCATACTTATCGTAGCGATAGATGCTTCCGTCGAGGAGTTTGATTTCCTTCCGAACCGAGTACAAAGTAACTTTTCTCTTGCAGCATTGGATTGGATGGAACGTGTCTTACTGAAAGCTGTACTCTTTAAAAGTTTTTACACACAACTTTTTACTTTGTACTGGGTTTACTTCGTACTCGGTTCGGAAGGAAATCAAACTCGACGGAAGCGTCTATCGCTACGCCAAGTATGATTATCGCCAAGTTACGTGAAAACAGTGCCAAGAGCAACAACCAATCAGAGTGCGAGCTTGGCCTTGGAACGACGAAGGTGGTTGGAAAAAAAATTACGCGTATAATACGAATTCTACAAACCAGGGATGTTCTACACAAAAAAGAGCTGTTGTCTTAACTTAGAACGTACACTGTTAAAAATCTGCTGCATTTTGCTGCAACGCACTCCCCTGCTTGTATAGAAAACGGTTACTTGGCCGTGAAATGGCGCTTTCTCATTGGTTGGAATAGAGATATTATATACAAGTGGTGGAGGGCGTTGTAGCAAAATGCAGCAGATTTTTAACAGTGTACAGTAGAGTTTGTTTATGTTATTACTTTTCGCGCTTCAAGCTTCAGGCATAAAAATAACGGACTTCCAGTTTCCAGAAGACATAAAAAATCAGTGTCATGTCAAACGTATCTGTTGTTTTTTATCCCTTACTAGCAGTCTTTGCCCACTATGTTGGTAAGTTTCTCTAAAGGAATCTTGAATCAAACGAAATACATCTAGTAAATAAATTAAAAAAAACAAACTTAATATTTAATAAAATATCCGTAACTATTTTCTTATTCATATAACCTTATATTATCGCATTCAAAGTCGATGTTGACAACCTAATAGACAAAATAGTTCTAAAATGATTGAAGTACCTATGTTTTTTTAGTAGGCGTGTTATCTTTAATTTCCTGCTTCTACCTAAACCCGTTGCTGAGATATGTCGAAATATTCTAAACGTGCGATCCATTAAACCCGCTTAGGTGTGAATTTCTAAAATAGATAAAGTACATGTTTAAAATTATTTTAGTAGATTAGGTAATTTCATATTCATGTCTCCATCTAAAACTGCTGCTATGGTATGGCGAAATGGCCTAAATTTTCGGACGTCTTGTTAATCCTTTTGGACGAGGGAAATTGCTAAAATCACTGGAATAAACGATTAATAATTTTTTAATAGATTTGTTATCTTTAATTTCACGCTTTTACCTAAAACTTCTGCTAGGAATTGGCTAGTGATATACACTAGGGCGGAGCGTAAAAAACTTTTTTTCGAAATTCTTTTCTCCCTAGTGCGGAAAAGTTGTCTAGTGCTATCAGTAATATACTCACAAAATTTCAAAACAATCAATAAATATCTTCCGGTTCCACTTTTGGGTCGAAATATGCAATTTTAGCCAAAAATGTTGTAATTTTTTACATTTCAGTAATATTTTTACTATTCAATTTTTCCTTCGACCTAGTGCGGAAAAACTGAAAGAATACATAAGGAACACAAGTCCAAAATATTAGTGTAATTATAAAATATCTTCTGGTTCCACTTTGGGTTCTAAATATGGGAAATTTGTCGAAAATGATACAAATTTTCACATTTTAGTTACTTTTTTATTTTTTGATTTTTTATTCCCGCTGGCATTGAAATGTTCGAAGAGCATGCAAGAAACATAAGTATAAAACTTTAGAATAATAAATAAATATCTTCCATCTTCCTCTTCGGGGTCTAAAAATCTCAAAGTAGCCAAAAAGTATGTAACTTTTCACATTTCAGATTTTTTTTTTCTTATCAATTTTCTCTTCTTGCTAGAGCGGAAAGTATGGGAAATCATTTGAGAAACATAGCAGAAGAGGTTATTGCTGGCACTTGCCCTATATAATCGCAGCCAATTCCTTCTATAAAGTTTCCCAAGTCCTTCAAGTATTCTTCAAGCACTCTTTGTTGTTGGAGCGTTCCCTCAATATTCCTCTGAATTAAAGTTAGATCTTTTCAAAGAATTGGTGGATATGAAACTCTAATTTTGGTCTTGGCATTTCATGCTATATTTATTTATTTCTCTTCTTCTGTTATGCCTATCTATAATATTGGACATGTCGTCATGTGTCACAACTCATAAGTCTTCAAGAAGTCCGCCTGTTACTAATATTGCAACTCGGTCGGACACTCTCATTGTGTCTCAAGTTCTGGTTAGGGCAGGGCTAAGGGTTTTTCGTGATATATTTATAGTATTTATGTTCGATTGCAATGACACTAAAGGTTTATCACTAAGATCGTGACACAGTTGTTCACCAACGAAACTAAAATATTTAAATAACTCTAAATCTTCGATGAAGCAGTAGTCATTGTTTTTCCCTTTTATGCCATTTTCTGAAACTTTCTTATTCTTTTTAGAGCCTGCTCGTTCATTTACTAAGTTTCCGTGTTATGGGCCATGTTTCCGAATGTATCAATTGGGTCTATCTAACGATACTTTTCTTAAAGTTCTTTGATCCTTAAGAAACTGTCTTCCAATTTTGGATTTTTTAAATCACGTGGGCATTTACATCCGTCTAGAGATATACTCTTGTAAGAAAAATTTTTAAACAGACATTTTTTCTCTTCCAATAATAAAATTTTCAATTTTGACTTCGTGTGTTCTTTAGCGTCAAACTAATTTATACTCCTGTATTTATCATTACATGAACCAATCATTTGGACTAGTCTTTGCTTTGAAATCGTTGGAACTGAGGAGCCTTCCAAATAGCTTCAACCATTTCAGCCCATAATCCGCTATCATTCCAAAGGTGGATTCGATTTCTAATTATATTTCGATTCATTTCTCACCAACAAAAAAGTACATTATATCTTCTTCAGTTGGTAGAACGCCAGTTCTTAATTCTGTAGGATCCCCAAAAATGGGATGAGACAAATCCACGTATATATAGCGCCTTAATTGTGATATTTCTGTGTAATATTTTCCATGCACACTATTATTTCAACAAAATATTGAAAATTAAAATTTTGTAAACACTTTTAGATGTATTATTTTTCAATAAAATGTAGAAGCTAAAATTGAATACCCTCATTACGAACCTATCACAAGCAGAGCATTAAACCAACGGTAATACGAAGAGTAAACGAACAGAAAGCTGAACTTATTAGAGGAATTTCCCTCAGATCGCTTTTAATTCGATTGTTCTAAGATTTTTGTGTACATTAATGCCATGAATTTGCCAGTTTAAGTAATAAAAGTCCAATCAGAAGAAATTTATTAATTATTTTAGACTTTTACACTTACATTTGTCATATGATTTTCCAAATTTTCCGCGCCAGCGAGAAATGAAAATTGATAAGACAAAAAATCCCTCAGAAGAGAAAATTTACATACTTTTTGGCGACTTTGACATTTATAGATGCCGAAAGGGAAACCGGAAGATATTTATTTATTATTCTCAAGTTTTTTAGTTATGTTTCTAGCATATTCTTCGAATATTTCCATGCCAGCGGGAAAAGAAAATCGAAAAATAAAAAAAATGACTAAAACGTAAAAATTTGTATCATTTTCGACAAATTTCCCATATAAATATGTATTATATTATTATTATATTATTATATTATTATATTATTATATTATTATATTATATTATATTATATTATTATATATATTATATATTATATATTATATATTATATTATATTATATATTATATATTATATATATTATATTATATTATTATATTATTATTATATAGTATTATGGTATTAACCCAAAGTGGAATCAGAAGATATTTTTTAATTATTCTAATATTTTGGTCTTGTGTTCGTATCTACTCTTTCAGTTTTTCCGCAATACGGCGAAGAAAAAATTTAAAATTAAAAATATTACTGAAATGTAAAAATTACAACATTTTTGGCTAAAATTGCATATTTCGACCCAAAAGTGGAACCGGAAGATATTTATTGATTGTTTTGAAATTTTGTGAGTATATTACTGATAGCACTAGACAACTTTTCCGCACTAGGGAGAAAAGAATTTCGAAAAAAATTTTTTTACGCTCCGCCCTAATATACACTGGTAAGAACAAAAAATTGTCAATATATGCTTCGACTCCTATATTAAACGTATCACATGCAGAAGCAATGTCTGTAGAATAAAATACGAAGTTGTAATCAAAATCACAACTGTGGTTCCGATATCTTGCTGGAAGCATGATGGCGTCTAATATGAAAACAGCTTTATCTATCAAGTTACACTATTAAAAATCTGCTGCATTTTACTGCATATGCACTCTGCCGCTTGTATATAATATCTCTATTCCTAGCAATAAGAATGCTCCATAATACAGTCAAGTAACCATTTTCTATACAAGCAGCGGAGTGCGTATGCAACAAAATGCAGCGTATTTTTAAGAATGTAGAAGTTTCTTCAATGAGTCTAAGAAAATCTATGTATTACTCAGTCAGAAAAATAAATAACAGTAAGGCCATCGCTTGGGGTTTCAGAGATCAAAATGAGGCTAGAAAGAGCTATTTACAAATTTCTGGCAGAAAGCACAAGAATTTAATTTGTGAGAAACGAGTGAAGTTTCAAAATTTTAAAATGATTGGTAGATTTTTCAAATTAAATTTGTTAAATATGCTTTAATTGCAGTGATTTGAAAACCTTTTAATTTCGCAAATCATTCTTTTATCGTATTTTTCAAAATTTTGCATTTTAAAGATTCAAGTTTCTTAACTCTATGTGACTTAAATAGACGTTCTCAAACATTGTAGCAATGCATGGAGAAGTCAAGCTTCGTTCCATGTCACCGGTTTTAAAAACTTAAGCTAAGTCACTTACATGCCCCAGTCTGAACTAGGTATAAAACTTCATCGAGACAAGGACTAGATAGACACAAGGACATAACCTGTAGAATATAGCCGATAATTCCACAAAGAATGTCTAACGAAGTCACTGAGAGTCGTACCCGGAGTCTTTTCTTTGACGACAAGCGATTAGCAGAGTGGTGCCTTAACTACTTTCTCTCGGAGAGGTTCAAAACCGTGGCGTAGCTAGGCTTGGGATCCAAATGTTCTGAATACCACTATTATTCTAATGTTTTTTCTTCTTGATTAAAATCAGAAAATTAGCCGATTAGATAAGGCAAAGATAACTTTACAAAATTAGTAGTATCCAAGGCAATTGCACCCTCACGCTGGCTACACCACTGTTCCAAAACACCAGAAAACATACGCAAAAGGCGAAACAAAACGATCGCACTGCTATTTTTTTTGTACTGTGACGTCATAGTTTCTCGATCGATGCTAACGAAATAGACAGGCTACGACTGATGGACGAAGTTTTTCCATCGAAGGGAGTAAGCAGCATTTATGGCCCTTTTCGATGTTTTAACTTGTTAAGGAGACATTTTGTCCTGGTGAGAAAGTTATCTTTGCTTCTCTCGAATAAGAACTGTCTTATCTTTTTCATATAGGTTCTTTAACAAAGGTACTCATGAATCACACATTAGATTCTGGCCTGGTCAGCCTGCAGCTCTCTAGTGAGTACCCTCATAGCTTTACTAGTATTTTAACTGACACGAGTGGCAGATTCTGGTGGCATATTTCAGATGTGTATATTGCTGGGACGATTACTGTTTCTAAACCAATAGGAGACTGTCATTATCACGGTCAAGTACACGCCCACACAGTTTGATTGACAGGAACTCGTGGACAATTGATCGTGTGTGTTTATTATTTATTTGTACTCGGATTGTTTGAATTTGTACTCGGTAATTAAAAATTAAAGGTACGAAAGAATTTTTTTTTTTCAAAATGACTGAATTTTATTTACTTCAATTAGAAATTATACTTCCACTGATCCTGAAATAAATAAATAAATAAATAAATAAAAATTAAAGTAAGAATTTTGCTTATACGGATATTTTCGCAGAATACTTTTTTTCCCATTTGTTTAATATATATATAAATCATTTTGGAACGATATTTAGAATATTAAAAGGGTTTGAAATATTTTTTTTAAAATGTCTTATTTATTAATAAAAGACAGCCTCCAATAATTAAAAAAAAAAAAAATCACCAACGGACTCTCGGCCCGCGATGGACTCGAACCCATGTCCTACGGTTTCAAGCTCGACGCTCTAACCATTCAGCCAGTCAGCTCACTTTCATCCGCAACAGATTATCGTTATAATTAGCACCGTTAATTGTCCACGAGATCCTGTCAATCAAACTGTGTGGGCGTGTACTTGACCGTGATAATGACGCTCTCCTATTGGTTTAGAAACAGTAATCGTCCCAGCAATATACACATCTGAAATATGCATTCCGGTGTCTTGATAATGTTGTTGTTGTTTTTGAGGCGCAAGAGCCCAGACAATGGGGAGTAAGCCACAACTTTTTACCCCTGCAGATCTATCTTCAGAAAGGTTTCTGACGACCTACTTGGTCGAAAGTTTGATAATGTCATATAGTTGACAATGCCGATTCCTGTTTTGAAACAGCTGTCACATCAAACCTTTCAGACTTCAGTTCGCTTCTTACTTTAAAGGTTATTACTGGGCAAGTTTCAAGGATGCGACAATCTCTAAATTGGAGTGTTCTTCAGTCGATGAGACAATAATAGCATACACTGCAAAAAATTTGACCCTTTTGCTGCATCGTCAGTCCCCCGCTTTTATAGAATATATCTCTTTTGACCCATCAGAATGCTCCAAAATAGGGTGAATCGTTTTCTATAAAAGCGGTGGAGTGATGATGCAGCAAAAGGGTAAAATTTTTTACAGTGTATACCTCTTTATTTTCATAGTTAATCTAGATTCTGTCATGGTTACATGTAACAGAAAAGGATTTCTACCTATTATGTATAGGGTGGAATTTTATCTATGTTGTATGTTCTGGAATACCAACTGCAACCCGTATTTGTTTAAATTTTTACAAAAAAAATATTAACAATCGATATTTTATTGGTTTCAAGGCCAGGACTAATAACAAGAAGTAATTTTTAACATATAAACTTTTCACCATTTCTTACTATTAACGAGATAAAATACCAATATAAATATGTAACCAAAGTGTAGATATTAATACCAATAACGAACAAAATTAAATTGAAAAATATTCCGGGGAAAAATTTATTTCCTGAAAGAGAATTTGGGCAGTAAAAAGTAACTACGTATTGCACGCGTCCTTAAACCTTACGTTCCCTAAATTTTTATACTTTTTTTTTTTTTTTTTTTTTTACTTTTTGGGTTGAGAGCGTTTCTTTGACAGTTTAATCAATGTAGCTTAACCTCAAATTTTAAAACTGACTAAAATACCATGATAGTTCAACTTAATCTAGATCTATATTTTAATTTATAAAGGGGAGATTCCACTTTATTGGGCAAAAGGAAATCTATTATTATTATTTACACTTTTTTTTACTTTTTTGCTTTTTTTACATCCCAAAAGAGTGAAATAATTTTGTATTATAAAAATTATTTACGAAGTTACACCCCTTTGAATGTAAGCGTACGTGTACTTTGTATTCATAAAAAAATGGCGGGCATCCAAATATAATTTTGCTATTTCTGAAACGAAATGTTCCAAACAGAAGTCTATTTTGTAAAAATTTCAAAAAGAGTGAAACTTTTGCAAAAGTTCTAATTTCTGATCAATCGATCCCGTTTCGATAATAGCGAAAATATAGCATGAATCTCTACCTGAAACTTTAGGCTTATTTTTTTTATTGTATTTTTCAACAAGCGGTGCAGCATAGGGCTTTATTAACTTAATATCAAAACATTAGCTGAATTTGAAAAAGAATCATTTTTATGGGGCCAAGAGCTACATAATATCGAAAAATTAATTGTTAAAATGTTTTACAATACTTTAAAGATAAAAAAAGCACCAAATTCTGAGGTCCCTTTTCAGACGAACATAATTTTGTATTCCGTGTTGCAATTTCACTGAAAATGGGTTCATGGTCCCGCAGTTTGAATTGGCTGGCTTTCATAATATGTATCATTACCGTGTTTTAGATGTACGAAACACAAAACTGCTACGAGGCACAGCCTGCACCGCGTTAAGTTGTGCATGCTGTGCAAACGCGATTTAAAAAAAAGCCAGCAGTTTTTATAAATTTTACGCAATAAAAATTGTCAAAATAGACAAAAATGTATTTGTTGATACTTTTGTCGATTCGTTTGGTTTCATTTTATTGATCCGCGTCACTAAGAAAAATATTCATAAAAATCATGTACTGTATTGGACCTTAAAAAGTGGAATATTTTCTAAAGATTTTCATTTCGTTGAACACAAATAATGTAAGCCAATATAGATCGAAAAATAACATTCTGGTTCCTAATGGTTCTCAAACAAAGTGAAATAATGCATACCAGATAATTAGTATTCATGTCTCATAAGCCTTGACGTCAAGAATGCGTTCAATAGCGCCCGGAGGACCGACTTGCTGCGTGTCTTGGCGGAGTTTGACGTTCCTCTGGACCTCCTAGGCTTGATTGATTCTTTTCTGTGGAATAGATCAATCATTCTGAACGCACATGAGCATTACTTTTACGTTGGAAAGCCGCAGGGTTCGTGTCTCAGGCCGGTTCTCTGGTTAGTGTTGATCAATAGCTTGCTGAAATGGTTAGGTATTGATGAGGCTTGATCTATTTTGGTCTTTGCCGATGACATTTTTATCCTTGAACGCAGTACTGCTCTTTACAGGTTTGCGGACATCATCCAGTGGGTTCTCGCAAAGATTCACGGGTGGGCAATAGGATGCAGCCTGGAGCTCAGTTACGATAAGTGTCACTCTGTCATACCGCCGAAGGGAAAGGTGGATCACGACGCTCCACGTGCTATCTGGATGTATGACGATAGGGGGAAGTTCGCCAAACAAATCAAGTACCTGGGAGTGGTTTTTGACAGGAACTACAGCTAGATACCGCACTTGGATCTCGTCCAAGAAAAAGCTACCAAAGTCCAGTACAAGCTTAGTAGAATAGCTACAGCCACCTGGGGACTTAAGCCTGAAGTTTGTAAGGCGGTGTACTTGGTCGTGGCCGAGTGTATAATCCTGTATGCAGCCCCTATATGGTACTCTAACAAAGTGGTTCTTCGTAGGAGACTGCTAAGTATTCAGCGAGGTCACTTGCTGTGTGTCACCAAATGTTACAGTACGGTGTCAACGGATGCTTTAAATGTCTTGCTTGGGGCGATTCCTCTAGACCTCCGTGCTAGTATCGAACGCGACTTCGAGGCCCTCACAAGATGGGATGAGAGCATTGACAGACCAAATCTCTCGCCAGAAATGGTAGAGACTTGGAAGTACCAGCCTCGACGGTTCTGGGTAGAATACCATGGACGCCGGAACTCTGCCGGAAAACTCCGTATACTTATTATACGGATGGTTCGAAGCTGGTTGGCGAGAGGGTAGGCTGCGCCTACCACTTTGTCACTAGAGACGGCATTGTCACGGAGGGAAGGTTCCACTTGACTGACGGCTCGACCGTTTACGCCTCCGAGATCCATGCGATCAAGGAGGCGATTTCGGACGCTCTGTGGAAAGGTCTTGGTGAACTCGACATTTACTCGAATTCGAGATCGGCGCTTTAGGCGCTTTACTTCTTGGTGTCTCGGAACAAAGCAGTAGCCGAGATTAGAAACCTGGTTGCTAACACAGGAATCAGGGTCCATATGCACTGGATTAAGGCTCACGTCGGATACGCCTACAATGAACATGTCGATGCTCTGGCTAAGGAGGCAGCATATCGACAGACAGTTGATATACATGTTCCTTTTTCAGGCTATCAAGTCAAGAGGAAGCTCTTTGGCCGGGAACTCATTGATTGGAAAGAATGTTGGGACCGATCTGAGGATGGCTGGGTGACATATGCTATCTTCCAGAGAGTCTCCCCTGGGAGAGTCTAGGGGGATTTATATCTAAACCATGTTCTAACCGGACATGGTACCTTCGGTGACCACCAAGTCCGTTTCTTTAAAGGCAATCCTTCTTGCTTTTGCGGGAACGGGATCAATACGATTCAACACCGTGTCTATGAGTATTCCTTGCGGAGGTCCATTAGGAAAAAGAGTTTCCCCCGAAACTTCCACACTCGAACGCTTTCCGATGTTTTCTATGATCGTTATTGCAAGAAGGGTATCGTTGAAATATTCAGCCGTCTCTTGACAAAGACTTGAGATCGGATTGGTTGCCAGGGCGCTTGAGCTCTCGACCGTCTTGTTCCGAAGTATTTTTCGAAAGCAGATTTCCAAATCATTCGAACGCACTACTCTATTAGAGGTAGAGGAGTACGAAACCACTCTTTGGCGCGATTCAGACGAAGTGACTACACAAGGTTTTTCAGGGTTTTCCTTGTGCGTAACGAGAATTCGAGTCGCTTTCCTGAAAATTCTCCCTGAAGGCTGTGTCCGTTGATTAGCGGTGTGCTCAGGCAGCTTTTGCTCCTTTGCTCTGCAGTGGGGCGCGGGCGGTCTCGTTTACGTTTCAACGGTTGATTGTTCTGTCTGGCCGTGACGTTCGGGTTGTGCGCCTGGTGTACCTGCCTGGCTTTACTGGCCGGCAGCGGGCTGTTGCGATGATTGGTCATTGACTGGTTCTTTTTGGATCGGAGGTCTCGTGACCTCCTTGAAGGACCGCATGGAGCCGCTCGGCTCTGGATCGGGAAACTCATAGTTTATACCAGATAATTATGTTTAGGTTTACTTTAATTATATATAACATAAGAAGGTATTAGGTTTTTTAGAATGTCTTTCGACACCTTATAATTTGCCCAGAAAGCAGCAATATATGTATCTGTTATAAATATTGTTGTTTAGTATTAATAAGAGTTTAATTTCACTTGAAAATATTACTGTTTACTAAAATAATATGTACCGTCGACTCAGAACAAAAGTAGGACATCTATAAATAAAAAATGCGATGTCTGACTTACTACTATGAGAAACTGTGTTTGCATCTAGTGGAACAACTTCTAAAAACCAAAATTATGTTTAATACTATAGCTCATACGTGTTTTATAAAAATTTCCCACTGTTCCACCAGATGCAGACACTGTTTTTCATAGCAGTAAGTCAGACATCTCATTTTCGATTATTACTAGATGTGCTATTGTTGTTCTGAGGCGGCAATATATATTTCTTACGCGAGAAAGACAAAAACAAAGTCCCCCTTTTGCTTATTTATGACTTTATTGTAGTTACAATCAATTTATTTGCATTATAGGGAAGGGTTTAGAGAATAGCTTTAGGTTGAACTCGTTTCTTAAAATCCTTTTAAGCTTTGTTGAAACATTATTTTATACAAGCTTTGGATTTTTTCTTGGAGCATACACAGGGTGTTCCAAAAAGATCGCATAACATCAAAATTTTATTTACAAAATATGTTTACAGCAAAATTAGTTACAACAATAGACGGAACAACTCAAGAAGTTCTTTTCTGCTGGCTTAGTAAATCTCAACATGATATCCTTTCTTAGCGCGAAGACTATCAAAGCGATATTTTAATGCAATCCACGAACGTTTTTGCATGCTAACATGGACAGTAACTACAGCTGTTTGGATGTTTTGTTGCAGTTCCATTAATTATTTTTTTAAGTCTTCTAGAGAACGTTACACGCACCCGTTCCAAACATTCTTCACTACACTTTTAAAAATTTTGCTCTAATTTGAGCAAAATTTTGGTGCTTAGTAGCTGCCACCATAAGATGGTGAATTGACGTACCTATTTTGGAGCATCCTATTTCAACCTCGTTCCAACTATTGGTACTATGCATCAACAGTAGCTCCAAATATTGGTTCAAGATTTCACAATCTTACAGTGGCAGCTATCGAGCACCAAAACTTGGTTCAAACTAGGAAAAGATTTTTAACAGTGTAACGCCAGGGCAACCTTTTTCAATACCTGAATCCCTTATCAATCATTTATGTATTGTGCAGTGACATCAACATACTGTACCACCAGAAATATACCGTTAAAAACATTTTGAGTTATTCTATATATTGTTGTAAATGGTTTTGCAAAAGGTCTATTCTTTATTTTTCAATAAAATTTTGAAGTTGTGTAGATTTTTTTGAGATATCCTGTATATTTTAGCATTTTAATACAAAATTTAGATCATGGAACATAGTCTTATAGAGATCCTTATATTTTATAACAAAATGAGCTTGCTCATTTCTAATGAAATTTTATTATTTTTCAGAAATTTTTAGAATAAGTTGCAATACAACAAGTAATGATCGTGAAAGATATTTAAATTTTATTTCACTAAGGATGTGTATTAGTGGGATAACATGCGATAACAACACATTTTTAGCACATTTATTCAAAACATGTATTGTTACAAAACTATAAATAGTTCTCTGAATTTAAACATACTTTTTAATACAAACAAACATCTGAACACTTTAATCATTAGTATATAAATTAAAACAGTTTTTTATGTGCCGAGAGTTAAGAATTACGCCAAGTAGAAGATTTTCAATATTTATGACAAAATATGAAGTAATAGTTTTTCAAAAAAACCTCATACCATTTTTATAAAAATGTTTGGTGCAAATTCCAAAAACATACAAAATGTTCGAACTGAAAACTCTGGAACTGGTATATACGAAAAATAATAAAAGTGAGCTATTTTAGATTGGGGCTTAAATTTTTACTAAATTTATAAATTCCATTTAGACGTTACATTTCTCCTATTAATCTAATAATTTATTTTTATTTATTTATTTATTTTATTTTTATTTTTTTGCAAAAAAATCAATTTTTTTTTAGAAAGCTAACAATGCATCGAGCTTACCAACTAATTTGGAAATTTTGATAAACTAATTTTCAGTAACAATTGAATTTTACCGATACCAATTTTAGATTTTTTATTTATATAGTATGATCGTTTTATCCTATTTAAAATCATAAAACTGTTTTCCAAATGTACAAGTTTCAGAAAAATAATAATTTAGAAGCCACCTGCTTATCCTTTGTTTTTCACACATCTTTAATAACTAAGCATAAAGTGGACTGATGAAGGATTTTTTATCGTAATAAATCATTTTTCTTCTGCACTATTAGAACAGTCTGAACTATCAACGTTTATTAAAGTCACAAAAGTGTTCGTGCTTTCTACGTTTGTGATATGCTCATGAGAGTCTCCTTCAAGTTGAATGACAGTTACATCACTTCCACTGGATCTCGGTGTACTTAAGTTTCGATGTTGGAAACCACCTATTTTGAGAGAACCGTTCTCTTTTTTGTTAAATTTACTGTTTTGGATATGCTGCCTGCACGTTCCATTAAGTCCTTTTTTACTTCGGCGTAGTAATTGTCTTTTTTTACGAGGACGTTCTAAATCAGCTGAGCCGGGATCAGATGTAGTTTCTGACATAGCTGTCTCCAGTTCACGAGTAGATCCCAGCGAACTTGCCCTTCCGCATTCTTCTTCTTCAGACATGTTTGCTATATAGTGTCTATTTTTGAATTTGCTGATGCAGTTTGCTCTTTCTATCAACACACGTGCCGCAATAGGATCAGCAGCATTCAAATGGTGGTGTCCGTTCATAATGTGACCAAATTTTTCTAGAGTATTCGTTTGGATATCACCGTTCACGTGTTTACACTCTGATGCGTGATGATGATGGTGATGATGCTTAGATTTATTTAGAGTTTTCTTTCTTAAATTTTCCTGTGAGCCATGAGAACCTCTCGATGTAGTTGATGAGCGGTCAGAGGTAGGGGTGCTTCTATCACTACTTTTATCCACACAAACATGTTCCCATGTACATAGAGGAAGATGAAGTGATACATTAAAACCTTTAGTTGCCCTGTTTCCGTTAACATTATTGGCCAATTTATTCAGACATTGATCAATAGGAAGCTCTTCTCTAGCTGCCAACACCGTACCTAATTGACTGAGGTACCTGTTGAGTGAGCAGTCATCAGTAGGCTGAATGGCAGTATCTGCTAGTTGAGCTAAACACTTATCAATTGGGCCATTTTCATCTTCACTAAGGTCGGGATTTTCTTCTTCGCTTTCATCTGGCACAGGTGTGTTTAGGGAATCTTCCGTCATATCAGAATTTGCAACTGATATGGAATCAGATTCGATTGAAGGGGTTCTTAAATAGCGCGGGTGATGTTTTGAATTCTTCACTTTTACAGCACTTTTACGGATTTCACTTCGTCTGTCCATGACAGGAACGCTTTTTGTCCTATTTGTTAATGGATTATAGTCTGTTTCACGTTTGTCGTCCCCATCTGACGACTTTCTTGCAGATTTTATTTTTCTTAACTTCTGTGGATCTAAATGTGGCTTTGGAGGAGGTAACGGTGGTGTAACTGCTTTTCCAATCCTTGGCATACCTGTTTTTGACACTGGTGATGGAGTGTACCTCGTATTTTCCCTATTAAAGAAAGTTCAATGAATTAGTAATTGGTACTGACGGGTAAATTAAGAATTTTCAAAATGTCTAACATATAAGTATAGTGTCTAGAAGATATAGTGTTGAAATAGGCAAACTAAGAAGTGCTAAACAATTGTATTCCATAAATGTTGAACGATGCAGAACGATAATTGGCTATTGCAGCGAGATCTGATCGTTCAAATATAAGCATTGTATTAGGATTCAATTGAGACAACGTTTCATACTTTATATATTGTCCTTGAAAAATCTAAGGCGATGTAAAAAATGCTGTAAAGAGAAAAATAATCATAATTTCTGAGAAAAAAAAAAAGTCTACACATTTTATAGTAGTCCACTTTGAAGAACTAGCAGATGTCACTGTGATCCACATTTGCCTTTCAGCACTGTTCAACCTTTACGCGATACAATTTTTAGCAATTTTTAAAGCATTACTTCAATAGTAGGTTTTAAAACAATAGCTTCTAGACGCTGTAATATAAGATTATTCTTATTATTCTTCATTAAATTTTAATGATTATCAAGTGATGCTAATAGTCATTGAAATCATAAGAAATGGATTAAATCATATGAATCTTAGGTAGTCTTACACAACAAAAAATATAATCATGAAATGAGATATAAAAAGAAAAATTCAAGATTCATTTTAGTCTAAAATACAGGAAATTATTAAGATCTCAGTTCTATCATTTCGATGTTAATACGTAGATATTTATGGCAATAATACTTTATATATTGTTATTGAAAAATCTATTGATATGTAAAAAATGTTGAGAAAAAAAACAATAATAATGCCTAAGAAAAAAAAAGGTAGTGCTACACAATTTAAAGTACTCTACTTTGCGCAAATTTAGTTAAGGAGCTACAAATTAATAATGAAGACAGAGATCTAGACTAAAACAGTTTAATATTTAGTAAAAAAGAATCAAATTTATTTACAATTTTAAATATAACTATACAGTTTTTGAATAACTATCAATAATATTTTTCATTTAATTTTTAAAGCAATCCAACAATTTTTCAACATATAATATACATTATTTAGCATTATTTATTTACTTATTATGTGTTGATCTGTCCTTAAAAAATATTACTTAATTTTACAATAATAAAATGCCAATAAATATTACTAAATAAAGTTTATAAATACTTGCTTAACTTTTGGACTAAAAAAAAAAAAAAAAAGAAAAAAAAAAAGAAAAAAAAAATTCAAACAAGTGCAAACAATACTCTAATAAATATATTAGTTTGCATGTTACAATTCTCATTGAAGCTTTGATGCGAAATGTAATATTTTATGCTAAATCAAGGTTGTTTGAAAGTAAAATAATTAACACATAATATTATCGTATTTTAAAATGTCACCTGCGCACTTCTAAATTATTATTCAAAACTTAAAATTTTATAAATTTAAGTTTATTAGAATTTCGTTCAATCGAATCTGACGAATCCCTATTGGTCTTTATCCTCTCTCTGTCTGTCCGTCTACAAAAAAAAAAAAAAAAAAAAAAAAAAAAAAAAAAAAAAAAAAAAGTCAGATACTTCAAATTTTGTGTACTTACAGCTGAATACCTCGTGTCACACGCCAAATCATAAAATTTTCAAAAGTCTATTATTTTAATTAAATTAATTTTTTCAATGCCACCCGTTCCTTTTTGCGATTTAAATTTTAAAAGATAATCATTCACTGCGCCGTGTGCCACTTCTGGCACAGACCTAAAAGCAGTGTAATTCTCAATATGTGCCATGAATTTGGCCAACATGATCGCTGCAACTCATCAAGACCAGTCCATATAAAACAATAGCACTATGTTGGATGGCTGCATATGACAAAAAATTAGAATTTGGTCTTCGGGAAAAAAATCGATCAAGTTATTAAGGTAAAATTTACTTTTATTATTTTTACTGAACAATTAAAAATATTAATATGAAGAAAGTTGCAGAGTGTTAAACAGATTAAATTAATTAATTTAAGCCGATTTAATTGCAAAAAGCAATACAATATTTAAAAAAAAAAACACTTATTGTGTATGTACACGCTATAAAATATCATATTTTAGCTGAAAATTTGAAAATTATTTTTATTTACTATTTTCCCTATTATTAGACCGTTATATAGATTTCAGTTTTTTCATAAAAATAGAAAAAATCATGCTATGAAGGGTTAATTTGAACGTTTTTCGTGTGAACGTCACAGCTTGGAGGTAAAACATCTCGCTAGTAGACAAAAAGATACTATTTCGAGTCCCGGTGCTGGAAGTTGAAATTTTAATATTAAGATGGATTTAATTAAAAGAAATTTCGCATTTTTTTGCCAATTTAAGGGTTTATATTATTAGTATTTCGTTCATTCATAATATTTTTTGGAATTATATTTTCTTTCTGTTTCAAAAACTATTGTGATTTATTAATAATTAAGCATTTTAAATTTCATTTAAACAACTTTTTTTGCTTTTGGAAATTTAAAATTTTATTTATATCTCCAATAATATTATTTAATTTCGGATAAAATTTCTTTTTAAATTTTGGATTCTATTTAAACAATTTGATATGAATAATTTTAATTTGATTAAAATAAATAATTTCCTTTAATAATTATTTTTAAAATAAATTTGTTTGTGCTACCATCTATGCAAAAGTTTAATAATTATAAAATAACAATTTGGATTTATTAATTAAAGGATAAGTTGCATTGTAAAAGATATTAAACGAAACCCTGTGCGATCAGCGACCACACTTACCCACCAGCTTTATATAAACAAGATATGTAAGTTTGTGCATTCGTTTTTACACAGGTTAATTATCTTTAAAATTACTGTAATATTGCCCAAAAATAGTTCATTTTCCCATCCATCTGTGAATTGCATTGCTGCACTTGAGAGTTTATAAATGAAGAGCTTAGATGATAAATGTGGTAAGTGGTGTGACAAGTGAAGGATTTCATAATTTTGAGAAAACACATTTCAAACCACTGTTATATAAAAAAATCACATTTTTTTTACTGTCATATTCTTTTTTATTCATTAAAATCTCTGTGAGTATTAGATGTCTGTCAAATAATTATCTAACAGATGGTGGAAGACCGTAGATTATCTTCAATCACTTGATTAACTTAATTTTTTTATTTTATCACATACCACCTTTATCACCTGAGATCTTCCAATCAAGCTTCATTTCCTCTTTCTTAGGTCAATACATAATTTGAGTTTAAAATGAAAACATTCACAATATCCAGAAGTCGTAAAAAAATTAAAAAAAAGATAATGTGCATTGAATATTATAAATGATAGCAGAAAATATTTTTAAACCCAGAGAAAATAGTTTAACATTTAGCCAAATGTTGGTACATTTTAAACTCTTTTAACGTGATTTTGTCATTTCTGATTTTTATAATTTTGATCAGTTTTACTTATATTCAATGTTGTTTTTCCGAATTAATGATTTTTATTTTTTTTAAAGCATGATATATATGAGGAGCCCAGAAGCCAAGGGGTACAAGTGACAAAATGTCGATTTGGAGTAAATTGAGTTTAAAGATAATTGATGTTAAATTGGAACATCAACAATAATTGACTAAATTGAAATAAGAAACATCTGCTTGTTGCATTCTAATCGTTGAACTCTCATTTCAATAACTGTTAAAAAATAGTCCTTTAAGTGTGTTAAGTTTTTCTTTAAGTGTATAATTAATCAATATTGTTTGTTTTTCGAAAAAAGTGGTTTATCTCTATAACTCCCCAAATAATCAGAAAATGACCTATATTTTTTTACCTGAAATGAAAAAAGCATATTTCCAGATACCCTGTGCACTTAACTCAATTTTTTCAATTTTGTCACTTATACCCCTTGGCTTCTGGGGTCCTCATATATTACAAATGTATAAACAAAAAAAGTTTTTTATTTATTGCTTAACAAATGAAATAAAACGCTCTTTCTATAATATTTTTGATAAGAAAATTGCGATTAATTTTTATCTTTTGAGTAAAAAATATTAAGCTATCACGCCATCCTTCCTTATATTTCGAGTTCCTTCCTGCCTGAGGGAATATGAGGAAAAGTTTTATGATCCACTTTTGTTAAATACATATTACGATATCAGTTTAAAACCTCGCCTTATCCTGGAAATCAAATTTTGGGAAATTGCGAAAACCTCTGACTGCATCCATTGGTTTTTATTGCAAACCAAGATTTTACAATGCCAGAAATACGGGATAAAACTAGTCTTTTTCGGTGCGTTCCTAATTATATAAATACGTAGCATCTATAGTCATCGTCCAGCCCGTCTGTCCGTCCCCATACAACAATGCAAAAACTACTCAACCGAATCGTTTAAAATTTAAAATATACAATTGCTGCATACTTTTGACAAATCATTTCAAATTTTATGAAAATCAGATGCATAGTTTAATTACAGGGACAATCAAAAGTATTCCGTAACATTCTGGCCCAGGGGAAAAAATTCCTTCAAGTGCATTTTAATGAAGTTAAACTCTTTCAAACATAATAAAATTGATATGCATCTTTGAAGTAGATACTAAAATATATATTATGTAAAATCTGTGCTGAAAATAATATTTTATATAATTTACTGGACAAAACAAAAGGTGCTATTACATGGTATAAGAGGAAACATTGTTTGGGGCGCGTTTTAACTATATTAAAGTAGTTTACTTTTTATGAAATTGATATACGTTGCTGAGGTTGCTAAAGGTTCCTGTGTAATAGAAAGCAGCTAATATTTAAAAGGACACTCAAAAGATTTCGGATACTTATGCAGTATCCGAAGTATTATATACTATTACATGAAGACCTAAATATTTTTAAAACTTTGTTATGGTACGAACACACCTCATTTGCTACGTTTGACATGTAAATTTCGACTTGTTGCAGAATGCAGTGCTTTTTCGATGCAGGTTCGCCAACAGAATAGATTGATAAAGGAAACTGGCGTTTTTAAATTTTGGATAAGGCGAGTTTTGAAACTCATGTCCTCATGTGTTTTGTAAATATTGTGTGGTTTTTAATTTTGAAAATGTAGACCCCCCCCCCCAAAAAAAAAAAAAAAAAAAAAAAACATACCTGAGGTAATAAAATAACAGTTAACAAAATTGTTTCTCGCACCAAGAAAAAATAAGATTTTTTAAATAAATTTTTTTAAAGCAGCACAATTTTCTTATTTTTCAAAAATTTGAGCCAATGACTTTTATTGACAATCTTATTTTACAAGAAAAAACTGATATTTTAATATTTTTTGTTCTACAGCAAGCTAAGATGCTGCCCCCCCCACACCATCGAATTCGGATATTTTGGTACAGGTCAACGCGGCGGCAGGTTTTCGACGTCAAATTTAACATCAAAATAAAGTAATAAATAAATAAAAATAAATGCTTGAAACAACAACAAAAAAAATCATGCGTCAAGCATAGATTATGAAGCCCTTTCCTACACATTCAGAATAACGTAACAAGACTACACCGTTTAAAATATTAAAATATTACGTGTCATTTCACCACATGGAAATGCATTACGCGTCTCAAAACCGAATTTCAGCTTTTCTCATCTAAAGCAACGTAACAATTTTCAAGCACTATGCAACTCTGAAAAACTCGAAAATTCTGGTTGAAGATATTACTAAAACTCACTAGTAACCCGGGATATTTAAAATTTACGAAAAAATTATTGTTTTGACTGCACCTTATAACTCAAAGTTTGGATTTGGGTTTTAGTGGATAAAATAATGCACACTATTTGCATAACCGTGTTATTAAGGGTGTCCGGGACACATTTTAAAATACTTTTTATTTATTAAGTTAAAATTTTGAAATTTTTTGTGATGGTTAACCATGCCATTTGTAAACATAATCAGATGATGAAACTTCTCATAATTATTTAAAAAAAATTAAAAAATAAAAATTTATTTAAAATGTGGGGTAAATTAAAATTGTTATAACTCTAAATATTATTTACAGATTTTTTTTTCATTTAAATAAACAGGAATATATAATTTTTAATTTTGATTCATAATTAAAAAAATATTAATTTAAATAAAAATTAAAAATATTTAAAGTTAAAAAAATGATGTAACTTTTTTATAAATTATATTTTCTAAAATAAATATATATTTTTTTTTCAAATTTGTTGAATCAAATCGAAAGTAAAACGGTTGAAAAAGACATGTTCCAAGTTAGAATCATTTACTTAACTTATAACAATTTAAGTACGAGAAATGGTGAAACAAATCCATCATGAAGAAAAATGCATTTTCACAAAAGTCATTTCCATGACAACTATAGCTTGAAAGCTAGATTTTGAAAATTAACCAAAACGAAAAAAATAATATTTCCTGTTCCAATTAAGATAGAAACATGCTTAAAACGTCATTTTAAGCAGTTAAAAACAGAAATTTTTTTAATGCAATAATTCTTTTAGAAAATTTGGAGAGTTTTGTGTTCTAGATCCTCTTAAACTGAAAAAATCTCCGAGAAAAATTGGAACTTTAGTATGTTTCATATTTTGGTGCAAACATAGTCTAACGTATCTTGAACTTTTAATTCACAGTCAACTGTATGATCATGAACTTTTTTCTGAAATTAAAAGGAATATTTCACCTCAAAATTTTTATTTTAAACTGATTAACATATTTATGTAACATTTTTCTTTTTTTTTAAAATCTTTTAAACTTATAAAGAAATTTCTGCTTTAAACCGCAATATATTCGTTAGGTAGGGGTCAAAATGACCCCTTACGGCCTTTCTAGTGTTAATGTTTTTACAAGGCTAACGAAAATGACAGACTTTATCGGTGAGTTACATCCATAGGCTTCTCATATAAGATTGTATGAGAAGTCTGTGATTACACCTGTCTATTTTTGTAATCCGATTGAGTCACATAATACTCGAATGCTGGTGATGATGAGAAGAGCATCACGTGATCTTTAGCGTTCTAATGTGAAAGTAAATGCTTCAATCCGTCTATTTCGTTAGACTCGTGTTTTTATAGATGGCTTAATGTAAAAATTATTTAGCCTAGTCATCTTCTGAACCAGGAGCAGACTTTGATTTTGAACTTAAATTTTAAGTTCAAAATCAAAACTTAATTATTAAAAAGTTAGCAGTGAATGTTATTATGGTGTCAATATAACCCATTTTGTGACGAGACGCAAATTTCTTAAAAAATTAACAAATTTATTGCAGAATAAATTAATTAGAGCATTCAGCTTTTTCTTATTTGTAAATTGACTAATCTATTACTATCTTGTTGTGTCATGATAATTTTCCAGTGGCGTGACTAAATGATGCTAACTTGAAAATCACTATGTGACAAATTTCTAAATTGCATCTCGGTCACTTTGTTACGATAACACTTATGTCCAGTTTTGACTCGAATGTGATTTGACAACGATCAACTCTACTATCAGTATTTTTTGTTGCTTTGGAAGCTTTGGGATTCTATCCCGGGACTTTGTCTCAAAAATATTTCAAATTAATAAGTACGAATCCATCGTACAGTCTTTCACAGTTTTGCCTAATTTTAGAAATCACTAGTGTAAAACTATCATTAGAATAATAAACTTATACATACCTAAATTCTTCGACTCCATTCGAGGTTGGCTCATTCATAATCGAAATGACTGTCTTTTCTCCAGTGTCAACAACTTTAGTAGCTGGAACAATTTCGGGTGTCTTTGTCTTATACCTTTGCCGTCCTTTCTTACCACTCATTGATGAGGTGGATGATCGGCTGCTTTCTGGATCATCAGTTTCTGTAGCAGCGTTATTATCATAATAATCACTTTTCTCTTCGTCTACTAAAGGTTCTTCATTTTTCCTGTTCTTTAAAGGATTCCTTTTAAAAATGCTTACTCTTCTGGTAACTTTTGCCCTTTTTTCTTCGCGTTTTAGAGTCCAGTTATCAGATCCCGGTGACACATTTCTAGACATCCGAGGTTTACCTTCTTCAGCTGTTTTTAATCTTCCTATAGTAGTTTTGAATTCTTTCATAAATTGACTAATAACATTCTTTTCCTTTGGAGAATCGCTATTAAACACGGGAACGGTCCGCTCCGACAATTTTTTAGCAACTTGACTTGATAATTGTAAATATTCTTCTAAGGAAGGATGTTCGCTTTCATCAAGACTGTACATTTCAGCTTCTATGTCTGTACTTAGGCGGCTGTCATTGTCCTGTGTCGCATCATCGTACAAATCATCGTCATCATAATCATCAATATCTTTTATGGCTGTAGATGAAGTTATAACACTTGAACCAGAGATAATAGACAAATCTTCCGTGCTTTTCAGGCAGTTTTGTACCTTCAGTGCTGAGGGAGATTTTTGTGGCTTTCTAAAACTAGAATTTAGAGAATCACCTGAAAGAGATGCTTCTGATGTCTCAGAACAATCTGTTAAATTATCCTGCTCTTCTATGTCTTCTTTTAAAATAAGTTTATTTTCTTTCATTGTGGAGGGTTGACTACTTGTAGTTCTGGCAGAGGAGTTACTCATTGCTGTGTCAGGTCTAGAACTATTAGAACAATCTCCCATTGCTTTTATACTCCTCTCTTCAATAACGCTTCCTAAATAGGGAAGAAATATAAAAGAAAATAATGTTTAAGACAAGAGCTATACATCATTAGATTATATATAAGGACAAATAGTGCATTCATACAAATAATTCACTTGATAAAATGCTATATTTTCGAGCGATCGAAATTTTATTTGAATAATGGACTTAATATCTCAGAAATTTCAAAATTTGTGGAAAATAATAAAGTTTTTGATCGTTATGCTAAAACTGTTTACATATTATAAATTATTTTTCAGAAAAATTATTTAACCTTATAAAAATTATGAGCTGCAGCTAATTTTACGAACTGTTGTTCCGAATTCTGAACAAAAATTTAAAATAATTTATCTGAATATGAGGGTGTTTTGTTAAACTACGTTCAAAATGATAAGGTTTTGTCATATGTATACGAAATTAAGTGAAAAATTTCCAGTCGAATAGTACATCACATATTAGAGAGTTAGTTTCGATGATTTATTTTTTTTCAAGTTCATTATCTTTAAATTAAAATATGTGATCATTCATGATTGTTGAATACTTTTGTAGTTTAAGTTTTCTCAGAAATTAATGCCATTAAATAAAAACCTATATCTAAATGCATTGATGAATATATCAAATATATTTTAAAATATTAAAAAATTCAAATAAAAAAACAACGGATGAAATAGATAAAGCATTTTTAAATTCGCAATCGAAATTTAACGTTTTAAAATATTTTGAAAGAATAATTAAAAGCGTTTTCGTTAAATTAATCCTTAAAAAAATTCATGATAATAAAGTAAAAAAAAGTTTATATATTTTATTTTCCCCCTAAGATGGGCAACAGACAAAAGTTAAATGAAAATTTAAGTGGCAAATAGGTTTTTTATTTGCATAATGGTTAAGACTTTCTTAATTATTTTTACTTTAATTTGCTTTAACATATTAAAACAACTGTTAATATGTAAAAAATTCAAAAATTAATTTTAGATTTTATCACGCAAACTAACATTAACCCTTTCGGGTCTGCTGTACTATGAATAATACACGTCTTTTCATCGAATATTATTTTGTTTTAGCAAATACTTAGTTACTTTCTCTATATATAAATGATAATATATGGTTATACCTTTCTTATTATGACTTCATTTTTGTTTTGATATTTAGTAATAATAATAATAGCCAAAGTTTACTTAATTTTCTTTTCACTGTTTATGATTCCTTTATTTTACTCATATATTTCACTCTTTGAATTTGAAATATAAGTTACTTTTCTGTAAGAATCATATGTGGTAAAAGAAAAAAAAAACATTAGAAAGTTGTAATATCCTCACAAATTCTGCTGTAATATGCTATTTTTCTCCCGTCTTCAAAAACTCTTCCTTAGCCTTTTAACATATAAATATGAATTGAATATAACACAAAACAAGTACATTTGTTAAATTTCAGGCAATGAGATAATCTTTAAAATTCAGTGAGTCTATTTGAATTGCTACGTTTAAGGTTATTAAAACACAAAAGTAATTTTGTTCAAAAAAAAAAAAAAAAAAAAAAAAAAAAGCTTCGACAGGGTTATTATGTTGAGTGCCAATTAGTCACCGGTGACTGACATTGAACTTTCCGTTTAGGCCACGTGAGTCACCGGTGACTGACAATCTAAATTATGATATAAAACTTAAAAATATATATGTAGTTTTAAGTAATTACTGAAAAAATTAAAATTTACTTAACTTTTATTTTCATTACTGGTTTATATGTTCTTAATAATTCCTTAAAACAATATATATTTTTTAAAGTTCTATATCATATTTTACACTGTCAGTCACCTGCGACTAACGCGGCCTAAACCGAAAATTCAATGTCAGTAATCGTGGTACTCAACGTGTTAACTGTTATTTTAAATTTTGCAATAAATATCTCGAGATTAATGTAATTCTTGCATAAGTTGTTTGGTTTTAACTTATTTAAATCGCCCTTTTTATAATTTACAACATGAAAAAATGACTTTGTTAACAGAGTCGATATGAAAATTTCTTAAATTGAACAATACATCCATTAGACTTCTCGCTGCTTAAATATATACATATGTATTTATAATAAAATTAGGTTCAAAATTGCGCATCTTTTAATTACATATTTCAAACCTACGTATATTTTAGAATTAAAATATGTAAAAATTAAAATTAAAATATTAAAATTTTTGTAAAAGAGATCTCGAAAATCCTGAGTTGCAAAAATTTGCGACTTTTACGTTGCCCGTGATAATCTCGGGATGCTCAGCGAGAGAGTTAAATATTTTTATAAAATGAAATTGAAATAATGAAAATTAAATAATCTTAAATAATGAGAAATAATTTTCTTTTTTAATTTCTTTCTTTTAAATTAGATTAAATTTGCCATGTATGTTTGGCAAAAAGAAAAAAAAATCGGCATTTTTTAAATTTATATTGAATTTTTGGGTTTAATTTTCTATAAGATAAGAACTGGAGGTCGAGAAACATATACGACATATTGGCAAGAATGGGGTTTAAAGAGAAGCCCGTCATTTATGACTGGGAAAAATAAATGTAAGCTATATAAGAAAATTTCCACCGTATTATATATTTAGTGAAAGTTTTTTAAAATAAAAATATTTGCATAATGAAAGTAGTAATTAAAAAAATCAATTCATTTAGAATTTATATATTTTATTAAGAGCTACCAAAGAATTTCATTCCTTAAATTTCGCGAATAATTTTGCATAATCGGGGTCCACACCAAGGCATAGCCAAGAATGGTGATGAACAGAAATGACGTTGGAAAGAATGGGGCATAAAAGAAATTCTGTGTAAAAAATCAAAAACAAAAATAAAATAAAATAGCGAGAAAAAAATTTAAACAAATAAAAAATGAATGTTTACAAAATAATTACTTCCTTGTTTTCAAAAATTCCCGTGCTGTTATTGCGCCAAAATATGACGCCCAAAAGGATTTGTCGGATGTGTAACCATAATTATTTAAGTTTTCCAATTTTGATCAATATGAGATTCGAACGATAACTTCATCAAATTTGGCACTTAGAGGCAAGATATTCTTATTTGGTGACAATTTTGTGAGAGCAAGTTTTTGCGTAAGTTTAATGTATAATTCTATATGTGTGTCTGCAAGTAAATACCTAACATACATAAATGCAACTAAAATCTTTTAGTATAATTTAAAAATGTTTTCTATATATGTTATCTAAGCTGTGGTGTAACATATTGACGTCGTACTGAAAATAACGTGCACAATTCTGTTTTCTTAGTTAAAGACTAAGTACATAAAAGATATAAACATTGAGAAGTAGTCTACCTGCTCGCGAAGGTGCAGATTCATATTCCATATCACTCTCTGTTCTACACAACTTTCTGCTTTTTTTACAAGATGATTTCACCTGTTCTTCCTGATTTGGCGTTCGTGTTTCTATCCTTTCGTCATCAGATAAACTTTTTGGTTCAGTTTCTTGTAGTTTATGCAGCAGCTGTCTTCGTGATATTTTGGCATCTTGTTGTATTGAGGCATACTGAACAGTAGTACTGTCATCTTTGCTATCTTTATAACCAGAACACTCTGCATTTGACGATTCGCCTTCAAATATGTCATCTGTTGCAAAAGACAATGATAAATATTATAAAGAATAGATTGCACATTTAGAGGTTTTAACGAATTATAAAAGTTATGTATTTCATGTTACAGATGTTAAAAAAATGTTTAAATAAAATGAAAAAAAAAATGTTTTTAATGGATGTTTTGTTTTGGCAACTGGAATTTCTTGCACGCTTTAGATTTTATGTTACCCAAAAACATATAGTAATGTAGGAAAATGCTTTAAAAGATGTTTAAAAAAAACAATTCCGCAGAAAAACGAATCGAATATAAAGAGTGCAATTTACAAATGCTGCTCATAAATAATCAATCATATATATATATATATATATATATATATATATATATATATATATATATATATATATATATATATATGTATATATAACAGTTACTCATATATATATATAAAGAGAGAGAGAGTGTCCCAAAAATATTGAAGCGAGTTTTAATTTTTTATTTTAATCTGTTGGAAATATGAGAGCATTGCAAACTAAAAATATGTCCAAAATAAGGTAGGAATTACGATTATTTTAATGAAATAGTACTTCATTATTTATTTATATTCTTATACTAACCCTGGGTCCTATAAACTTTTCTTATGGCTCTGACAATTACAAAAGTAAATAGTTCATTTTTTACGACTATATCTCACCGAGTTATGATACTTTGAAATTTCTGAACTTTCGTACACTAAAAACAGAAAAAGTAATTTTTAGCATGCGAGACCTTTTAAACTTTCTAAAATATAAAGATTCAAAACTCGGTGAGTTTTGGTCGCAGAAGAATAGAATTTGTTATGCTGTACTTGTCGAAGTACAACACAGTATAGAGAAAATGTTTTCTAATTATATTTTTAGTACCTTGGAATCATATAAAATTAAAAAAATTGTAACTTTTTAAAATTGTTGATCCACTCAGTCTTAATTCTTACCTTATTTTGAACAGTTTTGCAAATTACAATTTCTATGCATGCTCAACATGTAAAAAATTGAGACGCATTTAAACCTTTTGGGCCACTCTATACAGGGTGAGTCATAAATATCGAAACAATAGGCTATCTCCTTAAATATTGCCCCTAGACCCATACTTCCAATTGCAAAGTTTCATAAAAAAGGTAAATTTTTTGATAAGTTGCAACTCCATGGGGGGGGGGGGGGAGGCTATTTTAAAAATTACGAAAATTAAATTTCTATACGGACCTCAAAGAATAAAACTTCCAATTAGAAAAATTTTCCTTATCCATTCTTGAATTGAACAACAACAACAACAAAAAATCATCTCGATATCTCCAAATCCCTGAAAGATATTGAAATCCAAAATTTTCGAAAATTCGTGACTTACACCACTTAAGCATACCTCTGAGCGCAGCGATATCAGTTCATTTGAAGTACAATTTAGGGATTGACCATAAATTTACGCATTATTAAACGTCGATCCAAGACAATACTTCAACTTTTAGATATAAAGTAAAAGCGTATAGGTTTTTGATTTAAACTTCCTTGAAATATGCTAGATGTCTGCATTATCTCGAGATTGGCACCTGGCTCGTAACTGGCACGACCCATTGGCTGGACCGTCTTATTAAACACTTATTAAAAGTGTTATTAAATTAAATGATATTAATTAAACTCTCATTGTCTAACGTGTCTTCAAAACGTGTTATCAACTCACGTGTCTTCAAAACTTATTGCCGCAGGCAATAAATTTAGTAAAAATAGTAATAGCGATAATGGCACTTCTATTAACGGAATTATTGAAAACATATTTTAATAAATTACACAGAAATATTTTCAAAAATCTACTTTTTACTATTCAGCTTCAAATTTATGTGGTTTTTAACCTATTTTTATTTTATTTCTATCTTTACAAGAGAAAAGTATTGGATTCATGAAAATTTTGAATTGCGGTTTTCGACGGATTCACACGTTTTAGGGCTCAGAGCCACCGAAAAGCATGTTTTTACAAAATGTCTGTCTGTGTGACTGCTCCTTTATCTTTGTATATGGCATAAATTTTGTGAGCGCCCTATCTCAAGAACTAATCCACGGAATTTAATAAAAAAAATTTATATTTACTTAGTCCTTAATATAAATTGGAGCTGACCAGCTTTTGGTGTGAATCGCTTAACAGGTGGCCCTACTGTACAGGCTTTTGTGTGATTTCCGCAATTGCTGTATCTCCAGAATTAATGTAGGGAATATCATCAAATTTCAGATTCAGGTAGTCCTTGACATGAGTTGATGTTTTTTATATTTTGTTGTATATAGCTCCACGTATGGCGCTGCAACACTGCAGTTGTTACGATTTCTGCAATAGCTCTATTTTAAGAAATAATGCAGGGATTTTCATAAAAAGTCAGATTCAGATACTTCTTGACATGAATTGTTTTTGTTTACGTTTTTGTATCAATCGTATTTCGGGTGGCGCTGTTATACTGAAATTTGTATAATTTACACGATTTCAGTTATATCAAGTACTAATGCATTGAATTTCGTATCTTTAGAGTCCTCAGATTGCTACTTTCGAATAGTTTATTTATTTCAAACGGCATTTAAAAAAACGAAAATATTTATTCGAATGTTAAAGTCTAAGATTATAACGTTTCTGCTGCGTATTTTTTATGCTAAGCTCCCACTAATATTCCGTTATAAATGTATTTAATTGATCAAGATTTAATGCGTTTGAACAAAACCTCTTTGTAGAAATTCATTTGAATAATTTCAACTTAAAATGTTTAACAGTGTGTCGCCCGTAATAAGTTATTTTTTTTAATGCCGGCCAATTATCTACAATAGGAATATAGGTCCTAATAGGAGGTGTGTCCTCCGCGAGGATCTTTCTAAGGGAACCTCACCCGTATTTATGCAAAGAATCGCAAGGTTCGAAGAAAGCCATGGAAAACTTCAAACGGTTAGGCCGACGGTCGCGATTGTGTTCGAACCCATCATCTACCGTCTACCAGTTTGAAGGCCCGTAATTAGAGGCACCTTTTGCGCATCGTGTAATAGAAATTTTAACAAGAAAAATATGAAGTTGACAGGGCCAAAACAATGAAAAAATTTGAAATCGACGTGATAAAAAAATGGAGTTTAAATAAATTGACACATTTAAATAGTAGTTAAAGAAGGCAAGAATGGCAAAACTTAAACAAAATCTGAAATCGAAACTATACAAGACGGAGTTAATCACCTAGGAACTTTTAAAAAGCATTTAAACGTTAGAAGCCCATCTTTGTTTAAAACTAAATGCACTTTCTGCATCAGATGTTTTTATTTAAGTATTTCTCATTTTTAAACTGACATAAGTCAATAAACGTCGGTTACGGTAACAGTCCCGCTAGTTCAATAGTTTTTTAACATCTCAAACTGTCCAACGCGCCGAAAAAAGCTTTCACCTCAGAAAATTTACTTTTAAAAATATGATTTGTTTGAAAAAATTGAAAAAATGAAAAAAAATTGCATCTTTTTTTATATTGTTATTTTAAATACTTTTATTTAAAAAAAAATATTATTTAAAATGCTGAATCAAAATTGAAAATTAAAAAATTTCATTTAATAATAAAAGAAAAAAAAAAAAAAAAAATCAATGCGACAAATAATATTTTGAGTTACAACAATTTTAATTTACTCTAAATTTTTTGAAAATTTTTTTTATTAAGTCTTATGATGTTATAATGCTTATAAAATATGTGGTTAACCATCACAAAACATTCAAAATTATAACTCTATAAATAAATAAATGTTTCCTGGATACCTTACAGTAACATTCTTTTTTCAATTACACGCATTTCAGTTTGTGTCTGATCCCTTGAAACCTCACGATTTATTAAAATTGTCATAACTCTCAGAGTTTTGAAGCTATCAAGAGGAATTTTTTTAATTCAATTCAGGAATGGATAAGGAAATTTTTTCTAATTGGAAGTTTTATCTTCTGGGGGCCGTAAAAAAATTTAATTTTCGTAATTTTTAAAATAGAACCCCCATGGAGTCGCAACTTATCTTATAAAAAAATTTACCTTTTTTTTTTATGAAACTTTGCAATTGGAAGTACGGTCTAGGGGCAATATTTAAGGAGATAGCCTATTGTTTCGATATTTATGACTCACCCTGTATATGTGAGTGAGCAATGTGTTTGTGCGTATGTGATGCGATTCTTATGAAGATATTTTTCATTCAATTTTTGAATAAATAAGTACAGACCCACACACGCACACACATACACACATGTTAGATATTAAGTTCAGTTATCTACAAAAGAGATAAAATTGATATTTTAGAAATAAATATAGAGCATTTTCCTATATTTACATTAAAATAACGATTAATAGTCTTTCATTTTCGGGTTAAAATGGTGCGTCAGGTTGACTTTAAATAGGCATCCGAGTTTGATGTATTCTAGTTTGAATAATAATGAAGGTATGTTTCAAAAGCATGAAAGTAAGAAAGTATCCCTTGTGAACAGTTTAATATTTTTCTTAAAAATTGTATGTTTTGAAATTACTAACACGCGTTTTAATTATAGTCTTTGTGCAGGTGACATTGAAAACCCCGTTATCGTGGAATCGAAAAAAAAAAAATATGTAAAGCGACAGTAAATAGTCAAACGACCAAAATGAACTAGGTATGATTAGGTGTGACAAGTCGCGAATAACTTTTATTAAATTAATTATTATTAAAAAGCTGTAATGAATTACCATTTTCGCGAACAGGCGACACTTGGTCAGCGCCTAGCCGTGAAATAGTATAGCTACCGGTAAAAATTGAAAGCAAAATAAATGTGTAATTTTTTCACCTTTCGTCGCACTGAAATAAGTATGGAATACTTTTCCGGCAGAATAAAGTTTATCATACCAATTTATTAATTTATTTTTTGATAAATTACAAATTTTTCGATAAAATGCTCCAAGAGTGGTTAATATCTGCGATGACGACAAAACATTATAGCTTCATAAAGATAGCTAATTTAATTAAAAATATTTTCGGCTTGTCAAACCTAGTCATAAATAACTCATTTTGTTCGTATGACTTTTTACTATCAATTTACATTGACATTTTCAATTCTGAGATCATGGAGTTTTGATGTTTTCGACTCCCGGACTCTTCCTTAAATAATCATACGAAACTTTTTCTAGAAAGAAATAATTTTAAAAAATAGAAATCCGTGCTTCTGGTTGGAGAAGCATTTGATATGCAATCGCACATATGATCAGTTTAAAAAGAATAAAAATCAACCTTCAAAAGAAACGTAGCTTAATAGCACGAGCAATTTTAGATTTGCTGCTCCTCGACTAACAAATCAGATTACGACTGAGTCTGTAAGTTGTGCAATCTTTATATTTCTTAAGCGAAGAGGTTGAAACAATCCAGTACTTAATAAGACAAGTCAATGCAGGTGCTTGAGGATTACGTATCTTGTATTCCGGCGTACGACACACACTATTCATACAAAAAAAAGTATGGAAATATACAGCTGTGCATTATACGCTGGTTATACAAATTAATGATAAAGTAAGAAAAAGTAGGTGATTGTAAGAACTATGATTTATAATTTAATGAACATGCTATTTCTTTAGAAAAAATCATTTTCACTGTTAGATTATATGACAAGTAATAGTTAAAACACTTTAGAATTATCTTTATTTTATTTTTTGCGATTTAGCTTGTGAAACTGTTTTATAAAGGAGGCACGCGTTGCACATAGAATGTACACAAAAATGGAAAAATGAAATCTGAAAGCTTCGGTGCGCATTATACAAGAGAGGGCGTTGTAATTCGGGATATGATAAGAGTAATTCTTCAAAACAATATCAAATAAGTAAAAAATAAAATAAATTTTGCATTTCATGCGCGACTTATTTGCACTATAGACAATTTTCTTTTAATTTTTTTAAAGCGATATATGTACGCCTGCTTAGCAACATATGCATCCAAGTAAATGAATGTTATTCAGTACATTATCTAGTTATTTTTAAAATAATTTACTGAACTTTTAGAGCGGTATTGAATGAAATTCGTGAATATTTTTTGCCACCACTTTCTTGAAAAAAAAAAAATATTCATCTTATTTAATGCCAAGTAAAACGATACCAGAATAAAGCCAATTACAGTATTTTATAAAACTGGTGGGAAACAAACAATTCTGAATAAAAGCCGTAAATCTCTCGGGCGCGATGATTAAGTGGTTAAGTGGTTCTCTTGGGTATTTTTTAAGTTTTACAAAATAGTAACCCAAGCAGTGTTGCCAGTGGGCTACTTTTTTAAAATTCGGGTTTCTTGATTGGCACCAATATCTTTGAAAGGGTAAAAATCTTTCTATTTACGCTTCAATTAATATGTCATTAAAAAAGACACATTTTACAATTAAAAAATAAGTGGGTTCAATCAAAAATCTGAATTTTAAAAAAGTAGCCCATCTGGCAACACTGAACCCAAGATAACATCTAAAACATATACATAATGTTTTTCTTCGTAATAGAAAAAATATTATATTAGTCAAAATAATATAATTAATATAATATTATAACTAATATTATATTAATTATATTACTTTGATTTAGATAGTATTATTTGTCTGAAATCTTTAATTATTCTTAAAATTCAATGAAAATTTCAAAACAAAATTTCTAGTATATCTTATTGCATTGTTTGTTTGGCTGATTAGTGGCTCAAAGGTCAATTTTGTTACATAAGAGCAACACGAAATTGAGTCTTACTGAGAAATTATGTTGTTAATTTAATAATTAATAAAGTGTTTTAAATGTATGTTTGATGAATATTTTTATGAATATTTATTATTTCATATTTATGGGCAGAAAATAATTTACCTTCTTTTGGGGGTACTTTTCCTTCGGTGCACTCTAGGACAACTTCATTTTCATCAATAGGAGTGCCATCTCTCATTCTGTGGATTTTCTCATAGAGATCCAGACGGAAAAGGTCGAATTTGGAATATTCTGTTTTAGAAGAAACCTTTCGATTGGCTTTTCGATCTAGACTTCCACCAAGTTCTTTCAAGCTTGCTGGAGATGGAGTTTCTCTGCAATATTCTGGCAACGGTATCTCACCTGGAGCTGGCGGGGATGGAGCTCTTTTTTTACTTTTAGGTTTGGCATTTCTAGGTGGAGGCATTGGTGGAGCCAATTTGGCTTCTAACATAGCCGCTCCTAAATTAGAACCATGTATTGACTCCACTTTGTTCATAGCTGGATTACTTCCCTTTTTTGAAAATTTTTTATAATTAGTTTTTTTATTGCCAGAAGCTTCAATTTCTTTTTCCTTGAAGTCCTGATAAAAGTAATCGTCTTCAGGTATTACTAGCAAGGTTGGTTTATACCTGAAACTGTTTAGACGATTTTTAGCTGCAGATATCATACCTCTGATACGCATAAAAAATTCTTGAGGTGGAGGCTGCGCCGATGTTATATCATCAGGTGAATCAGAAGTTTTCGGCTCCGTGTGATTTTCTGTACGAGAACCTTCGTTATTGCTTTTGTGATTAGAATGATTTGAATAGTATGAATCTGGCTTTCTGTGAATTGAATCTAAAGCTTTCATTCCATTTTCAGTTGGTGAATGATTTGATACGCTCTGAAAATATAAATGGAATTTCATTTAATACAATAAAAATGTTTTACAAATAAATATAACTTTTGAAATTGGGTGTAATGCCTTCCCAATACGATTTATATCGTACTATATTTGCATTATTTATTGTATAATAATAAATATTTAAAAATTATTTTGTTATACGGCGTGAAGTGAAGAGAAAAGAAAAATGAATTGATCTTTAATGAAGTGAAAAGAAGTGCATATATTTTTCATTCTAACATCAATTGTATTATTTATCATAAACAATAAATATTTTTAATATGTTTTTGTTAGAGGCAGTGAAATGAAGAGAAGAGAAAAGTGAATTGATGTTTAATAAAGTGAAAAGAAGTAACTATACCATATAATTATAAGTTACTTCACTTTTGTTGTACACTATCTGTTTGAAAGAAAAACTGTCTATAACAGTTATTTTAAACATGGATGAGTATTAATTTATGCAAGTTATCAAATAACTGTGTTTGTAGGCCATATGTTGCTACAAGATGAAATGGATTATTTCTAGTTTTTGTGCAAAGTACAGATCCAAGTAAGGAAAATTTTGGGCACCACCTAGCAATTGCCAACATCCTAATCATAAAATCAAGGGTAAGAAAGGACATGGGAATTTGAGACTTTGTACCTTTCTGAAATATGTGCTCAGAATGTGTCCACTGGGCTCAGAATTTGATTCGCATATTATTGGAGGAGTATTATGCAGGATTCACAGAAAGGGAATGTACTGAAACAGACTAGGGAATGGCCTAACGGAATGTCCTGAAATCATATCCCCAAGCTCTAGGGTAGTTCCACTTCGATTTTCTATATGATCTTTCTCAGAAGGTATGTTTGTTTTTATTTTTTTCCAGTACAATTCCAAATCTTTGGGTCTAATCAGTACAAAAACTGGAAATAAACCACTTCATCTTGTAGCAGCATATGGCCCACAAGTATAGTTATTTCATAATTTATATTGCATAAGGAATACTCATCCATGTTTAAAATAACTTTTATAGACAGTTTTACTTTCAAACAAACAGCATACAACATAACTGAAGTCGCTTATGATTATTTGGTTTAGGTACTGCTTTTCACTTTATTAAACATCAATTCAGTTTTCTCTTCTCTTCACTTCACTGCCTCTAACAAAAACATATTAAAAATATTTATTGTTAAAGGTAAATAACATAAATGATGTTACAATAAAAATATATTCACTTTTCTCTTCTCTTCACTTCACTGCCTATAGGAAAAACATTTTAAAAATATTTATTAATATACAATAAATAACACAAATAATGTTAGAATAATAAAATATATGCATTTCAAAAATAATTGTGAAGTGCTTTTATTCTTGGCAGTGAATGAATTATATGGCCGTGGGGAGTATATTTCCTTAAAAGTGATTTCCATTACACTGCGAAAAATGCTTTAGTGCCCATGATTATGTTTGGTGATTTTGAAAAGTGAATAGTTATTGTACACTTCTAATATTATTTTACAGGCTTCTGACTTTAATGCATGTCTGGTAAACCTCACTTAATAAAGGCAAAAATAAGTTTTTTTTGGAAATTTGGCATAAAATTTTGGAATGCATTAAAGTCTGCCGATGGAAGGGCCTACTTTTCTGTATTTCATTTCACCATAGGAAAGCATATAACAGTTAAAAATGATGAGATGATTTTAATGTAAAGAGCTACATGTGTCAAAACTTTAGTGAAATTTCGAAAAAAGTTCACTTTTTGAAGCCCCTTAGCTCACTGCTTTATACATATCCTATAATTTTTATTCTTGAATATCAAAGGGCAAACCTTACATAATATAATTATGTAACTTGTTTTGTGGGATAACTTCAATGCATACTATGAGAAATACAATGCAAAACATAAAATTTCAAATTTTCAAGCGGGCACTGACCTTTGACCCCACACCAAATTAAAACCAATGGTCTCACAGCATTAATATTTTGGATGTATTTCTTTCTAATGGTCACCTCACTGAAAAAAACCACATGAATCTGTTTACCATTTAATCACAGCCTGATTGTTTCTTATATGGAATGACTCTTAAAGATTGAGTGAATCTTGTCCAAGTCGGGACTCGGTAGTAGAACTGTGGATCGTAACTTGAAAGCCTGATGTACTGACCACTTAGCTACCGGACTTCAGTATTACTTGTACTTGCACCAATTTATAAAGGAAACCAGCACAGAAGGGATATTTTCAGAAAAGACCAAAAACTATTTCAAACTTGAAAACACATGTTTCTGCTTTAAATGAAAGTTTATATTCAATATGTGTCAGGTTTGTTGACGATTTATTTTTGAAAAATAGTGCTTTGCAACTTCAGACGTCTAGAAAAATTGTAATCAATGTCTGCCGACCATTTTAAAAGATAAACAAGTGTGCATTTTGTGACAGCCATGCTGAATAAATAGTCATACAAATTCACAAGAAAATAATATACATTAACAACATTTAGCTGAGATTTTACAGGCTTTTAGAATAATTTTAAAGCACTCTTAAATTCTTTTCCTTTAACATTTACAGATACAAAATAATAAAATATGTCTGGGAAAATGTTTTGCAATTAATTACCTTCGTAGATTTAGTAGTAAATTCTGCTTCTTGAACTAAGTTATTAATGTATGCATTTCGTCTCTGAAAAAAAAAAGGGAAATTGGTAAATTATCTATACACATAGTAAAATACATATGTTCAGGTTTAGGATATAGTTACTATAATATATTTAGAACAACTGTTAAAACATACAAATAAAATTGTTTAAAAAAGATTTAGTATTAGCAAATATCGTTTTAGAAGTATCAAATTGACTTTTTTGGATGCAAATATTCAAAACTAGATACATTCTTATTAAATAGCTACGAAAGCTCATTGTAAAGTGAATTGATGTTTTACTGCTATCAGTGAATGCAAAATTAAAATGTAACTGACTTTAGAACGCTACATACATACTAAAAGTGAAATATTTCACTTTGAATCCAAGCAGTACAGTGATAAAATTTCACTATGTCGGTACATTCGTCTTAAATTAGTGACACGGTAACGGTAATGAAAACAAATTTATGAAATCTTTGAATATCTTAAGAATATCAGATTATGAGAGCTTAAAAAAGAAGATAAATTAAGTTCTACCGCTGTTTAGTTTTATAAATATTAATAACAATTATAATGATAATAAACGCGTAATCTATTTAGCTATTCTTTTCGCAAGCTATAACTGTCTTGGGTTTCTCTTTTTGATCAGAGAAATCTTGTAACTGTTATTCTGAATGAAGCACAGCACGGCAGATCATATATTCGCATTTTGTGACATTCGTCTCATTCTTATCTTAAGTAGCGTGAAGTATTTGGGCCTAAGTGGTTAAATGATAGCCTGTTATTGGCAAACGGGAGCTGACAGTAAAAAATATCTGTCCTGCTATACCACTGGTCGAGCCATTTGGGAAATAAAGGCCACATTATGGTCCAACCGTTAGCTGCTCAGAATCTTGCTTAGATGTTCTCCAAATTAGAGGTGTCTCTTTGCTTACCATTTCTCAACGGATCCTCAAACTGCTAAAGATAGGACTACAATCTGTGTTACTTGAGATATTATCAGTTTGGACTCTTACTTACCTACATTCTGCATAAATTTAATTTTACAAATTTACAAAGATATATTTTTCGTCACTTAGAAACTCATTTGAGTTTCTAACTTGATGAGGAATTGCATAAGAAAGGATTGGATTTGGAAATAATAGTGAGTGGCTTCTTCAGTTTATTTGTATTAGCAAATAATGTAAAGCTGGTATTCCAACTCGTGCGTATTCGACAAAAGTAGTAATTTTTTCAAAACGGTTATTCAAATCTTGACGTGTGATTTATGCACTCCTTGTGATTCATGTGTACTCTTATGAGATTGCTTTTATGGGAATATAATTGGAGCATTCTGACAAAAGAATATAGTAGATATCCTTTTCTATAATCGTTACATAGTTTCGATAATTGGAAGAAAATAATTACAAATCCCTTCCCTGAAACAAAATAAATGATATAAGTCCTCCTTAACAATTATGGGAAAGTTTCATTATAAGTCAAAGTCATTTTTATAGAAAAGTAAGAAAAATACAAACTACCTCACAGTTCGTCTCTTCTATTGACTCTGTTGTATTTTCTTGAGATCTGTTTTGTCTAGATGCCTGCCGTCTATTTTTCCGGACTTTTAAATAAATAAGAACAGCTCCCACGTATATGAGACCGAGAATTCCAAGACATAATCCAATAATGATGAAATTATTTTTATTTGAGGTTTGTTCGGAGTAATCTGGCTCTAAACCTGGAATTACAACAAAACTTTTGGTTATAAAATAAATATGCGAAATAATATAAGGTTTGGAAATGTTAGAATACATTTACATGTTTTAAAATCTATAACTTCAACTTATATTTCTAAGACCTTTGATTTAAGAAAGTTTTAAAATGTTCATTGCTTGAAAGATAACTCATGTTAATGTTAAATATATAGAGAACAAAAAAGAAAGTTATTGGTACGAGACGATTAGGAATAAACTCTACTTTTAAATGATGTAAAAAGAATGATTAGGGTGGTATCTACATGTAAAAAACTATTGATTTTTTAAAAACCTTTTTTCGTAGTAACAATACATAAGTGATACAAGTGTGACATCACAGATAAAATTTTCACCCTTCAATTAGCCCAAGTATAACTTTTCATAAAATTCGGGCGATTAGTTTAAGAGAAATTAATTATTTTAAAATAAGCCTAATTTAGGATATCTATCTAAATTAAAATTCGCTACTGGAATATTGAAATGCTATTGAATGACTTCTTAACAGTCATAATTTTTCAAATAGATGACTTTCATGAATGCATTATTTCTTGCAAGTATGAACATCTCATTTACTTAATATGTTTCGACTGTTACCCGCCTAAAGCTTTTAACAAAATGAGTATTTTTTTTTTTTCAAATTATACTTTTCTGTACCACATGAATTCTACACATCTTAAACCATCCTTTTCGTTTTTTAAGCATACTATAAAAACTACTCAGTTGAAAATTTTGAAATTTTGAATTCGCATAAAGCAGGACATAATAAATATAAACATTGTAAATTGGAATTAATATTTTTTTCGAATATTAATTTCATAATTCAAAATTCATATTATAAAATTTTTAAAATTACAATTAAATCTATTTATGTTTGGGATTTTTAGTATTACAATCACGCAAAATATTATCACATTAAGATTGTAATTTCAAGAGATATTAATAAAAGTATTAAAATATAATTTAACGTTAGAAGCCCTAAAATTTTAATGCTTATAATTCAAAAGAATATCACCTAAATGACTTGAAATTTTGCTTCTGGAAAATAATTTGAACCGACCATTCAAAATATAGTGTCAAAATTCAGTGTTGCTATTGAAAAAACAAATCTTGGGCTTTGATTTATAGATGGCCTCTTAAGCAAATTTTACGTACACCATTTAAAAGAAGACTTTATTTTCAATCGTTTAATACCAGTAACTGAATTTTTTCATACACAAGGCATTCAATTATATTATATTAATGAATTATAAAAAAAATATCAGTCGTATATCTTTTACAAGTCATGTTAAATTCAAAAGAGGCAATGGTAAATTATTGTTAGGAAAAAGCGAACGAGGAAGTTTGCAACCTTATAAAAATCACCTGGTTTCAACAGTAATAAGTGTTGCTAGGTTCTCCAAAAAGACAATAGGGCCTGAATTTATAACAAGCTATTTTTTCTAGAATTAAAGTCCAAAAAAGTAGCACAACCTGCAGAATATATGGGAATTGAAAGGTTAACTTTTGTGTGATATTTGCTCAGGAGACTAGGATTGTTACTTTTTCCCAGTAGCACGAGAAGATCATAATTCCTCTTCTAACATAAAAAAAATCTAATACAGGTTTTCTTACCTGGTGCCCATCCAATTCGTAGAGCTGCACAAGGTTCAAATGTTCCATTATTGTTTTCTCCTTCACACTGTAAACGAATTAGAACAAGATGATGTTCAAGACCACGTCGATCTTCATCGTTTCCTAGCCACTACAAAATAGATCATGATATTTAATATATTGGACTAAATCTTTTCGAGTTCTATTTTATAAATAAATTTGCATGAAAAAAATAATAGACATTACTAGGATAAAAAAGTTAGAAGACGGTGTGGAGATTGGAGAAGAAGGTAACTATATATATATCTTACCGGGCCGTATATAACTTCGACCTCAGTAGCAGGCGAGGAAGCTCTTGTCTTTTAGATAGGTAACTTAAAACGGAGTTCAAGATGTCAGATCACATGATTTCTTCCGATACAATAAGCCAAGGAAGCCATCTTATGCAGGAAAAACAAGCAAGAATTTTTTCCAGCGGTTTAAGTCAACCAGAGATCACGTGATCTGACGCCATGAACTCCGTCCAAAGGCGAAACAAACAAGAAAAAGAGCTTTATCGGCCGGTACAAACATCGGCCATGCTTAGAGGCACATTTGTACAAGTTATTAGATTTAAAATTTACATAAAATTTTAGCATATTAAAAAAATAATTTTATTAAAATAGAATCGTACATGGAAAGGCTTTGACTAAAAAGAATTTCAATAAAGTAATTTCCATTTGTCATTTTAGAATAATTAAATAAATAAATGATAAACATTGAAATATCTTCAGATTAAAAAAACATTTTAATTACCTCGTGCATATTGAAATTCCGTTAAAATGTGAAATAAAAAAAATAATCAAATAAAAAAAATTGTAATTAAACAAATTACAATAACCATTTGGCAAATTATTCTTTATCTAATCGTAAGATTAACTAAGAGTTTAAACCACAAAAAGAATCTAAATTGCTAATATCTATATCTATATCTATATATCGGGAAATATTACCTCTGTTTTTAAAGATTATCTATTTTCTGACAATCAGAACAAGCCATAGGCGTTTTTGTGGCATTCTCACTTGTCAAAAAATTGATAGTCTTTAAAATCAGAGCTAATTTTTCACAGTATTTTAAACAGTGAACTAATTCTTATATACGGAAGGAAATCGATTTTTATCACATGTAACTCGTCGATCAATAAATTAAATTAGTTCAATTATTTGGCTATATTCAGTCAAGGAAAAAAAAAAGTCTGTAAAAAATGAAATAAATAAAATGTGGACATCCATTGACTCAAGCCAAATGTTCGAATTTTTCCCACTAAGTTAATAAAAATCAATATAAACATCCTTTTTATAATGATCAAAACGTGAATTATCTAATAGCAGAATTATACATTACGTAAGTCATGGATTAAATATTAATATTCCTGGACCTATATAATGCGGACACCACAGGATTCAGATATGTCGCAGATACACACTATATGGCGAAAGGTGACCGTTCATTTGCGATTTTAGACGTTTTGTTAACACTATAACTTTCGTGAGCCGTCATTTTGGAGGCTACCATCTGAATATGTTTCGGTTCAAAATCGAAATTTAATTAAAAAATAAGTGTAAAAGATACGGAGAAAAAAAAGTTAAATAATGAAGTTAAATTGTTTTAAATTAAAATTCTAACACGAAATATTTTTACAAAATTTGACTCAATTTTCCGATAGTTCTAGTGTTAAATATCTAGAAAAATGCACGAGGTCCTGAAGCTCTACGTGTGTAAACAGAATGGTACAGTTCATATATTTCAGCGAATATTTTTTCCCGAAATTCCATAGGGGACTGTCAACGAATTGAAAAAAAAGGATATCGTTTGGATAACTCCGTCAAAACTAATGCAGCAAAAGCCTTCAAACTCCAGATTATGATTAAGTGGCTTATTGTAGTAAAGTGTGTTCATTTTTATGAGGATAGTATGTACACTGGTAAAAAAAAATAGAGGAGCAAGCAAAGGAGTTAAGAAAACCGTGCGAGACAGCCACGTATTGGCATAAAATGGATAGTACACTCGTATCAATGCGTGATACAGAAAAAAATACGCAAAAAATTGTAATTAAGCTTTAATTCTTTGAAAAGATGGAAAAAACCTGAAAAGATCATTTAGGGCAACAATTTGGTTACATGTAAATGATAAAAAAAAGCATAATTTAGAAATGATGCAAGATTTTTAATATGGTGTGTGTTCTTCTCGAACAGCTAAGATTGTTGCACATCTATTTTCCTTGAATACGATGATGTAACCGATAAAACTTTCTTTGGGGAATACTGCTCCACTCCTGTAGAACTGCAATATCCAAGTCTCGGATAGTAAAAGAAAGCCTTGGTCTTGCAGCAATGGGTCGTCCGAATCGGGACACTGAATCGGGACACGTCTGTAAACAGCGCTTGGCTTCAATCCTTTTGCTACCAATCTCGATGTTCACTAGCCCACCTTCTTCGAGCTGCACGGTGGCTTGCGATCAACAGAGTGCAGAGCACTGGTCTAGGAGCATAAAGACCACCCTGATGAAACCTATTACGCACTGTTTGACTGGACACTCGTCAACCTGTTGCCAAGAGCATCTGTCTTTGCAGCTGAGTTGCATTGGTTGTTCTGTTTCGATGAGCTGTTAACAGTATATACCGGCCATCAGTTTCTGTAGTAGCGCATGACCGACCTTGCCTTGGTCGGCGTCTAACATTCCCTGTTGCTTGGAACCGATTCCACAGCCTTGCAACGACACTTCTAGCAACTCCAATAGCGTCCGCGACACTTCGTTGTGTTTGCCTGGATTAAAGTCTGCCTATAAACGCTATGCCACGGATTCTGGTAAATCACGTTGTTTAGACATTTTCAATTCACATTTTCTCAAATAATAATAATTATAATTATAATAAAAATAATCGATCAATTGAATTTCTCAGTTAAAGCAGCAAAACAGACGTTTTTACAATATCCCGATTTCTGCCCTTTATGTTCTTTTTCTGGTTTTTGACGTCATGAACTTTGATTGCACGTAAAGTATTATTCTTCTGTTTCCTACTAGGCTTTAAATTATGGATGATTTATTTTATGTTACTTATTGGTGTAAGTATTTGCGTAATTTCCTTAAAACTACGTGCTCTCCCTATTTTAGCAGTATACATTCGTTAAGAAATTAAGGTCTTCATAAAAACAGTCCCAAATTTTGCCAAGATTTTTTATTATAATTTGCAGAGTTCTCATTAGAAAAAAATGTTCTTTACAGAAAATATGACAAAGAGTATTGTACACAATACACTGTAATCCGAATAAAAAATAATAAAAATTGTATAGAAAATGAGCAGGTTTACTAAATAGCGTTTCATTGCGCATGCGCGAATGCAATCAAAATATAATGTGCATAATGTGTTGGCTAAATGTATACAGTAATATAGAGCATCTTTTGTGGAAATTTCAAAAACCTACCTTGAAAAGTATGAAAATGATCGCCGATAGAATGAGCTCAAAATCCGTTAATCCCAAAATGAAACAAAAAGATGAGGGGTTGTATCCATATTTCCTTTGATTTATGTCAGTATAGCATACACAATATTGAACGTACTACGGTATTTGGATACAACCCCTCATCTTTTTGCTTCGTTTTGGAACAACGGATTTTGAGCTTATTCTATGGACGATAATTTTCAGAATTTTCAAACTATGTTTTTGAGATTTTCACAAAAGTTGCTCTATACATTTTCCTAATACATTTTAGACATTACACTTTGATTGCATTTAAGCATGCGCAATGAAATATTATTTAGTAAATCTGCTCATTTTTCATACAATTTTTATTATTTTTTTATTTTGATTACAGGGTATTATGTATAATGTTGTAAGTAATATTTTCAGAAAGAAGCATTTTTTATATCAAGAAGTCTACTTGAAATCATTGAATATTAAATAAGTGAATTATCACATTGCTAGCTAAGTGTAGAACCAACAGAGTGAAAAATGAGAGGTGTTCCCGTGAGAATACAAAGGTTGGTGATCCATATACAGAACATAAAAAAAAAAAAAAAAAAAAATTCCCAAATTCTTTTGTCAAAGTTGCGCAGTTTGGTCATTTTATAACAATATATTTTTAAGATGAATCTAATGTATTGAAACAAGGAAAACGAAAATAATGGTAATGATAATAATAATAATAATAGTAAAACTTAAACAATTTTAAAATCGATATTAATAATTTTTCATTTCTTCAAATATTGAGTTTTATTCTAACGCGCAATTGCTACTTGAAGAACTGTGCAACATTTTCTCATACAAGCAAAGAAAAAATATGCTATACAATTCTCGGAGAAATTCTAGAAAAATCAGACTCGATAGTCAGCATATTCCTGATTGAGCACTTGCGGTAATTGTGTAATTTTTAGATAATGATGTATAAGGAGAAGGGAGTGGAATTTCAGTTTCACCTCTAAAAAAGGAAACGAGAATCCCACGAGGTGAGTAAGGTTTCTCTTTTCTTAACTTGCTTTGCCCATATGTAATTCATATTTCCCATTCTGCATCCATTTTAAAAATTTTTACTAAGAGATTTTAAACGTTTTTATAAAATTTTTACTAAAATGTTTTATTATGCGTTTTTAATAAAATGCTACTAAAATGTTTTAATATATGCTCTTAAGTGTTATATTAAATACTTTCTCAAATATTTGGTTATACTTAACTTTAAACATTTACTAATATATTTTATTATACATTTTTAAACGCTCTTTGCTGTAAATATCATTCTAAAATTTTCTCTTCAATAATGTTGTTTATTTGAGGTTAGCAGGCGACAATAAAATATAACCACATATGAAAAATCACGAATATTATGAATGAGCAGAAGATAACTGTGATATAAAAATGCATTTAAGAAATATTTTCAAATCATTATCACCAAATACAAATTAGTGAACGAAACTATAATTCTAATTTAAAAAGTCAAAGTAAATTATTATTATTATTTTATTTTACAGATCAATAAATTATGACAATAACATTTTCAATTGTTCACAGAGCGTTCTGAAGTAAAACATAATTTTAAATACCAGAAAAAGGCAGGAAAAAAGAAAATATGTAGTAAAATTTTGTTTTAAAGTACTATTTCCACTTTCCAAAACGTAATTCATATTCATTGATTGTTTTAATTCAAATTTACAGATATACAAATAGATATTTGTGCTTTAAAATTCTCATTCAATCAATTACTATTAAAAATATCAAAATAAAAATATGTAGTAAAATTTTGTTTTAAAGTACTATTTCCACTTTCCAAAACGTAATTCATATTCATTGATTGTTTTAATTCAAATTTACAGATATACAAATAGATATTTGTGCTTTAAAATTCTCATTCAATCAATTACTATTAAAAATATCAAAATATTTCGATGAAATATTTAAGTAACCATGATTTTGCACCATGCTGTGAAACTCGATAATTAAAAAATATAGTTAACATTCATCGCTTTCAAAATTAATCCATTTCTTTGACAAATAAAAATTTTGAAACCATTAATGAAATTCGTTATACTACCTCTGACAATAAAGTTCGGTGAATAGTCCTGTAATATTAATGTAGATGAAATATTAACGAAAGTTACCATACCATCCTTTGAAATAGTCATCTCCCATAACTATGCACTGCTGAGATCTGTTACATGTCCTGGGAAATTCGCAAGAAATCTTCTTTTGAGGTGTAGTTCAAAAGCTTCATTACGTTTCGTTGGATGTCAGCAATATGGTCAAATCTCTTTCAAAGGGAGTTTGAGTGGTGAAAATAGGAAGAAGTCGGAGGATCGAGATTTGGCGAGTATTGTAAATATTCAGTTTGCACCATTCCTCATGAATTTCTTTCGGTGTCTTGCAAAGCTTAAAACCAAACTTGAAACTGATCTTTTGTTCGTTCATTTTCCTGTTCTCAGTTAAGAACCAATATACTGAACAAGCACTTAGTAAAGCACGTCTTACACAGAACACAAACGACGCTCAACTTAACAACGGTGGGGGAAGATGGTCAACACTTGCCTCTATGCAGGTACAGCGTTTTGTTTCCCCAGTGTTGCCAGATCGGTCGTTCTGAATTCATTCACCGAACTTTATTGTCAGAGGTAGTATTATCAATAACTATGAAAATCTATACATATAATAGCTGCATTTTTTGAGCATTTATGCAAGGATATTCTGTTAGAAAGCAACTGAAATTCAACTCATTATATCGCCAATATCTGCCTTAGTTTTCATGATATTCAACTCGCCTTTTTATACGTTGTTCTATAATCTTTTACCAAATTATGTATAAAAATGAATCATATTATTCATGCAAGCACAAATAAAATTTTCTTACCTATTGTCATGTTTCATCAATATATTAATTTCAACATTATATTGATTTATCTCAGCAATATAATAATTTACTAATTGAAGTACAATGCTTCTACAAAACTTTGCCAAGTTTTGTTAAAACAGAGTTAAATTGGTTGAAAACGCTGATTACTATAAATGAACGAACGCATTTACAAATACTATAAAAAATTTGAATTTTTTACAGAAATATTTATCTTTCACGAATATGCATGCTGTTCTTACACAAATGGATGCAGACTTTCTATAGGGACCAGATAACCCTTTCCTACAGTAAATGACTATTTGAGGCATCCTAATTGCCCTTATGACTAGATACTGATAGTAAAATATGAGGTCAAACGTCTTTTTTAAATATTCAGTGTTCAAAAATGATTCGTCAAGTGTTTCTGTAGATTCTAGACAAACCGCTTAAAATTGAAAATGTTCGCGCATTATCCTTAAATTATGAACAGAAATATAAATTTACTTTTAATTTCGCTCAATTCATAGATTTTTAAATTATAATTTCATAAAATTTATATAAGGGAGCTTTTAACATCAACATGTTTTTAAAACATTATCCCATCTTATGTGCAACAAAATGAATTAAGCATTTTTTATATAAATAAAAGCACCCATTTTATCGTTAAATATTTTTGAATGGTAATTTGTAGCACAAAATATTTGTACTTTTTTCCCAAAGAAAAACGTCAAAGAAATTCTCGATTTAGTTAAAAATGTCTTTGTTTGAGTGCCACAAATTCAGTGTAAGGCATTTTTAAACAAATGCCAGAATTCGAAATATTGATTTCACATTCAATGTTTTGCGGTTGTCAGAATATAAGCAATATTTTTCACGATCTCTAGCGCCTAAACACGCAAAAACATACTTTACTTAATACCCAATGACTATTTTTGTATCTGTAAGGTATAAAGTTTAGGATCAATGTTACGATAAGTTTATTTTAAGTTTTGTTAGTCATATTTTTTTCATAATGGCGTATATATATACATATATATTTCTAGTTAATTACTAATTTCTCCCTGAAATATTGCTGTATAAATTATACAAATGTAGAAATTACGCCATGTATCTTACAAATTCAGTGAAAACGATAACGTAAGATTTTTGAGAATAGTAATCGATAAAACGTCACACACACAAAAAAAAAGAATATATGAGGAGCATTTCTGTAATAATTATCTACTTAGATCGTTCGATTTTTTATTTACTATTAATTAACACAACTGCCAGTTTTTATGCTTTTTTGTTACTGGTAAAATTGAATAGATAATTTCACCTTATTTAATCACAGATTTTGATTATTAAAGAAGCCAAAATTTATAATTAAAGTTTAGTGGTACGAAATAAATAGCGTTAAAATTGGCAGCTATGAATTAATGTATCTAAAAATTCACGGGAAAACAATGAAATACCGTAAAATGGGGTGAATAGAAACAGCGGGGTGAATAGGAACGAAACTTCCCGGTCATACAAATAAATTTATTATAAATATATGTGATGATATTTTTAGTTGCCAATTTTTTTTATAAGAAGGTAATAACATTAAGAGTTGGGAAATTCAGTTTTGACATGTTGGCACCACTACTGGGGTATATAAAAGAACTTCAAGAGGATCCTCAAAAACCTCATTTTCTCAACGTCTTCAAAACTTTATATGTAACTACAGTATTTTTCGTATTCTAAACCTAAGAGAGGGGATTTTTAATTAATGATAGACCTGTTAATGATATGCTGTATTAAATTGTACTTATTTTTTAACTACATAATGAAAAAATGAAAATTGGCTTGTAACATTAGAAGTTTAAGATTTATGGGGTGAATCGGAACACGTTTTCTTTCATGGTTTATTTTTCTATACAGTAATAGTTTCATGTAATATATGAAAACATGTGTTTGAATATGTATTGTAACAATAATTTGTTTGTTCTAATTACTTGAAGAGTTTAAAGGTGCCAAGAAATTACTTGGTTAAACAAAAAAGTCAACGTATAATCCAACAGACGTGGAACACGCAATGAAAGAATTTTAAAATATCAAATTAGTTAGAAAAGCTGCACAGAATTATTCGCTGACATCTACAACATTACACAAACATCACTAAAGGAAAAACCAATTAAAAAAGAGAGGAATGCAAAGAGTAGTAAGGGCTGGGGATAAGGGCGTATAGTAGATCGTATTAATACATGCAACGATTGGGGCTACTAAATAGATTTACTTACCCAATGACTACTAGTAAAAAATAACACAGAACAGAGCTGAATTTGTATTAAATTCTACTTCTGCAATTAGAATATAATTTCTTAAAATAAATTTTAATTTTTTCTTGATTTCTAAGTTCTTTTTAATTTTTAAAAAGGCACATCTTTACGTGTATATAAAATCAAGACTTGGTTTCACAGTAACTACGTGTTCTTATTCTTCCTTTATCATTATTACCTGTTTTTATTTAACCTATTACAGTTTGAATCGGAATAAATAAAGATTATAACATTTGTTCCGATTCACCCCTATCTGCGGGGTGAATCGGAACACCATTAAGTAAATAAATAATATATATATAAACAGTAAAAATGTTTCGTTTTTGCTTAAAAAGTAAAGACAAAAACAAGACCGAAGTTTCTAGTGGAAAAATAAAAAAATAAAAAATCAGTTGTTGTTTTTTTTAACGTTAAAGTTGAAAAGTGTTCCGATTCACCCCATTTTACGGTATTTTTCCATTCTGAACTGCATCGTTTGTGTAAAATGTATTGCTCTTTCACATTGTTTTCTAATTTCTCAAATTCTAGAGCGTGTGCAAAATAAAAACTTTACAAAATGACTACAACGAGTGAGAGGAGGGAAAAAGGAATTACAGCACGAAACTAGCATAGGGGACTTGCATTCTAAGAGTAAAGTTATGTTCGTAGAGTATAGCTTTTCTTCTAAATTCGTTATTTTTAGAATTTCCTAAAATATATGTTTAGAAGTTACAGCAAAGCAGAATAGCTGAAATTTCACAAAAACTCCCCACTGCATCGTTTAATGAGGGTTATTTTATTATAAATCTTACACGAAGCTCGGTTTTCCCCTAAATTTTTAATTATGATAATTACTGACAAATAAAACTGTAAAGAATGCACATCGTAAAAAAAGACGAATGTGTTTAATTCAGGAAAATATAATATAACCACAAGTAAAAATATACAATAAACTCTCCCGATTTGCTCATGATTTCGAAATTCATCGTAAAATTCATTTTACATGATTTATAAAAAAGCTATCATTTGAAATCTCTGAAACAAATATTTTCATATATTTTCATAATTTAAAGAATCATTCATAAAAGTAAAGTTTTTTTTTTCTGTCACTGATTTCCAGAAACGCTTACGAATTGTTTTTATAGTTTATTAATCTGTTTTCTCAAATCGGAATATCAGTTTTATTGATAGGATGATATTTATTCTCAATTAAACATTTTCAACTGCGAAATTGAATTTATGCATGTAAGGGTAACGATGTAATATTAACTTTAATATTAATATAAGCTAAATTGATATGTTTATCTGTAAAACGTACTTGTTGAACTCGTAAGCGTTTGCTTGAAAATAGATAGCATCCGCAAAACCCATATTCCGAGTTGAGAAAATTGATTAATGAGCAGTAAAAATTACATCTGTTAAAAAACACATCTGTTTTTTTAATACGCAAGGATGCAAGTGCTGCGCAACAAGTGGCTGATTGCAACCAGTAAATTTTGTTGGTATTCCTCATCTTAGTTAATGACAAATGTACACTGTAAAAAAAAATTCAAGAGGTTACTAAAAAATTTTTAGTAAATTTGTATTCCACAGAATTTTTTAGTAACCATTACAAACTTTTTTTTTGCAAGTGAAACAAGCATTTCTTTTGTAAACTGAACAAAAGAATATTTTGTATAACTAACTTAAAATTTTTTGGTATGAGCCACAAAACAAATTTTAGTAATAGATCCAAAATTATTTTTAATAACAATTACGTGCGTCCGAAGGGCAGGAGCTTCCTTCGAGCTGCATCCAGACTTCTGAAGCGATAGATTTTCGGCAAAAACGCAATAGATGGCAGCACCAAACATTGCGACCAGCTCCAACAGGAAATTCATAACCCCTTTATTAAAGAGTACTTACACTACATACATTCGGGGCGTACTTGGAGCTGTCCAGTATTGAACCCGGGACCTTTTAGCCTGGAGTCCGTTACTATAACCACTACGCTATCGAGGCCATGCCAAGTGAGTTTTAGTAATAGCTATTAAAAATATAAAACTATTAACTCTATTCTTTGCTAACTGTTTTCTAGTAATTCTTACAGATTTTCTAGTAACCGACTAAGATTACTAAACATTTTTTAGTAATTACAAGGATTACTAAAGTTTTTTTAGTAGATCGACCCTTTTTTTTTACAGTGTAAAATATATTTACACATCTAAAAAACTGTTTTAAATTTACATTTCGTTGTTAAATATATAATTTTCATTGAATCTATACTATGCATTGGAATGAATTTATCTCAATAAACTGCTTTATCATTTGTGTCACGTTATTCAAAATTGTAAGCAATATTTATGTAAATAGTTTCTTTGCGTCAGATTATCCATTTACATGCGTTTCACTTAGTTTGGATAATTTAGCGCAAAGAAACCATTTACATAAATATTGCTTACAATTTTGAATAACGTGACACGAATGATAAATCAGTTTATTGAGATAAATGCATTCCAATGTCTAGTATAGATTCAATGAAAATTATATATTTAATAACGAAATGCAAATTTAAAACAGTTTTTTAGATGTGTAAATATATTTTACCAAATCAAAATGAAAAAAAAAATTGAATTTTAAAACAAACTTTTCAAAGGCACATAAAGGCGTCACTTAAATTTTATATCATATCTTTTAAAACACATATTTTGAATTTATGGGAGATGTGTGTGAAAAAGCATAAGTGAATAAAGTTGTATATATCTTTTCATGTTGAAAATAACTTTTGCACATGCTATTATAAATAGAAAAAATAAATGATTAATGAAATACTACCAAAATGCATTTTTCAATTAATAGCATGGCGTCACTCAAAATTTGATACCATTATTTTTAAAATTCATATTAAAAATTCTTAGAGCCATAAAATAAACAGCTGCATCAAAACTTTTAACCCATTAAGGGTTTTTGTATTTATATATATATACACACACTATATGGCCAAAGGTGACCAGCCACTTGCAATTTTTGACATTTTGTTAAATATCTAGAAAAATGCATGAGGAATTATCCTGAAATTCTAAGTGTGTAAACACAATAGTACAGCTCACAAATTTCTGTGAAAAACTTTCCCCGCAACTCCATAGGGGATCGTCAACAAATTGAAAAAGAACGAATATCTTTTGGATAACCCTGTCAAAACTAAAGTAGCAAAAGTGTTCAAACTGTAGAATGTGATTAAGTGGCTTATTGTTATAAGCTGTGTTCATTTTTATGCTGATAGCATGTATACTCGTGGAAAAATTAAGGTTTTTATAAAAACAGTACCAAAATTTTCCAAGTGTTTTTGTTTATAATTCGCAGAGTTTTTAATATAAAATAATGTTCTTATTTGAAAATATGACAAACAAAATTATACACAATACCCAATAATCAAAATAAAAAAAATGTATGAAAAATAAGCAGGTTTACTAAATAATTTTTCATTGCGCATGCGTGAAGGCTATCAAAATTTCATTTGCATATTGTGTTAGCTAAATGTATAGAGTAACATTTGTGAAAGTCTCAAAATCATAACTTGAAGATTCTGAAAGTGATCATCTATAGAATTAACTCAAAATCTGTTATTTCTAAAATGAAGCAAAAAGATGAGGGGCTGTATCAATTTATCGATTGATTAGAGTCAATATAGAATACACAATATGGAACGTACTACTATATTTGGATACAACCCCTCATTTTTTGATTCATTTTGGGAATAACGGGTTTTGAGCTTATTTTATAGACGATCACTTTCAGAATTTTCAAGTTATGATTTTGAGACTTTCACAAAAGTTGCTCTATATACATTTAGCTAACACAATATGCAAATGAAATTCTGATAGCCTTCTCGCATGCGCAATGAAAAATTATCTAATAAACCTGCTCATTTTTCATACAATTTTTATATTTTTTAAAATTTTGAATACAAGGTATTGTGTACAATGTTGTTTGTCATATTTTCGAAAAAGAACATTGTTTTATACTAAGATCTTTGCAAATTATAAGCAAAAAACTTCGAAAAATTTGGGACCGTTTTTATAAAAACCTTAATTTCTCTACGAGTAGGGGAAGATGGGGATACTTGAGCCATTTTTTGAATTTTATTTTTTTTGAATTTTTTATATTTTTTTAGAATAAAATAAAATATTGAAAATGAAAATTTGATATTTTTCCTTCAACTAAAAACCACTTTCAATAAATTTTGAACTATTTTTTTATGTATAATAAATGTTTATTTTTTGTTTTACATCATGGCTCAAGTATCCCCATGGCGGGGATACTTGAGCCATAGTGAAGGGATACTTGAGCCACTACGGAAAAATACCTACAAAAGTAATTTTTTTCGCTTTATTTTTGCACAAACATTTTACAGAATGATAAATTATGAAACGTAAAGTCTTTCAAAACCAATTGAGAAAACAAAGCTAGTAATACGATCATTTTTTGTCGTTAAAACTGGTTGTCGAAGGATAATTTGAACTTGAGTTATAACGACGGTAGAAACATCCTCAGTTCAGAGCCATTTAAATTTGGAATCTGCAATTCTTCGGGCAAATTTCATTTTCAAAATATCAAGCACTTATCCAACAAATATTTTTACAGTTTTCTTTCTGGCATATTTTATTAGTAACCAACCATCAATAGAAGGTTTTCTTTCACATCATCACCATCATTGACAGAATTTTCCTCTAATGATATTGTCGAACTCATGCTTTTAGTTTAGTAGCTGTCGGAATTTAAGCCAGATGTATCATTCTACTATTTCAAACACATTTTTGAAATCACAGGAAAAGATTTTGTCTTCCTCTTTGGCTCCATGTAGGTAAGTTTGAACTGGGATTTTTGTTGCTTTTCTTGTTTTTGTGCGCTCTTTTTACCAATTTTTCTACAATTTTCTTTGTTAAAAAAAAGTTACAGCAACAGAGGTTACGATTTCAATATAAAATACTAATCTTAATATGTTATATTAAAAAATAAATATTTTAATATGTTGGACCTAACTAATTAAAGTATTAGAGATTATAGCCTGTAAAACCGTTTTAAAAAGTTATTTTCATTTAATGAAAGTTAAATTGAAAACTATGTTTACATTTATCTAGACAGGCTATTTTGTTAGTCAAATCGAAAAATAAAATAGACATTTTCATTTAAAAAATAGACATTTTTAAACATTTTTAGGTCGTTATTTTTTTAAGAAAAAAAATAAAATGAAAAATTATTCTCCCTTTTCTCCAGAAAAATATCTATTAGTGAATATAAGGATGTAATTTTATTTTTTGTTTGTTTCACCCATGTTTTATTTCTAGTGGGGATGGTTAAGACATGGCTCAAGTATCCCCACTCTCATTGGCTCAAGTATCCCCACTATCACTATTTTTGTTTCCCAGAGTTTTACTAAATAAAGCATGCAGCAATTAGAACTATTTTAGACTCAAAATACTATTGAAATTATGCTTATTGAATGTATGTATATAGTTGCAACTTTAAACAAAACTTTGATTACAAAAAAACAAAAAAACCATGCACCCAAATATTTACTTCAGATAGGGAAAAGACAACTATTAATCACTATACTTTCAAAATGGTACCAAGATGTGTGATTTCTTTTTTACATGTTCAGAACAATAAATATGTTATCATATTGGCAGTTTTAGAAAGAAAAATTAACCAACTGTAGAGATAATAGGGGTGGCTCAAGTATCTCCTATGCTCAAGTATCCCCACTCTCCCCTATACATGCTATCCGCATAAAAATAAGCACGTTTTATTAAAATAAATCACTTAATCATAATCTACAGTTTGAACGCTTTTGCTACATTAGTTTTGACAGGGTTATCCAAAAGATATTCGTTATTTTTCAATTTGTTGAAGGTCTCCTGTGGAGTTTCGGGAAGAAATTTCCACGGAAATGTATGACCTATACTATTATGCTTACACACTTAGTGTTTCAGGACAACTCCGCATGCATTTTTCTAGATATTTAACAAAATGATTTAAATCACAAGTGGCCGGTCACCTTTGGCGATATAGTGTATATATATAAAACATGCAGTGTTTTTACACTTATAGTATTCCTGGAGTGAAACTGCATAGCTGAAATTTTAAAATGCTTTTTAAAAAAATGTTTTCTCCTGAAACTATAATGAAACTTAAATTATATAAGATAATTTAAACTAACTTTATTTTACACCGATAACGCCCCAGTGAAACTAGAATAACCAAATTTAAATAAAACTATTTATTTATTTTCTATTTGTTGTTTACTACATGGCGGCCGTACTCAAGATAAAAATAGGTAGTTCAGGTTCAACACAATTAATTTTTCATGTATAGTTCTGGGGAAAAATTGCCAAAATTAAGTGAAATTCTTTTAATCATTTTTCAAAAATAAATCTTCAGAATTGCTTCTGTCACTGTCAGATTGTCACGTTCAAATTTATGCTTTGATAAACTTTTCACACAACAGGTTTTTTTCATGCTGGTAGTGCCCCTAGTATAAAATTACAACACTAAAGTTTTAAAATGAATCTTTCATTCTTCCTATATGGCAACCATACTTTAAATTCGCATTAAATTATACCTATTCAACTCAACATTATTTTTTGCGGATAACGAAAAAAGTCGTTCTTTTAAAACTGTATTCTAGCACAATTTATTTTTTGCCTGTTATAGCTTAATAGTTAGGGTGTTGTAACCTGCTATTGGTTTTGATATAAATATACTTGTACGAGCCATAGACTAGTGCACATTTAGTGCTTCTTAGTTGGAAATGAATCCACCAATTTAAGTACTGTTGTTTAATCTGTTCCATGAATCAAAATAAAATATACTGCTTGACTATGGACGCTTTCGAACACAATATGGACTCTATTTTATTCGATTTATATGCATACATTTTGCACATTCATCTGTTATTTCATACTTAGTGTCGCAAAAAATTCTATGTTTTTCACAATTTTTCATTTTTAATATAGAAAAAGTTATATGATAAACTACCATTCAGTCCAATTTTTGATATTTTAAGTAGTTTATATTGTTATCGTTTCGTTCCAATTTAATTTCTTGTCTGCTTTTAGATGCCTCCCCAGTTTTCAGAATTATTTTCAGCTTATTAAGTCTGAATAAAATTTCTTTAAATATAAGTTCGAATACGGTTTTCTCGTTATCAAAGTCAGCAGAATTTAAGTTAGTCATATAAATAACCTTTTGCTCTGTTATTCAATAGCAACAAGATTTAAAAATTATTTCAAATGTTAATTTGGTTGAAAATATTTTTTTATAGAGGAAAATTACAATGAAGGGCACATGAAGTTTCGCAAGCGCGAAATGCTTTATATTTATGACGAAATTTGGACATAAACTGACAGTTGTATGTATACAGGGTGAGTCATAAATATCGAAACAATAGGCTATCTCCTTAAATATTGCTTTTAGACCCATACTTCCAATTGCAAAAATTCATAAAAAAATGTGAAATTTTTGATAAGACAAATTGCGACTCCATGGGGGGGGGGGGGGGAGTCTAGTTGAAAAGTTACGAAAATTAAATTTTTATACGGCCACCGTAAGACAAAAATTCCAATTAGGAAAACTTTGAATAAAACACAAAAAGTTGTATCTTCATATCTCCAAAATTCGCAAAGTTATAGCCGTTTAAAAAATTCATCAGGTTTTAAGGGATTAGACACAAATTGAAATGCGCGCAATTCAGAAAACAATGTTACTTTAACAGTTCTAGGAAACGCGTAAAAAATCTATTTTTTTAGTTAGAATTTTGATTTTTTTTCTTTTTTGTGATGGTTAGCCTTATAATTAACTAAGAAAATCACATCTTAAAATTTCTCATACAATTTATAAAAGTTTCATGTGGTTAGTACCGGTTTAAATGGGACAATCAATAATCGTTATAAATCGTAACATTATTTATCGGATTTCAATTTCTTTCCATTTAATTAAAGATGATAATCTGATTATAGTTTTGTTCCAAGGTTTTTTTTATATTAATTTTAAAACTATTAAACTTTTAAAAAAATCATATTTTCAAAAGCAAACATTTTTTCAAATTTGCCAAAACAAAACTAATGTAGAAAAATGAAAAATGACGTGTTTCAAGTTCTTTTTCCTTTAAAAATTCTTAATATTTAATAACTTAAAGGCAAGAAATAGAGGGGAAAAAATCATTACGCAGAAAAACGAAGTGTATTGTTTAAATGTCCGTCAATTATTTTAAAAAGTGCTTTTTCTAAGATGCAGATTAAGCCTTTTTTTTCTTTATAAATTTAGCTCTGACAACTTCAGGCGTCCTCCAGAGGATGTTCAAAAATCTGTATTCTGGGCCCAGGTAGGGCTAAGACCGAGATGTTATTTTTTTCTGAAGACTCGCCAGGCCGGGCCTAGCGTACTTTTCATAAGGGAGGGGGCTGCTTCCTTCAACTTAGGTGCACACTGGATAAAATTTTCAAACCCGGTCTCGACAAAATCCGTATTAAAATCACAAAAAAAAAGAAAAAGAAAGAAAAAAGAAAAGAAAAAGAAAAAAAAAAGAAAAAACTTTAAAATTCATTTTTCTTAAATAGATTATTCAAAGGCTAAAAAAATTAAATACAATAAAACCAGTGAAAAAAAATCTGCCTATGACGGAATTCTGTCTTAAACGGAAAATATGTTGATCCACGCAAAATAAATACAATAGTACCTGAGAAAAAAATAAGCTTCAATTACATCTTCTAGGGAGGGCATCTGTCTATAACGTATTTTTTCTTTCATATGTGATTCCGTCTTAAAAAGTTTTACTGTATAACATTTTTCAAAGTCTCCAACGCATTGGATATGGATTAACGATATTAAAATATAAGTGAAACATTTTCATATAAATAGAAATTCATTGATAAAATAAATATATTACAGCCTTTGGCGCTTCTTTTATAATAAAAAGTATAAATATAAAAAACGAAAAGCTATAAAAGAATTTTTTAGTCAGAACACCTCCATATGAAACAATTTTTTCCCATGCCGAAGTAAAAAACTATGTAGAAATTTGCGACTGAACCGAGCTATGATTTAAACTATTTTCCAGACCGGTTCGAGTTATGATGTTGACATTTTTTTCAGGCTACGCCGAACTTTTTCCCCTATGGGTCAATTTGGGACCTGACCTAGATATTTTGACCCAGGCAGACGTCTGGTATACAAATTTAACGTAAAAACTATACGCTGTTATTTCATGTCCAAAGAAAAAGCGCTATCTTAAACAGATTTTTATTAAATTGCAATTTGTGAATGTTCCCTAACTAGCGTTGAAATTGAGTGAAGAAAACACCGTTTAGAGGCAGGGAAAAGTGGTGTAAGTCAGGAATTTTTGAGGATTTTGAGATCTCTGTGGGGTTTTTAGATACGGTGATGAAATTTGTTTTGTTCAATTTAGGAATGGATAAAGAATAATTTCCTAATTGGGAATTTTTCTCTACGGGGGCCATATAAAAACTTAATTTTCGTATTTTTTCAAATAGACCCCCCCCCCCCATGGAGTTGCAACTTATCTTATCAGAAATTTCACCTTTTTTTAGGAATTTTTGCAATTGGAAGTATGGGTCTAGGGGCAATATTTGGGGAGATAGCCTATTGTTTCGATATTTATGACTCACCCTGTGTATCTCAGAACAAATTGAAATACACTATATTACTTGGCTGCAAATTTCAAGTTGTTATAAAATTGATCCAGACAAATTCTCCAAATTCAGATTGGATACAATCCAAAACATAATGTGGAACTTTTCCCATAGTGTTTTATTATTTCCATCCTTTATATAAGGTTCCGCTATGCAGAGATAAATATACAATATTCAACGCAGCAATTTTCATTAAAGCTGTCGAATGTTTGTCTCGTATCTCAAATTTTAATAGAATTCAAAGAAATACATTTATATATGCTTTGTTATTATAAGAATACAAAAATAGTTTTATCACTTTTGCTTTCATAAACGTTAAGAAATTATCATTAGAATTATCATTAATAACGTAAAATGATACGTTAAACAGACCATGAAAATTTTTTCAACGCATTCAGACTACTATAATCAAGGGCGGACCCTGCCCACAATTATACTGTTAAGAAATTATCATTAAAGTTATCATTAATAACGTAAGATGATGCGTTAAACAGACCATGAGTATTTTTTCAACGCATTCAGACTACTATAATCAAGGGCGGGCCCAGCCCACAATTTAGAGGAGGGGGGGGGGGGTCATGGCACTTTTATTTTGAGGGGAGGAGATTCACATTACTTCATGATCAGTTATTATATTGAAAGTTATTCTTAAATTAAAAGTGACGATTTTTCTGATACGTTCGCTAATTTATTTCCATTCGTATATACAAAAAGTTTGCAATAGTATTTCTAAAAACTTTTACACATTTCATTCAGGTGTCAAGAATTTAAAGCTTTTCTCATTTTTGTATAAATACAAAAAATTGGTTCAGAAATGTTGTTAAGTTAGCATTTCACGATAATCTTTAGGACTTGACATCCACAGAAATGTCGTCGTGAGAGAGCAATGACTAGTCATGTCCAGAAATTTAGTTTAAACTGCCAATATTTTTAGAATTTTTTGTAAGTTTTTATTTAAAAATCTACTTTTACTTAAAAGTGGAAAACACTTTTAAATCACATAGCATCCAAATAAGTACAGTTTCTTGAGATAAAAAATACTTCCACAAATGTGTTAGAAATTATCTAATTTTTATTTGAATAGAGCTTTAAAGAATCAAAAAGATTCGCATTATTGAGCGGGGAGGGGGGGAGAGAATTCAAGGTATACTTAAATTTTAAAGTAATTTTTAGAATATTACTGTAGTTCAGGGGGAAATCATTACATACATAATTGACACTGATTATAATAAAACATTAGAATTTAATAACGTAAAAAACTGTGTCGATTTTCCCTAGGTCACTCGTGGACTGCAGAGATACCCTTTTTCCCAAATTGAAATCGTCACCTTATTTAATCGCAGAAATTTTATCACAAATAAGGCGAAAATTATTTTGCCTAACAAGTGGTAATACTTTTGGGAAAAAAATAGTGAGTATCACTGCTTTAGATAAAACCACTCGGAAAAAATTCCGAACGAGGCGAATTTTTAAATAAATGTTAATTAATCTTTAATTTTCGAAGGTTCAAAATGTATATGTTTTTTATGCAGAAACCTTTCATATTTTTAAATCATTCCTAACCGTTAAAAAAAATATCATTAAATATGCTTACTTTTCAATGTGAAAAATTCCCATGACACCTTAATGTAACTAATTATAGACGAAAAAAAGCAACAAATTTAAATGGTAGTGCTTCAATTATGTACAAGGTAATTTAAAAAAAAAAAAGGTCACACTTTCGTTAATCAATAGTGTTGCGCAGTGTTAACACATATGGTGGATTTTTTATTCAGTAAATACGAATTCTTACCAGAAACTTTTAATAGTTATTTTTACTGTATGTAATGACAGATATTCGAAGGATTAATCCCCCCCCCCCAAAAAAAAAGAAAAATAGTATACAAAATTTTCTGATATAAATTCGAATTTTTAATAAAAAAATCTGCCATATTGGTAATACTAGAGCTGCGCTACCGCATCTTATATATGTACTATATCTATAAGAGAACGGGGTCCGAAGTCGAAAATATGTTTTAAAATACATAAGATTTAATTAAATCAGCTTTAAAATTTTCTATGAACCCATTATAATGTAATAATCGCAAACATTTAAAAATATTGAAAGAAAACAACCGAACAATTTTTTTTCTTTCCGAAACAATACATTATGTTGTTTGCCTCGATCCGCTAAGGGCATGGGGAAAACAGGGTGCTAAGGAGAAGTAATTATAAAAACATGTAAAACTAGTGGAAATGAAGAAAAAAAACTTCTGTATATTTATTTAATTTTAAGTCACTATAAAGATTTAATTAGGGTTTTCATTGATTGTGTTTTTTTATTAAATCATCGTAAAAAATTCACACACTAGGACAATCTCATCGTCTTCGCTATCTTTTACCGTATAGGAATTGTGTGTCGAACAAGTGACCCAATCTTTAAATGGATTTAGAGGAAGTGAAAAAAAAAATAGGGACGTACTAATAACCATCTCATAGTTAAAAACATTTTGGGGCAGAATGGGGTACTTCCATATTCCGCATCACCTGCTCGGCTCCGAGAAGACGATTTAGGATAAGAAGGTAAGGTCACTCAAGAAAAATACGCAAACAAAGATTTAACTATACGAAACCAAAGACAATTTAACGTATTACAAGCATTAATTAAATATAGTTGTAATGCAAAAAAGTATGCACGCCCTATCTTGGTTATAAAATCATCAGAAATCAATACAAAACATACAGAATATCAATACAAAATCAATACTGGTGCAAAAAATCACACAACGAAAAATTTATGCACCAGTTCTCGAGTAAACTAGACAAAGCTCACATTTCACTACTAACATGGCTGCCCAAATTAAAATGGAACAGATTTCTTTACTTTTGCTCATTGCCACCACCTGGAAGCGTCTACTTGACACCGAAAGACCCCAAACTTCATTCTACCTAAGTACCCCGTTCTGCCCCCCCCCTCCGTGTCCCCTTATTTTTATATATATCTCATCTATATCCCCACATTGCATTTGAATGGATCTAATTTTCATAGCTATTGTTGGGAATGTCTCCTTATGCAAATGGTACCGTTTTAATATCACTAGGACATGAAAATTAGATGTTTGTCTGTCTATTCTCTGTTCCCATGTATGAATTATTATTATTATTATTTTATTGGCTTTAACGTAAAATAAAAAGAATAATTTTGAAGAAATTTTAATACGTTGTTAAAGGTGTTCTTAAATCAAAAAGGGCAACTTTGTGACACATACGTTAATTGCATTTTGTTCGGAAATGCATGAAACTAGCAGGTGTTGTTATTCAGAAACTGTCTAATTGCACTCAATCTTCTATTTTTTTAAAAACACAATATATTTTTCATAGCAAGCCTTCAAAGTTGACACTTTTGAGCATATTTCCCGACGAAAGCAGAAAAACCGGTCGAAAAGGAGGAGAAAAATGGGTGATTACGTCATCGAAATAGCTTATGACTCGATAAGTAATTTAATTATCATAAAATGGAAAAATAAGTTCAATTCGAAATCGCTCCCATAGTCAGGCGTTAAAATTTTATATCTTTCTGTTAAAAAATGAATTTGCAAATGTGTAAAAACGTTTTTCGCTTGTTGAGCAGATCAGTTGAGAACACCCTTAAAATTACAACACCAGTTCGAGTACACGGCAATGGACGGGTTGATTAAAAAAAAATCGGGTGCGGGTTGGTTAAACCCGACCCATTCGTGGCAGTCATAAGATTAATAATACAGGGTTTCTACAGAAATATCAAGGTAAGCAACAATTCCTTGAAGTTTGTTTTACTTTTTGTTTGTATTCGTTATTCTTCAGTTTGTTCAACAATTGAAAAGTGAAAAATAAAGGCTTTAGGTTGTAGTTAGCTTTTACAGTTTGAGGTAGTGCAGCGATGTCCATTGAATAATATTTGAACTATTTTTAAATTTATAGTATGCATATTTTATAGAATGCGTTACAAACATGCCATTTATATACGTTTATATTTATCATAGTCAATGAATTCTTGATATAAAAAATTTTTCTTGTTCATTTTATAGCACCATGTATATGCGACAATGAGTGCACAGCTAAAGGCTCAAAGAACTAAATTCAACATAAAATGATTAAGAATATGTACAGAGCATTTCGGTATGCATTTATTTAATCGCTGTAAGAAAAGGTCTTTTTACTCATTAGTTATACTGAGCTTCGATATAAGAGTCAATAAAAAATACTAATAAATATTAATTTAATGTTGTAACATAATTTGTTTAACTTTCGCATGAAAAATTGAAACATTTAATTTCTATGTTCGCCGTAGCTTGATTAAATATACGCTAATGGTTCTAACTAAATAAAGTTTTACACACATCTTTTACTTCAATTACTTTTTTTCGCATCGTTTTAACAGAGTAATAGCAGTTGCAGTTTCTCCGAAAAGTAAGTTAATTTATTTTGATGATACAAATTTAAATATTTTTTCTGATGGCATGCAAGTTATCTACACATTTTAAAGCAGAGTTTGTAACAATTGTCTCCGACAAAAGAAAGGTGATGATTATTATTTATATTTATTGGTGACAAAGTAAAAACCATTAATACACTGTGCGGTCTCGGGGTGTCAAAAGACCCCGCGCACATTTTGCCGGGATAAGTGTGATAAAAACAATCCACCGCCCTTCAAGGGATTATACGTGGTAGCATGTATGTCTACTTGAGTGTAACCAGACAAATGAATACATACGCAGGAACATAAAACTTCTGGCTGATGTTAAGATTTAAACAATTTCTGACTTAGTTAATTTATTATTTTTCTTTTGGATTTAGAATTTTTAGACAATTTTGAATTTTTTTTTAAATGTTTCAATGCACCTTGGTAGCGTATATCAATTTCATGACGTGTGAAATAATGTGATAGCTTTAAAATGCACTGCAAACTATTTTCCTCGAAAATCATAATGTAATAGAATTCTTTTGTGCGTTCCTGCAAACGATCTAGAATTACTACTTACACTATACCCTATAGAAAACATGTTGTCATCTACTCCAATAATACATATCCATTTCATTGTGCTTAAAATCGTGTAATAATCTTAAAATGCATTTTTTCCACTGTACCATAATGTAACGGAATACTTAGAATGACCCTGTAAGCGAACTATAATTGCTATTTATTCTATATTCTAAACTTATTATAACACACCATGGCAAATCACAATAAAATATATCAGTAACGAGCACGGCCAGATGGTCAGACAAACCCGAATTTATAAAAACTTTTCAAATTTGTTGTGTTAAAATATAAAAAATATCCTGGTAGATGCAATGTGGGAAAAGAAGTATTAAATACATGTAACTTTATACTAAAACTCCGAAGTATCCAGATTACAAATCTAAACGAAAACGTACATATTATTAACTTTTAAAAATCATCTAATAACTTAAGTAATCTAGTAATCATATAGTATCCATCTAGTATCCACATGTATTAATTTAGAAACGCCATGCTGCAGCATTATACTACTTAAAATCAATTTAAGCTGCTTCATTGCTTCATTGCTTCAATGAAAACGAAATCAGTATACTTTAAGTTGTAAATATAAACTGCTGACCGTGTTTCTAATATTTATGCGCATAATAACGCCCTAGCCTCCTTTCTCACCTCGTTCTTTAAGTAGCGATGTTTTGGTGAATAATTATCGCATAAAATTTTCATACGCAATGATTTCCGACACCTTTTTCTCCCTTATCCTTCACGTGAGGCCATTTGCTAATTGTTTTGAAGTTTGACACGAACGAAAGAGCTTATCAAATCGAAAGATATTATTTACAGATGTACGAGTAAAATATTATGTAAAATTATGCGTGTAGTTTCGATTAGAGAAACATAAGAAGGATTACAAGAAAATCTTCTTTGTCAAATGGTCATAAAAATATAAAAATAAATTTTGTATGTGATACGATTTCTTTTTAGAGATAGGATTTTGTTTTTGATATTTTGTCCAAATTAAACGGTTGGTTGTATTTGTGACGGCCAATTATCAGCATGAGGGATATAGACATAAAAGGGGGGTGCACTCCGTGGGGGATCTTTCTAAGGGAGCTTAACCTGTAATTGCGCAAGGAAATCCAAGGTTCGATGAAAAACGAAAACTTCGGAAAACTCCGAACGATTAGGCCGACGGCCGCTATTGGGTTCGAACTCAGCACCTGCCGTCTACCAGTTTCGAGAGCAGAACCCAAATTAAACGGTTCCTATTCTTATATTGCCTAAGTTCTGAGCGCTTTTTCTGGTGCGTTCGTAATTATATAATTACATAGCACCTATAGTCGCCGTCTGCTGTATCCGTCTATCTGCCTGTCTTTCTATAACAGCTCAAAATTTACCAACCGAATATTTGAAATTTTACGTACATAATCATTGCAAAATTTTCAAATTTTATGAAAATCGAATCAAAATTTAAAACGATATTAATTAAAGTTTTCTTTATTCTGTTAAATCCTACCATAGATAATTGAATCAATAATATCCGATGATAGGTAATGATTCTAGGTTGCCTTGGAGATCATTCTATTATATGTAATAAATCCCTAAGTAACCCTATCATATGTAATAAATTTAATGACATAACATAATAGGTTGTGATTCTAGGTTGCCATGGTGATTAAGGTAGAGTCATATTATTTCCGTATTAATGAATTTAATATATAAAAATGATATAAATTTTGTATTCATACATTTTTTGCTTAAGATTGCATTAGCTATTGTCCCAAGATCTCAATATTTATAAAACTAATTACAGCATGAAGGCTTTAGCACTTTTTGGTACATTTAACGTACAATTTTTAACTTTTTTTTAAACGTACAATATTAAAATAAACAAAAATATTTGTAGTTCAATTGCAGTATAGAATGATAGGAAAACGTAAAATCCTAACAATATCTTTTTGACATTTCTAAAAATTAGGATTTTTTGCCATTTCTTTGGCAAAACATCATATTTAATCATAAAATAATTATATGATTACACAGAGCTTAGTTTCGCGCTCAGAACATAGTTAGTAATATGGTAAGCATTCTGAGAAAATTTCATGGAGATATGTATAGTTGATTTTATGTAATAGAGGTTTATCGAGCATGGAAATAACGAACAAATTAATTTTCCATAAATCACATAAGATGTATTATCTATACCGTTTCTTATCTTTAACATTAATCTAGAGGTGTTAAAGCAGCTTTATCGTCGCTTCTATGAAAAATCATCCATAGAAATATTGCTTACATTTTCCCCGGCCTTTCATACGCCCATTTCCGGTATTATTACTTTTTGCTTATTAAATTGGCTATAACTCTTGTTCTAATAATCGTAGGAATAAAATTAAAACAGATAGTGTGCCGTACTTTTTTAACTACATCTTGCTATTTTATGGTGCACAATGCTATTTTTTAAATGGACTGTGCGAATTTTAAAATTCGTCGACTTCTCTGAGAGCGGCACCGTTCCGATTTTCTATGAGAGAGGAGAATTCTGCTCGAAAGTTTCCACAAATATAAATTATTTATTCCACCCCCCCCCCCCCAAAAAAAAAAAAACACCTATCAAAAATCGATTATATTTTTTTTCCTCACTTTTCGTTAAAATGAAAGCCACATAATAGAAATTAACCAATGGGACAGTCATATTTCTGCGTATATTTGCATCAGGAATTTCCATTTTCACTTGCTAAGGGAGCCATTCAAAGACGGCCGTCTTTTGAGCGGAGATGGGGAGGGGGGGGGGGTACTTAAGTGCACGGTTTTCAATAGCGCGCGGGCTTGCGCTAATCTTACACAAAATAGGAAAATACTGCATAGAAAAACATGTTGTGTTGCATTTTACCCCTTTAACTATTTTACAGGTATCTGACTCTTTCTCGACTTTTTTAAATTTTGGAAGGAAACGCGCGATTTTTTTTTTTTTCAGAAATTTCTGAAAATTAATTTGTGAATTTCTTCAAACGATGGCGGAAAAATATCGTGAATGGCGTCAAAAATCTCTGAAAAAAAATCATCAAAACTGCAAATTTCACAAATCGGTTACGGAAAAAATCAAATTTTAATGAATCCCAAAAACGATCAAGAAAAAATTTTACGAATTTTTGTCAATAAATCACTGAAACCAATATCAGATTTTGTCTGTTTGTCGCGAAAACTATTAAGAATTTTGTCAACCACGTTGTTTCGTGGAAAAGAAATCCGTTAATCGATATATGTATTATAAACAGAAAAAAAAAAAAATACGAATTTCGTGAAAGTAGTCCCGAATGCCAAACAATCTTTGGAAAAAATCGCAAGTTTCTTGAAATGAATAGCATCGGATCAGATAAACAAATTTTCCCACGGGTCGGGTTTCTTTCCTTCTTTTATTCATAAATACGCTTGTAATCATCTTAGTTTTATCCATAATTATCTTTAAATTAAATAAAAATACATATAAAAGTAGAGCCCTGCAACAGGTCGAATAACTAGATTTTTCCGAGGATTTTTTTTGAATGTGTGTGCGTGTGTGTCTGTGGAGTAGGGTGGTTGCGTGGTTTGTTTGTTTGTTTTTATGACGGCCAATTATCTACACTTGGGATATAGGCCCCAAAGGGGAGGGGATGCTCCCGTGGGGGTCTTTCTAAGGAAACCTAACCCATATTTACGCAAGGAAATACGAGGCCCGAAGAAAACCACGGAAAACTACGAACTGTTATGCCGACGGCCACGATTGGGTTCGAACCCAGCACCTGCCGTCTACCAGTTTTGGAGGAGAACCTCTCGGTCACTGGTGGGTCAAGGGGGGCGGGCGTGGAGTAAACGGCATTTCTTGCAATATTGTTAGTATATTTGCAATATTATTCAGTTGACTTTTACCCAAAGCTTTATTTATGTTTCTTCAATGCAATTTTTTTTTCATGCCATTTTTTCCCTGCCGCGCTTTTTTCCTTCACGTCATGCTGCGCTTTTTTCCAGATTAAACTCTTTCTTACGGTGATATAGCACGTAAAAAAATGTAAAATGTTTACGTCATTTAAGTTAATTCCTGTATAATAGAAAGCAGATAGTATTTACAGGAATGTACAAAAGATTTCGAACACTATACTGCATCCAGAGCCCGATCAAGCTGAAGTTTGGCCCAGGGCCTGTTAAAAAGTTGGGCCCGCCTAACTACCATTTCCGGTGACACTTTCAGACAAAAAAAAGGTTTATTTGATGAGTTGACAAAGTTGTTTGGATAAAAAGTGTCTAGGTTAAAAGCTTCTAAGAATTTTATTGAGTCATTCAGAATATTTAAATTTTACATTTCATAATTTATAAAACAATATTATTTGAAAAGTATTTGATTAATTAAAAAAATCAGCCACCTAATTTCTGGGCCCCTGAAATTGGTGGGCCCAGGACCGCGGCCCCGGAGGCCCGTGCATTAATCAGGCCCTGACTGCATCCGAAGTACAGTATACTTTAACAGCAAGATCTGAATATTTTAATTTTCGTTCAAGTACGAATGCACCTCGTTTGCTACGCTTCATGTGCAATTTCCAACTTGTTTTTCTTTTAGCAAGGATGCAATATTTTATCTTTACATGCCTTCAAATGCTAAATGAAAAACTCGGCTCACTGTAAAAAAAAAAAAAAAAAAAAAAAAAAAAACCGTTAAATTTACGTCAAAAACTGCTGGCATTACATCTAGTTTTACTGCAATTTTTATTGCAAAACATGCTACAAAAGGCAAGTTGTGAGATATTCAAGAATTAAATTTTCCTGAAAAGTTTCTCAACCCAAAAAATTAGGATTACTTTCTAATCGATAATTTGTTAGGACAGAAGCTTCAGTATCAATGTGTAATTATATTCGTGTGATAGATTTTATTTGCTGAAGTATTTTAATAAAAATCTCATCGCACTTATCTAAAACTTATCTTTGATATAGATGACATATGTTTAGTAATAAATAAATCATTTTTAAAATTATGTTAAGACGCATTTAAATTATCTTACACAAAAATCAGGAAAAAAAGAAAACAACAACAAAAAGACTATCATTTACCATATTATACATAGAATCCCTAAAATACAAAACGTGTATCATTACGTTCATTAATTTTAGTTAAGTAGTCACGTAAATGTTTTTTGCTCATTTATTTTCCCTAAAAATGTATATTTATACATATATTTCCTTTAAATGTAAATTCTTTACATAATAAAAATGTAAATTCTTTAAAAAAATAAATAATAATTAAATTAAATAATATTTATCAAAAATGTAATAAATAAATAAATAAATAAATAAATAAAAATGTTCGCCAAATTTATTTTTTAACATTGCTAATGCTGTTTTTTTCTTTCAATGCAATATTTTATGTCTCATGATGCTTTTTTTCTTTTCCTTCGTGCAACTTTTTCCCCTGCTGTGCCATTTTCCCCGGAGCCCTATTTTCCCCCCTCCGCTATCGTATAGTACTTTTTAGGATTTCGTTCATCTAAAGAAATCTTATTCGCCTCTGTCCCGTCTCTGTCCTTTCTCTGTCCGCCTGCCACCACTTACCGCTCAGCACATAAGCCGTATAAGTCAGAGACATCAAATTTTGTGTACTTATAGCTATTATTTTCGGACTCTCAAAATATCCGTTCTGATGAAAGGCATATAAAAATTTTCGCTTTTTTTAAGTAATGGCTGTAAAATGCAATAAAAAAATATCAATTTTGGATAAAGAATGAAATCGATCGGATAATTAGTTGCCGAGATTTTTGTTACCAAATTTTTCTTATTCTTCGATCTTTCATGACCCTGTCGCTATATTTCATTCAAATTTCAGTTCAAAGATATATTTTAACTAGAAACGAGACGCTTAATTTAGCACAATAAACTGATAGTTAATATAATTAACACTTTTGGAGTTATAAGGATACTTCTTTTACGCAATTCGGTATTATTTAATTACCCCGTTGATCAAAAATCTGTAAGATTAGATACCAATAATACCTTATCGTAAATGTCACATTAACTTGACATTAAACACGTTACATATGTTTGTTACGTCATCATGTGATTTTTAATTCAATGTTTTATTTGTAGTATTATTAATCTTTTACTAATTTACTTGTTATTTCGTCATTTAAAATAAAAATTATGTCTTTTTGTATAATTTACTAACATTGGTGATTGATATTATAAGTCGACATGGGTCAACGGGATAATCAAGTAATACCCGCAATTCCGTAGTAGAACATTACTATGCAGTAAAAATATTTAAATATGCGTTCAAATCTTATTTGGGAAATGCGATGCATGTTATAGACAGTTCTCACATATTTTTTGGCATATTTTTTAGTATGCATGTCCATGATGGGTAAGTATTACGATGGCCCCCAACGACTAGTCCTAACAGCCAATGTCTTATTTATTTATTTATTTATTTGCTACATAAACCAGTTTTTTGATGGTATAAATACTATTATTGTGTTTTTACACATCGCACCCTTGCAAAAAAAGTATCAAAACTCAAAAGAATTCGTTTTTCAGAAAATGCGAAAAATTGTTTCAGGCTGTGATAGACTCAATGGGCTTTTTGCAAACACAACTGCTACCTGGTTTCTGCATTTTAAATGCATTATCTTCACTTTAAGTGATTGGTAGAGGAGTGTAAACTACGTAGAATGGCAGCCATAACTCAAAAAGTCCAATTTTTGAGTTGTGACACTTTTTTTAGGTGCGTTCGTAATTATGTAAATACGTAGCACCTATAGTTGTCGTTCAATCCGTCCATCTGCCCGTCCGCATATAAAAACTCAAAAGCTACCCAACTGAATCGTTTGAAATTCAAAATATATAATTATTAGATAATTTTGTCGAGTCATTTCAAATTTTATGAAAATAGGATGCATAATTCAATTACAGGGACAATAAAAAGAATTCCGATACAATACGGTCAATGGGAAAAAAGTTTCAAGTGCATTTAATGGTCTTACACTCTTTAGAACATAATAGAATTTACATGAATCTATGAAGTAGATACTATAATATGCATTCTGTACAATCTATGATGCAAAGAATATTTATTATTATTTACAGGGATACTCAAAAGTATTCAACTGCATTATGGTATACGGGGAAATATTGTTTGGAGCGTGTTTTAATTATATTAAACCATTTCATATTTTATGAAATTGATATACGTTGCTGCGGTTTATTTAAGATACTTCCTATATAATAGAAATCAGATAGTATTTATAGGGACACACAAAATATTTCGGCTACTATAGTGTATCTGAAATACTGTATACTATTACACCATGATCTGAATATATTTATGTGTGTTCGTAATTATATAAATACGTAGCACCTATAGTCATCGTTCTGTCAATCTGCCTATCCGCAAATAAGAGAGCTAAAACTACCCAACCAAATCGTTTGAGATTTAAAATATATAATTGTTGCATAATTTTGACGAGTCGATTCAAATTTTATGAAAATCGGATGTATAGATTAATTACTGGGATAATCAAAAGTATTCTATCGCATTACAGCCAATAGGATAAAATAGTTTCAGGTACATTTTAATGGTCTTACACTCTTTAGAATATAATAGAATTGACATGAATCTATGAAGTTGATACTAAATATACATTCTGTACAATCTATGATACAAAGAATATTTATTATTAATTTACAGGGCTACTCAAAAGTATTCCATTGCATTGTGGTATACGGAAAAATATTGTTTGGGGCGTGTTTTATTTATACTAAATTTTTTCATATTTTATGAAATTGATATACATTGCTGCGGTTCATTTAAGTTAATTCCTGTATAATAGAAAGCAGATAGTATTTACAGGAACGCACAAAAGATTTCGAACACTATACTGCATCCGAAGTTACAGTATACTTTAACAGCAAGATCTGAATATTTTAATTTTCGTTCAAGTACGAATGCACCTCGTTTGCTGCGCTTCATGTGCAATTTCCAACTTGTTTTTCTTTTAGCAAGGATGCAATATTTTATCTTTACATGCCTTCAAATGCTAAATGAAAAACTCGGCTCACTGTAAAAAAAAAAAAAAAAAAAAATAATAATCCGTTAAATTTACGTCAAAAACTGCTGACATTACATCTAGTTTTACTGCAATTTTTATTGCAAAACATGCTACAAAAGGCAAGTTGTGAGATATTCAAGAATTAAATTTTCCTGAAAAGTTTCTCAACCCAAAAAATTAGGATTACTTTCTAATCGATAATTTGTTAGGACAGAAGCTTCAGTATCAATGTGTAATTATATTCGTGTGATAGATTTTATTTGTTGAAGTATTTTAATAAAAATCTCATCGCACTTATCTAAAACTTATCTTTGATATAGATGACATATGTTTAGTAATAAATAAATAATTTTTAAAATTATGTCAAGACGCATTTAAATTATCTTACACAAAAATCAGGAAAAAAAGAAAAACAACAACAAAAAGACTATCATTTACCATATTATACATAAAATCCCTAAAATACAAAACGTGTATCATTACGTTCATTAATTTTAGTTACTGATGTTTTCAAAGAGGAAATTTGTATTATAACTATCCTGTATATCAAACACAACGCTTTTCACATACTTAAACATTTTATGAAATGAGCTAAAAACTCAGTTAATACAAATAAAAACAACAACCTTCATAGGATGCCATATAAAAATAAGTGTATAAATAAATAAATAAATACGTTCGTTCAGACTAAAAAATTAAACAGGTAGTAAATGAATGAATATGATGAATAATTTAAACATTTATTCATGAGGTTGACAAAGCACGTGTCTGTAGACTGCGCATCAGGTAGTGAATATTGTGTTTTGCGTGGTAACTAACAAGCTTGTTTTCTCATTTTCAGAGAATGACTTATTCTGCCAAAACGGCATATTAATACTATTGTGAAACTGCCATATTTGCTTTTTAACTGTTTTTCGATTAGTTTTTTATATATTATTTTTCACACTTTCTAACATACTTGAAAAGTGTTTATGTATTCGGTTTGTCCCTGTGTCCTTGCTAAAACTCGCGTATAGTCGAATTGCATGTAATCTATACATATTATTTAAATTTACAATGTCATTTTTAGCATTGAGAAAGAGAGAGTATAAATTTTATAGTTCATTTACAGGGACACTCAAAAGAATGTCGCTACATTATTGTCTATGGACAAAATCGTTTGCAGTGAATTTTCATGATGTTACACTTGTACGTTTTCAGTTGAGGTACATGCTGTGATAGCTGATTTCTATCTCTAATATGGTCATTTTGTACTTTTTCAATTTTGGTTATAGAATATTTTTTTTTTTTTTATTTTTTTTAAACAAGGGTACTTCTATTTTCGAAACCAGTTCTGAAAGGGAAAGAATCCTTATTAAAAAAAAATCTGAGACCAATATTTAAAAAAGTAAAGGATAGCCATATTGGATATTGACCTCAGCTGTGCTATGCAAAAAACTATCATTTAAAAATATTGAAATTTAAACGAGAAATTTGAAAACAACCTACCCACATGTTTAGCCTTACAGAGCGAGTGTTTTCAAGTGAGTGAAGTAGTTCCTGAAGAATCTCATTCATAAGAAAATCGATTCCCACCAATCGCCGAGAAGTTCTCTCTCAAAGCTGGTAGACGGGAGGTGCTGCGTTCAAGCCTAATGGCGCCCGTTGGCATAATCGTTCAAAGTTTTCCGTGGTTTTCTTCCAATTTTGGACTTTCTTGCGTAAATACAGGCTAGGTTCAGATAAAAAAACCCAACCCTGTACGGAGGTCACCCCCTCCCCAAGAGTATATATCCCTCGTGTTGGTAATTGGCCGCCATAAATACAACCAACCATAAGAACATAGAAGAGGGAAAGCAAGAAAAGTAGCAATAGCAAAAATGTTTTGTATTATCTTTGAATTTGCTCTATCTTAAGGAAAATAAATATGGTCATTAGACATCAATTGAAATAGATTAATTTTTGAATCTAATCATAAAAAAAAAAAATAATAAAAAATAAGCATTTTATTTACCTTAGAGAAATTTAGATTAAACCTACATAATTTTAATGATTACAAATAATTAAGGATATATTAACTGTTCAAAATAAAAACATGCATTATTCAAATAATTTTTAAGAAAAATCACAGATCATTCTATTTGCAGTTTACCATATCCTATGCAAATAGATTTCAAGAGTATATTTGTGCAGCTTATATATTACACAGTTTTAATGTCTTTTTGTAATTTTGTTTTGAGTTTATTTAATAAAGTTTATCGAATTCTGCTAAATAATTCTTTTGATATTATTTTATTAAATCTAAGGTTTTCGACACTTTTTGACATATATGATATAAAGGTTTTTGACATGACGGTTTAAACCATGGTTAAAATTGGTTTAAACCATCGCATGTTAAAAAAATTGCCAACATTCTGTGTAGCCTTTCAAATAAAGCAATAAAGTAACCAAAATTTGGATATTTAAACGCAATGTAATGCTGAATAAGAATGTCAAAATTAATGATAAATTTGTCTATCACAGCGGCCCGCAAGCAAACCATTTTCTCCGTCTTCCGCTCAGCTGATTACTTCCGCAGAAACTTTTAAATTTCAACTAGACATTTTATATATTTTATATTGTTTAGCTGCCGACTCCCCGAGCGGTCACTTAACCTTTACCCCTTTAAAGCCGCTTAAAAAATACTTAACATGATGCTTCCATCTGTCAAACTACATTATCAAAATGGTGCTTTAAAAATCAGATATAGTTATATTTTCAGAACTTTTGTAGATACTTTGCAACATAATGAAATATATGGTGACAGACGTAGAAAGTAATTTAAATGTTTCTAAAAGTGCAAGCCTCGAGAGACATCTTAATGACCAATTCAATGCAACCAATCAATCATTTAACGCCAATTCAACACAGTTAATCACTGATTTATGCATGTTTCTTTATATTTTGGCTTAATCATCAACTGATTTTCAGCCGCATGAACATCCAATTTTCAAATATTTCAATTTCGATTTCAAATAAATTAGACGCTTTTTGATTCTTTTATAGAAACAATGTATGTTTCTGAAAGCATTGCTAAAGGCGACGATTTAAGCCAGTTATATAAAGCAATAAAGTAACTACAGAATAATAATAAAATATCAATCATGTAACACTGAAAGGAAAAACCATCTCCTACATTTCTATGTACTAGAAGACGGAAGACAATTTAATGACAGGTCTTCCACTTTGAAAAGACGGTCACGATTTAACTCGTTATTTTCGACCCTTTCAAGATTGAAATAATAACTATGTTTTAAGGAACTTTTTCATTATACGCACTTATTCACACATATGGTTCTAAAGTAGATTGAATGTTTTAAAGATTCAATAGCAAGTTTGATGTGACAGCTACTGAAATTAAGAGTGACTTTACTACGATTCCTTGTTTTACATAGGAACCAACCTGACACTGATCATCCATAATACTTGCGTTAATTTGACTGTGGTTTAATGAGTTTTAAACCAGGATTTTTTCAAAGGAATGAAATTAAGTATGTTTTACTAACAATCCTGAAATTAAATAAATGAGGATTCATGAAACATATTTTCTAGTTTGAAATGACATTAACCTGGATTAAACTAATCCAGGTATTACGGAAGATTTGTTGAAAGTTGGCAGTTATGGTTTTATTTCAAAATATCACAGTTAGATGATCCTCCACTGTCTCAAACTGTAATTCTGCTCAAAATAACATTGAAATGTCAAAACCCTAACCATTTTTTCTGTATTTTATTAGCTAAAAAAATAAAGGTTAAAAGCTAAATGAAATCTGCTTCATCTTCATACGTTATTTCAGTGGCGAAACCAGGGTGGGTGCCCCAAAAAAGTAATATTCCAAAGGTTATTCTCCTTGGTTCATGGCAGACATTTTTTGATTAAATCAGGGGAACAGAACTTTCAAAAATTACCGATACTTAGAACATTTGCGCACCCTCCCTGGTTACGCCACTGTATTTAAAAATGTTAGTACATAAGACAGAACAGTGCCGACTATAAGGTGATACTTGAAAATAAAACATTGAATCATAGTAAAGAAATTCCCAACTTTGTTCGTTAATTTCAGCAAGAAAGCATTTCATTAGCTGTTACCGTTTATTTCTTATTAATATTTTAAAACATTCAGTCCATTGTATGCTACCTTGTACATGGCCAGTGTATGTATTTGTGTATGTGTACAAATTAAAAAAATGAATAAAATCAGCATGTAATAAAATAGCATTCATAAACAGACTAATAAATTCAAATAAGAAAACTTTAAAAATTCAAACAAAAGAAGTGCTCTGAAAATCGCCGAGAGAATAAAACAGGAGGAAATAAAAATGCTGCTTTTTATCATTAATTCTTACGTACGGATTATAACATTTATGTTCAATATGGGATTGCCAAAACTTTTGTTTTTTATTGCTTAGATCAGTGGTGTTCAAACTTTATTATTATGCGACCTATCTTAAAATTCGAAATATTTTGAGAATCAGTCACTAGGTAGCTACATAGAAGGTTTGGATAACCTATCTTATGAGGCCGGAATATAAATTTATTTATCTTTTGTGTGTGTTTATATTTCAACATAAAAAGTTAAATCGATACAGAAGAAAACCAATTATCCGGACCGTTTGGCACAGAAGTCAATCCGGTCAATGAAAAATTCGGATAATTGGACACTTTAAAAGAATTTCAGTGATTTTTAGTCACACTTTTTCCAGATTTCTGACTGGCAGTTGTAGTAGTACACATTTTAGCATTATATTACAAATGGCATCTTTAGAACTTTCTTTTAAACTTCTTTTTAAATTTTGTTTCGTACAAAATTGGTATAAAGTTATACATAGAAGTACCCATAAAAAATATAAAATATATATACATTGTACACATTAAAAAAATCCTTGTGATAGAAAAAAAAATTCTTAAGAGTCTTCTTCAAGTTAAGAGGGGGTTTTAATGGGAGAAAAAATAAATGCATGGGACTCACGCGCGCTATTAATGAAATTTCTTAAGTTCTAGAAACAGTTGTTTTATGCATTGTTCTCTCTGCACTTGTTGGCAATTTTATTATTTCAGAGTTATGAAATAGTTATTTAACGATTAACTTTCGTGACATCCAGCTAAATTTATCCTGCCGCGCCTACGGAAGTTTCACCTCAAAAGTTTTCGAAAAGGCACGGAAAAAAATGTATGCTCTTATCAATTCGGTTAATTGGACAATCCGGTTAATCGGAATCCGAATAGTCGGCACTCACTGTATTAGAAATGTATTGCAGAATATTTTTTCACAACTGCCTTTTGTTTGTTTTAATTTGTGATAAATGTGCTTTAAATTTTATACTTATTTCTAAAGATTTTTCTTTAAATATTTCCTTTATTTCTAGAGATTTTTCCTTTAGAGATTTTCCAGGGGAAAAGCGAATGCATGGTTAAAAATATTCAAATGAATAAAGGACACTGGAAAAAAACCTCTATATTTCACATACATAATAAATGGAAACTTTTTCACCAAAATTCTCCCGTCGTTGTGGCATTTTAAAATTAAAATTCAGTGGTTTCATAAACATTCTAACGCCCTTGACAAGGTTTGCAAATTCTTATAAGATTTATGCTTTTCTCTGTTTAGAAAGACGAAATACAGGTTTTCTGTTAAAAGAAAAAGGGCATGTCAAAATCAATTTTGCAATTCAGCCGACGTTTAAAAATATTATCTCAATTTCCCACATATAATGAGAAGATCAAACAAATATTTTAAAACCTGAAATTTTATTTAATGAATGTTCCCAAATAAGAACCGTATTCCCATAAGCCACATTTTATTAAAAAAAAAAATTCTAAGTCTAAATACACTTGTTTGAACTGTGGACTAAAATAAATGTTACGTGAATGAATAAAGAAGTAATACATATGAGCACAAAAATTAGACATTTCACACCAGCGCCGTAACCAGCTGGAAAAATCAGAGGAGTTTTGAATGATAAATAAACAAAGAAAAACGTTGAGGACACGTGCTTGCTGTCATAATTTTTTAATTACAAAATTTTAACATTTTAACCTATAAATATCCATGGTATCATTTTTGATACTGTCAGTGTTCTCAATTTATTGGATTTTTGGGTTTCCGATTTATTCGATTTTTTTTTAACATACGCCGTATTCCCACCAAAAATTTAAAATAGAAATTTTTACATCATTTAATAACAGATATTTCGTAACTAAGTAAATCAAAATTTATTATTTAGTACGAAATGAAATGGTGGCAAGACTTCGACCATGATGATTCTGATGAGGAATGGTTGTTGAAAAAAGCACATGTTTCTATTTAGGAAATTTAAATACGCTGGTTATTAATGAATAATAAATATATTTCTAAAACAATTTAATCTGAAGTATTTTATGCTTGGAAAGTTAAAAGTTAAAGTAACAAAATAAATAAGTTATTAGAGCATAAATTTTTAAATAAGTGATTTTTCCGTAACATCCATTTTCTCAGTTTTCAGTAATTTATGTTTTACTAATACGCGATTCAACCTGATAAAAAATATTATTTCCACGTTTTTACATAGTTTGAAAAAAAAATCCCTGCCGGATTGACTAAGTACTAATTTCATCAACAAAAACTAAATCAAGGTTAGCGATAAACTTAGTTTAATAATTTTATCTGGCCACTTTTGACGAGTTTTTAATTTTATTTTGCAGTAATAATTGGTTTTATCAGAATTATATTAATACCATAATTCTTTCTCCAATCTCTATTTTTTCTAGCATTTGTGAATATTTTTAGTAATATCATCTATTAGTAGCGTTCATTTTATCAAAAACTTGTTAGTACAAAAGTTGCAGACAATATTATGAAGAATTAGACAATAAATTTAAATCGTGTGGGGATTATTTCATTAAATGAACCACAAACTATATTTTAAATTCTAATGTTCTTTTCATTGAGACACGCGTAGTTTATTAATGCAACATTATATACTCTCTGAAGGTTGTCAAGATTTTTCATTCACGCCAATGCTATTTTTTTATTATCTTATAGTGGCGGACTAATGGATAAGAATTACTTTTCTACTACAATCCCCTTTTAAATTAATTTTTATTTTTGTTTGGCTGTAAGAGTTGATCCCATCAAAATTTTTCAATATAAAAGATTTACATAACATAAAGAAGATTTATAATAAATTTTAGCGGATTCGATATCTTGTGAACTGATGAAGTTATGATCCCCCCGTCTTTTTCTTCTAATAAGAGTTGAACATATTAAAAAAAAATGTCGGTATAAAAGCTGCAGATAATATTCAGAAGATTATAATAACGTTAACTGAATTTGATATCCTAGAAGATTTGATATCCCCTTTGATATCCTACCCTATTTAATCCTAGAAGTAACAATAACTTTAAACTGATTCGATGTGTATCATAATAAAGAAGTTACCCTTTTTCTTCGATTTTTACAAAACCTCTCTCCATTTCCACTCCTTTCATCCGATTTTGTCCATTAGCAATCTTGACCGAGATTTTCTGCCCCTCGATTTTATGTATTAGTTTGGAAAAGATTTGTGCAGAATTATGGAAGTTACCCTGTCCATAAAAAGTTACATATGTACATATATACCAACATTGTTACTTGAACGTATTATATAAATTTGGATTCAAAGGTACTTTATTATTATTTGTATACATACATACATAAAATTTTGAACTGGAGATAGTTTTATGTCCAGATGGATGTATATCCGAAAAAAAAAAAAAAAAAAAAAAAAATAGAAATTTCAATAAGAGGTCTGCACGGGTCTAAGTTTTCAGGTCCGAGCCCGCCTCGACTCATAGAAATAAAAATTCGGCCCGGCCCGACACAAAAATTAAAATTTTGGCCCGAGACCGGCCCGGCCCAAAAGAATTTCTACAAAACATTGATTTTTACATACATTTGGTTAAAAATTTGCCTCGTACGAGGATTTCTAACCAAAAAAATTCATTTTAACTTTTTTTTTTTTTTTTTTTTTAATGTTTATAATCTTTATTTTTATAGAAGTGCCGCAGGCTACGATATTTACATTGTTTAATGAATTTCTATTTTTTGTATTCAAATTTTTTAGTTATTATTAATATTGTTAATCCATGTTCCATGTATGGAAGTGTTAAAACTCTGAAAAATGGTATACAGTAAAGACGGAATTGCAGAGAAAAGAAAACAAAAGTGTTATAGACTAATTTTCTTCTTAGCAAGTATAAATTTATTATATATCTTTTCTTGCGTATTAGTATATTAATTTTGCATGCTCAACACGTTTTTTGCTTAAAACAATATTCATAGGTGGGCTCTTTTTCACTCTTTTTACAATATTTTAACTTAGCTATATTTTAATAAGCGTAGAAATCTACAATTATTTAAAAAGAAAAATAAATAATTTTTATTGTAGAATAATAGAGATTTAAAAATGTATGCATCTTTTGCAAATTTTTTTTGGACCAGGCCTAATTTTACTGATCTTTAAACGGACTAGGCCTAGCAGAGAGAGTGATTTTCATAGGGGCTGTATTAAAATTAGAAATGAAAATTTTGGACCGTGAAGAATATGGTTGGTTTGGTTTGATTTATTTTTGTCGTCCGATTATCTACACTAATGGCATATAGGACCAGGGGGAGTGCCCTTCGTGGGGGTCTTTCTAAGGGAACCTAACCCGTATTTACGCAAGGTTAGAAGAAAACCACGAAAACTCCGAACGGTTAGGCCGACAGCCGCGATTGGGTTCGAACCCAGCACCTGCCGTCTACCAGTGGAGAGGTCTGAACCTCTCGGCCACTGGTGGGGCCCGTGAAGACTATGAATGAAACAAGTCTCTGTACAAAAAAAAAATGTTAGGCCCGAGCCTTCAGAAAAAGTTTGGCCTTGGCCCGGCCCGACCTGAGAAGAGTAGAGACCAGGCCCGGCCCGGCCCGGCCCGGCCGGTGCAGATTTCTAATTACAATATTGTGGAGAATCTGCCAGTGGAGAGGTCTGAACCTCTCGGCCACTGGTGGGGCCCGTGAAGACTATGAATGAAACAAGTCTCTGTACAGAAAAAAAATGTTAGGCCCGAGCCTTCAGAAAAAGTTTGGCCTTGGCCCGGCCCGACCTGAGAAGAGTAGAGACCAGGCCCGGCCCGGCCGGTGCAGATTTCTAATTACAATATTGTGGAGAATCTGACAGGTAGTCTTTCTTGCAAAATCTATCTAAAATATGTGATATAATTATGATTTTTCTATTGAACTTTTAAATGTTTCGTTTATTTGCAATACATAGATGACTACTCTTTATGAGAAAATTAATCATATACATTTGTAAATAATCTCCCAGAAATTATAAAGGTACATTTATTTCATGAATAAATTCAGAACTGATGGTTGAAGGTTGATGGTAACCGGCGTTTTGATTATTTTTGGCGAAAGAATACACAGAACTAAAATATCCCCATAAAAATGAATCTTAAGTTTTAGAAATGCTTTTTTTTTCAATTTATAGACTATTAATTACACTAACGAAATAATTAAACAAATATTTCTGTTTGTGTGTGGATTTCATGCGAATTAATGCTAAATAAAAAGCCATTCAAAACTTTCTACGATGAATAGTGCTGCCATCTAGAAGGGAAAATAATAACATTATTGCACATCTCGTAGATGATATTTTTTCGATGTATAATATTAAAATTAAATTAACATAGAATACTGATTTAGATATCATGCACAGACATAAATTAAGATATAACTAAATTTCTGCTAGCAGTATTTTGAGCATTTAAAATTCGCAGCAGAAAAGATCTTTGGATTTTATAGCGAAGAATAAATTTTACTATTTGATAATTTACAGGAAGCAAAATACGTAAATTTTAAAAGTTTTTAGCACGCGAGGATCTTTATATTCTATAAATAATAATATAAATAATAACACGGTATTTAAGTACAGTGATTTGACTAATTGATTCAGGGGATTTTAAATGTTTTACCAGAAATTCCATAAAGTACTGGTCGCTGTATCTGAAGATAGAATTTTTTTTTCATTAAATAAGACAAATATTAGTTTATAAAATTTTGATAAAAGATGCTTGAAAGTCCTTGAACCTACGAAGTCTGCACAAGAATGTGTAATTTGAAAATGCAACAACTATTTTTTTTTTTTTTTTTTTTTTTTTTTTCAGATGATTTTTTTAATCTTTATTTTGCATTAGATCAGTATTTCTCAGCCTTTTTTACCTTTTCATACTTAAACCCACAATTAAATTTTAACGCAGATTAACGTTATAAAAATGCAAAAACATGCGAAAGCATTATTTATAATTTTTTAAGATTTTACAACGTAGTTAAGAAGTGTTTCGGAATTCTGTTTGTCTGTCCGTTCGTTCTTTAATTCACATAAATATAGTTGGATTGATATGTAATTGAGATGTGTTATTAAGGTTTTACTATGGCATCTTCGGTATTGAAAATGAAGTGAGTAGAATTTACATTTCGTTTACAGGGACACCGAACAGAATTGTGTTACATTATTTTCTATATGGGGGAAAAATGTTTTGCAATGTATATTAGTGATATTACACTGTTTCAATCCTATTGAAATGATATGTATCACTGAGGTGCAACACAAGATGCTTTCTACTGGCGTGCATAGCATTTGTCGTTCATTTACAGGGACACATAAAACAATTCAATTAAGTACTGCCATATAACTGATAATCGCGGGACGTGTGTTTTTAGTTAAAGTATATGTGGTTTGAAATTGAACTATTTTTTTGTCTATTACTTGATGTGTATAAATTCTATAGATGATATACAGTGCTGCGAAAAGTATTCAAAGTACATTTCCGCTTATCAGCTGTGTTATACGGTTCCTAATGGAGCTAAATTTTAGAATATTATATAATTTATATACAAATCTAAACGTCATGTACTGGGTTTCACAGAATATCTGGAATTCATTTTTGTTTAAAGGCAGTAATTATTGAAATTTGGTTTTGAAATGTGATATGCATTCGCCAAATTGTTTACTTAGACACTAGGTGAGGCCAGAATAGCTTTAACCCTTGATTAGACTCTTTATCTAGTTGAATGCTTAAACTTAGATATCATGTTTTAACCTACTAAGTGGGGACGTTCTGTTAGAGCAGGGCTGTCCAACGCGGTGCCCGCGGGCGCCATGGCGCCCTTTGAGAGTTTTCTTGGCGCCCTTCTGACAGTTTCCTGTCATTAGACTTTTTAGAAGTAAAATTCCATTATAAAGAGTACTTTCTTTGAAATCATTAATATTTGCATCATTTATTTTCCGTTCTCGTAAAAATGCTTTAAAAACCAGAAACATGCATTGAACAATTAAACTTGCATATTTTCACGATTTATAATTATTTATAAATTGTAATTATATTGATTAAATTCGGCAATAATGTGAAATAGTTCTTTTTTAATGCTTAATACATAACAGAAAACTAACAGTTTTTCATGTTCCTCGTCCCTTTGAAGACACATGAGCATGAAAGTTCAACTTTTTTCTGTCTTCTGTTGTCATACCAGCGAAGAAGCTGTTTTATACGAAGGGCTTGTATTTTCCTTCCCGAGTTTGATATATTTTTTTCATTTACTTAGAAAAATTATAAAACAGTGCAAAATGTTTTCATCTATGAAAGCACTTTTAGACTATCACACTGCAACCAATCACATGTATTGGTCACTAATTTGCTTGTCTTTGTTTTTGTACTTTTTATAAAACGACGTTTACGCCTTCAAAATTAGTAACAGCATATTTTCATATCTTAAAAGAAACCTACAATATCTCTGATATACATGCTTTTGTTGTTATTATAGGTGCAATTACAGTTTTTAGCACCTTATCCTAAAAACATTCTTGTTAGGAACCTAGAAAGATAGATCTGTCATAGAGAAATGTGTAATTTGAAATTTAATACATGTAATTACAGGTATACATTACGACAATATACGCATCATTTTGCATTATGTAATGGCGTGCCTGTATACTAATACTGTGCGATGCATGCCACATATTTTAAGTCATGTCAATAATGGCGTCCTTCATTGAGTGTCAAGAGCTAAGATGCGCTCCTGCTTACTGAAAGGTTGGACAGGCCTGTGTTAGAGTATTCGGTATATGTTGGAAAATGTTTCATAATCTCCACTTCCTTCATGTTTTTTCTTCCTTTTTAAGGCGAAAAATCTGTTAATAATTTGTAATTAAATGTTTTTTCCCATTCTTAAAAACCCATTTCTTCACATTCTTTAAAATATTTAGTAACATCTAAGAGATATCCGAGATTGACTTTATTTTAATTTGAATAGATTTATTTTTGTAAGGTAATGTTTTCGGATAAGTGTACTTTTAATCATTTTCAAACAATTATTTCTACTGAGTTTTATGCATTAATATTTTTCCTTTAGAAGACATCATCCCCCCTCCCCGTCTCTCCCGAAAAAATCCCAAGATATAAGATCTTCTTCATAATCTCCTCGTATACGCTTACAAAAAATACATAAAGAACAGCAAGTAATGCAAATGTATGTTACTAAACCTCGTTCCAATATAAATCATATGTTGTAAAAAATAATAAATTTTTGTTAATCTAGTACGATATAAAATAACTACGAACAAAAACATACAATAACACTTTCGAAATACACATGATTTCTAAAACATTTTTCTTCTTATTAAAAACCTCAGAAACCAACGTATTTTCGAAATTTATTGAACCATTTATACAAACAAGTTTCTTTAGCTGCTGCTGGATTTCGGAAGAGTTTTTCGGCAGTTTTCATGGTGTATTAATCAGATTTTTTTAACCCAGAATGTACATTTTTATGATGCATCACTTCTCAGTGAAGTATTTTCAGCTGTGTAGTTGAATTTATGCAAGCAATAGGATCAAAATAATATTAATATTAAATGGAATGTTAATCATGTTAATTTGTTGTGTTTTACTTCAATAAATGTTAGCTGTCAGAATTGATAGCATCCAAAAAGCTTATCTCGGATCGAAAAAAAAAAACTTGATTAAACGCTATAAAATTTTTTTAGGAAATATTTCTGAAGATCAGTGGCAGCAAGTGGTTTATAAAGATGAAGAATGATTTTTGGAACTATTTGTGACTCGGTAGAGGTTATTGTTTAATTTCGTTCGTGGTTATATTATGTTTTTCTAAGTTAAAAATTACTTGTCTTTTTTCATGGAGTATAATATGAAATGCTTGATGTTAAAGTATGGGTACATCTGATAAATTCTTAAAAAATCGTGCAAATATTAAAAAAAAAAGTTATTCTATAGTTTTAGTTTAATGTATTTATAATGTCTTATTATTTATATTACAAATTTATTATTAGACGTTATTACAAATGTTTTTTGGCGATGATTATGTGCATGATCACTTTTGTTATGTTATTAGAAGACATCGAGTAAAATGTTGCAATTCATAAATTTATATGACAAAGACAAATTTATTTTTTATTTATTCTATCAGTATGCATATAACCTCTTTTAACCTTGACACAAGCTTTATGGCTTAAACTCTACCTTATTTATTTATAAATTCATATTAATTCGTAGTACACTTTAAACGAATATCCACAATACTTAAAATATCTTTACGAAAAAAAAAAAAAAAAAAAAAAAAAAGACGCTTTTGGAATTTAATTTTCTTTTAATATTGAGAAAAAAATTACTTTTACCTTAAGAATGTTAATAATAGTTATTAAAATAGACTTACTGAACTTCAAAGAATATTTCAATGTCCGAAATCAAATAAATACAGTTATTTTTCGTACTATTCAATACGTATTCATAAGACAATAAGCTAAGAAACAGATTTTGTAGATATTTGAAATACAGTAGAGTGACGATTATCGAAAATCCAATTAACCGAGCTTTCAATTATCCTAAAAGCTTACTTCTCAAAAAAAAAAAAAAAAAAAAAAAAAAAAAAGTTTAACCAAACTATCAATTATCTAAACATCCTGTTTCTCTCAATTTTTCCCTCTTCAGATCTATCATTAAAAATCGAAACTCCGATTAGTGAATCGTTGAGAGCAGTAATAAAGAAAAAGAAATTGAAGGGATTGAATTTGAGAATGAAAACGAATGCCCTAATAAATTACCCATGTCCATCGCATAACGAAGCCTTTGAATGTTGGAGAAAGATATGAAATGGCTCGAACGGCAGATGAACGGTAATCCTTTCCAACTAACATATTTAAGAATAAAAAATTAAAAAAGTCTTCCTTTAAAAAAAACAACAATTGAAAGATTTTTTGCTTAAAGTACAATCTCTGAAGTTCAGAAGATGGTAAAAAAGAAGAAAATTTTAAATAAGAAAAAAGTAACCAAAAAATTAAAAAGTCAAAAATGTAAAAAAGGAAAAAAAAAAATCAAACACGCCAGATCTAGCTGGTCAGGGTTGTAATGGAAAGTATACGGAGGTATACACCGTATACCTTCTGTATTTTTTTTAACTTGCTTCGTATACTCTCGGTTTCTAAATTAAAATTATATAGCATATTCTTTACGCACGACCTTCATGACTTTTTCATTCATCTTCTTTCTATGGCGTATACCTTCTGTTGTTTTTCTTTTTTTTTTTTTACGACTACAACACTGGTGCAGGTAGTCCTTGCCTGGATAAAGTGTGAAGTTTTTAGTATAGTTCAGGAACGTTCCTTAAATTGCCTATCCATTTATCCGAATTAGGGTCAGTCCCGACTTGTTCGAATAATCAGCTTTCCACTGTATATCGTATTACAACAGGATTTTACAGATTATTACAACTTTACAATATTTTGTGGGTTTTGTTACGCATGATTTGTTCAGAAAATATAGGTTAAGATATTTTAAATTTAAAGAAGATGTTTAGATATATTTAAACTAAATGTATGGCCAAAGGTACAAAGAGAATTAGGCAAATTTTTGTTATTATTATAAAAATTGCAAAATAATTATTAATAAAATTTATAAAATTCACTGAATGCTGAAACATAAACGAATTCATTATAAGTAATGCACATATACTACAATTACCACTTGTAGATAGTAACAAAAGTAATTATTATTGTTAAGACAATAATACTAAATGAAAAGACATGTTCTAATAATAATATGCAGAGCGAGTTAATGAATTTTAAAAGGCAAGCCAACTAATCCTAAAGATAATAGGAGATTTTAATCTTGAGTTTGAAAAGCTGATCGATTTCTTATTTAAAGATTTTCATACATGATTAAAGAAAGTTAACTGTTCACTGGCGAAGCTCAGAGTTGTGATTTTAGTGAAAATCTACAAATTTTTAAAAAGGTTATGTTTATATTCTTTTAAAGTGTACCAATGAACTATTATAAACTAATATGTAAAATTATAAAAAACTAAAACAAACTTTAAGCCGTTTATATGCCCAGATTAAAAGGGACTATATTCTTATTGAAAGAATAAAAAAGAACTAAAAATATATTTGTCGTTATGATATAGTATTATGAACTATAACAATTTACTTGACCTTTTCTAATGATATAACAATAGAAATCATGCACGTAGCTATCGCCAAAAAAACCATGTATAATAAGGTCTAATAATAAATTGATAATATAAATAACAATAAAAAAAAAGGTCAACTTGTGTTAAAATTTTTACGACACACCTGAGATATTCTTGCGGCGGCGCGCTGGTTGCAAACAACTACACTTGATTAATCAAATTTTAACATCTGCAAAAGAGATTGGAATTTTAAAATGACCCATCTTTGAATGTTTCAAATAAACTGAAATAATTTGCTGACTGATAATTTTACACAAAGAGAAATTTTTCCGTTTCGGCGATTTCTCCTATGTTTAGCCCCAATCTAAGGCATTTGACAGACAAATTCTTCCAATTTCCTTTACACATACAACTTTTGGTAAAATAGCATATTTAAAAGGCATTTTCTGTTGCCGAAATGATACAATATCTAATTATATCGTATCATTATTAAAGATTTTTTATTGTGTAAAAAACTTTCCAAGGTGAAATATAAAGCACATTTATATCGCAATAATCTTAATAGTAAAAAACTATATCCAATAAATAAAGTTGAAATAGCAAAATACATGCAGGATCCCAATGATAGTGTTAAATCCAATTATAAGTTTAAAACTATATACTGATAATGTCTACGTCATACGCTCAAACGATTAGGATATACGTAGAAAGATATTCAATACAAGTAGGAGTGATAAACGATAGAATAATAATAAAAAAAATAAATAAGAAGAAAAAGAAAAATTAAGCGTTAAGCATAGAAGATGAAAGACTTTCCAAAATTTCCCGAAATCTTTAACAAAACTTCGTTATTTATGGAAATAAGGTGTTACTGCCCATAGCCATACATGTATTCCAATACTTTTGAACAGCCCTGTATTTGATCTGTCATTTATAGCTATATTATATAATGGAAAAATTTCGTTTTGTAAGAAAACGCCTGACATGGGGAAAATTTCTCTTTCAGCAATTTATTTATAGATGGAAACATACTTGAATACTTTTGTTCAGCACTGTAGTTTACCTAGTGCCTTTATTATGCATTAGTATTTAATTCAAAATAAAATAGTCTTAAAACTACTGAAACCACATTTTCAGAAATTATCATTAATAAGCGATTATGTATCCGATTCTTTGTATGGTCCTGTATATGATTTTACCTATATTCTGTAAACATTTCTTAGTAAACTGAATGCATAGTTTCCCGTAATTTGGGACAGAATAAGTTATTTCCCTCAAATCTCCAAATATTCTTCAAACTATATGAAAACTGACCAGAAATTCTCCGGTCCAATCTGCATGATTATACAGGAATACGGAGGATTTTTGGCAACTCTGCTGCAATGCTTTTCTATTATTAATGGAATTTTTCAGAGAGTATCTATTGTAAATTTTATAAATTTTTTAGCTCCACTCTTGCTTTTCTTCAATATATCCACAGGGGCTTGCGAAGAGAAAATTGCGCCCGGGGCAAAGTTAGAATTTGGCGCCCCCTAAATTTCCACCTTTAGCCCCCCCGCCCCCCATCTTTCGCACGGCGCTGTATATCCATGAAGTTTTTTCCTGACTTTAGTAATTTTAAAGGAAATTAATCCACTAGTTTTTTAACGAATTTTCACAAAAAGGTTTTTGCAGAATAACAAAGACGTGATCGGATATCTACTTACTTGCAAAAACGTTTTATTTCCATCGTAGTAAACACCAAATATTTGAGTCATGGTTCGAATGGGTTGCCAGCCATGGGGTGTCATCAATAAAGAAGCTTTCACATTACACGACAACTGTTTAAATGCTGTAATCCTAGCAATACCTGGAAAATAAAGAGTTCAATTAAAGATTTTTTTCTTTTGCAGTTAGGTCAGGAGAGGTAATTATGACCACTCTGTACATTTTCAATATAGTTTTTTTTTTTTTTCACTTTTCTGTGTTTGGAAAAATTATATTTTTAGTACATAGGAAGTAAGATTGATCCTTTAAGAACACTTATTTAAAATTTAAATTCTCGTAGCTAATTTTTTAAGTCAACCATTTAACTGATTCCTTTTTTTACATACAATAAATTAAAAGTATGGGTTAACACCACTTTTTTAAAGCTAAAATATTAATAATATTTAGTCTAAACATTTCTGCAATTAAATAGTATGAAATTGTATTTAAAAAAATAGTGGTGTCAAAAAGCTTTAACTGATGAATCAAGGAAATACTGCTTGCCCGTACGATGTACGGGCAAATCAGTTAAGTGGTTAAATGGGTGATTACAATTACCCCATCAAAATCTCACAATCAAAAATGTTTGGGGTAATTAAGACCCCTAGAATTCCCTCTAGGGGTCTTCCTAATTATGACCTTCCTTCTAATTATGACCACTATATTTTCTCTTTATACTTCGCTATACATATTTGTTTGGGGGTAATTGCGACCATTAGAACTCCAAATTGACAAATCCCTTTATGACAGATTTTATACACTTTTTTCAAATTCCTTTTCGGATATCAAAAATGCTTTAGACTAGTGATAAAGAACATCTAAAATGAAAAATACATTATGAGGTCAATAGCTAAGCATGTAACAAAATTTTACCGTACACAGTTTTTTCCAAAATGGAGGCGGTCACAATTACTCCCTGGTCATAATTAGCCCACCTGAACCTACATGGAATATAAGCATAAATATTTTTTGGATACACCACATGTAAGCTAGTGCTTTGCGAATTAATTTTTTATGCTTGAGATCAGATGAACTTGAAATCACATTAGCTATGTTATTAAAGAAAATTTATTTTAATGTCACTAAAAAATGCTTTGTCCAATACTTTAATTAAAAAATTTTGAAGAAACATGCTTACAAACCTGGAAGAATAACATTCATAATGATCTCTGTATGCACCTTAAATATTTTTATATAACATAAAAATACACCTACCTTTAACCAGATGATGGTGCAGCTAAATGCATTTGTACTGAATGCAATTCATTATAATGATATATTGAATAACTTTATAAATGGTACTTACCATTTAGGGCAGTGTAATAAAAAATTATTTATTAAGAATAAACTATAAGAATACAAGTATTTGATTAAAAATTCATTACTCGTTATAACAGGCGTTGTTTATGTTACTTTTTGTTGAATTATTGTTTCTGCAAATTTCTAAACAAATGTACATTTTTGACTAATAGAATTAATTGACAGGGATTTTAAAAGAATTTTAATCTGACTCAAATTATTTTGCAAAACGAACAAAGACAACCACTGAATAAATTTGGCATGTTCTGTGTGCAACATTTATTGAAAAATTTTGTAAAGTTAATTAAAAAAAGTAACAAAACATACACAGTAAAAAGGAAAAAAAAAATGGACGATTTTACAAAAATTGCAGTGGCAATCAGGTCGACGGTACAATTCATTGTTTTTTAACAGAAAAGTTTCTGTAAATTCCAAAAAAATTTTATTAAAAAAAATTCTGGAATTTACTGGAATTTTCGCGTAAAAAACAGTGAATTGTACTGGTATCCCGAATACCGGTACAATTTCCGTAAAACCGTCCTTTTTTTTTTTTTACAGTGCAGTGTTTACAGTGTAAAGTTTTACCGTGTTTTTTTTTTTTTTTTTTTTTTTTTTTTTTTTTTTTTTTTTTTCATAATTGTAGGGAGCAACAGTACTGAAAGCATGCAATTTAAATGGTTCTATATTGTTTTCTGCTATATTTTCTATCTTTTTGGATCACATGGTTATCTACAGCCATGTGATATAATCAACACCCTTTCTTTTTAAAGTAAATATTGTAGGCAAATGAGTTTTGCTTAAATTAATTACATATCACTGATCCTACCTACAAAGAGTTTTATATTTCTTAAGAGAGCTCTGAAAACTGAATTTTGCAATTAACTACATGCAAAATTAATAATTATTAAACGATTGTTAATTTTTTAAAAAATGCTCACGGTAAACTCACTAATAAGCTATTGATAATTGATAATTAACAAAATATACGAAAATATCATTAACATTAAAACTCGTAAAGTCGTAAAATGAACGCATAAAATGTTTAGCTTCCCTAAAAAATATTAAAAAATATAAGATATGTAAACATTTCAAGCGGAAAGACAATTTCTCTTTATCAGAATCAAAACAGTCACAAGACGCTTTGGAACTTGTTTATCGGTGAAACTTATTGGATGAATTACTTTCGGTGCGATATGCGGATGGAATTTTTTTTGCATTTCTGAGAAGTGTAACATTGCTGCGGAATAAATATTTTGTTTTTCTTTATGGAAGGGGACTGACATTAGATTTAAACAATATTAAAATAAGTGGAGCTGCAATTTCAAGATTAAGTATTTGCACTTTAGATGTAAAGTTTTGAAAGGAAATTTTTATGGAAATGAAAATAACAAGGAACGCAAAATCATTTTGTAAAAGTGATAGTTCCAGATCAAAGCTATCGGGAGTACGTGCATATGGATATTATAAAAGGACCTATTACACAGTTTGATAATACAACACACAATAGATTCGGCTCATCAGTATATAATAGATGTTAAAAACTTTAATTAAAAATTATGTGATACTTACAGTATGAAGTAGAATTAATTTCCTACAGTTTCGAACAATACAACTTGTTCATCATCAGGGAAACATTAACCCATTCGTGCCCACCAATTTTTGCTCAAATTTTATTCGGTTTGGCACCACTATTTTTAAAAGAATTAAGTTTAGTTCATTAATTACGAAAATGTTTGAATTAAATAGAATAAAGATTATTGTTCTTTTTTACCGGTGTCCAAAACAGTGCTACATGCACCTTTTGAAGCGTTTCTAAAAATGGACGCTAGGCACTAATGGGTTAAGACACAAAATAAACACGTTGCTTTGTTTACATGATACAATGTTTTTCCCCTTAAACACATTCCAGTTTCCCTTGAACAAGTTGTATTGTTCGAAAATGTAGGAAATTAATTCTACTTTATATTGTAAGTAGTACATACTTTTTAATTAAAGTTTTTAACATTTATTATACACGGATGAGCCGAATTTATTGTGTGTTGTGCATATGGAAACAAAAAGAATAGCAACATTTTAAAATTTCAGTTGCTGTAGTAAGTTATCGCCCATGTTATAAAACATATGGGGCATAATGTTTTATATTTTACCAGCATGATTTTGAACTTTGCTAGAAATAAACTGGATATAAAATTTATACAATAGTTTCCCTTCAAGGGAAATATTGCACGAATAAAAATATCAACATATCTATGTACTTGGCTCAATGTATGACATATAACGTGCACGCTAATATTAAATTTCATTTTACAAAATTCTTCTGCTTTTCCGGAGGGAAGTTTTTAATAATTAAAGTAAATCTGAAATTAGTGTGAAAAAGTATCGGATACCCTTAATATTATAATTATTAAATATTATTAGGTTTTTTTTAGAAATTAATCTGTTCACTTAGCATAATAATAATAATAATAATAATAATAAAAATAATAATAATAAGTAAGCATAAGTTTTCAGTTGATTAAAAGTTTACCAGATACTGTAAGATGCGCTCCAGGGTATACTAATTGCCCGGTCATTGGTAAAAATACTAGAGGGATTCTTTCAACAGCAAAAGGTCGTACAAACATAGCAACTGGACATTCTGAAACAGAAAAGCATGCTCATTATTGCGTATGAAATTTATTTTAGAATTTATAAAAAGAATTTAAAAAATGTCTTTTACTTCATTTAATAAAATTACAGAATAGTTTTTGAATGAAATCAAAAGCAAACTATTATACAAAGATTATGTTCATATTTCCACATTGTCAGATTCAAGAATGAATTTTAACATACATATTCAACGCACGTACACTCACATGCACGCATAAACACATACATATGCACGCATATACACACATTATATGCACACAAACATGCAACTATATGCATACACACATACATATGCACACTTTGCAGATAGTTTACAAAAAGAAAAAGTAGGCTATGATGATTATAAAGAGAACACAAGATTTAGGAACGTTTATGAATTTTTCAGTAGTAGATATAAACAGCATGATTCTAAGGAACTAAAGGACAATCTAGTTCCCGTTTTGACAACCTTCTTTCACAACATGAGCACCGTTATTGCAACATCAGCGAATGCAATTGATAATGAGTTATATTTTCCACACACTGTTTTTTTTAACACAAAAGATTTTTTTATAAATATCTTATCTCCAAGAGCACCTAAATTTGAGCAAATTAAAACAATGAATTGCTTTTTGGTCAATTGTAACAGCTTACGTTTGTACTTCTGAAAAGTATATTAATTTCATAATTTAATTTTAGCTTGAAGAAAAAAAAAAAAAAAAAAAAAAACTATAGCTTTAAAATCTCAAGAAAAGGTTTATTTTTAAATTAAATCTACCGGATATTAAAATGTGGCCAATTTATACTTTCTCCTAAAAGAAAAAAAAAAGATGATTTTTGAATGAAAAAAATAATGATTACTTTTAATAAATAGTTTTTGACTTTAAAATGGTAACAAATAAAATAAAACTTTTTAGAGAAGAATCTATAACATAATAAAAGTAACGCTGAATAAAATAATTCAAACTCTGACGTCGAGCATCGAACCAGGAATATTCTGATCTGCAGTAGAACCAATTAACGATATTTTTTTCTACAAATCAAATTGTCGTTTTCTATATACTGTTTATTTATTATTAAAATAGAGTAATACTTGGCGTACGGAAATGTACTTTTGGACATTTTGGGAGTATTGATGCGCCGTTAAAAACTTGCAGCACAACAAATTAAGCCATTTCACCGTTTTTATTAAAAACGGTTTTCTTAAACCTAATTTCATATTATTATGTTTCATATTATTCAATTATTTCATATCATTTTATTCTGATCAGAATTTGGTCATTAACTCTCAATAATAACTTCAAATATCCGTAAAAAAAAAAAAAAAAAGATGGAACGATTGTGCAGTTTGCTTCTAATTGTTAATGCTGTAAGGGACTGTGCAAATATAACGTTATCAATGTTTTGGTAATTTTGAACCCCCTCCTCCTTTTTCGATATCATACGTTTTTATCCTTCGACCCCCCCACCCTTCCGTAATGATATCGTTATCAAAGTGTGATTTTTTAAAAAAATATTTTGAATTTAGTTCATTTATTTGGAGAAATATACAAAACTGGTTAAATTTATTTTCCGCATATTGTAAGGATTCAAATGAAGAGAGGTCAATAAAATATCGCTTTATTTAAATAACACTTAAAAGAAATATTATTTAAAAGTATTTTATAATAGCTTTTTGTTACATGATGCATTCAACAGCTGTATTTGACCCGAACAGAGGAGGGGTGGAGGGGCAGATAGAAATTCTTATTTAAAAAAAAAAAAAAAAAAAAACAGTGGACGACAATCTTTGTTTTTTATTTATTAGTAAACACAAGTTTTATTTCAAACATACTTCACATATGGTTTCTCGAGCCTTGACTATCTCTGTATACACATATGAAAATGAATAGGAATGTCAAACGTTGGAATATCCCATATTTTAGAATTTGATAATTTTATAATAATTTTGTGATTTTAATAAAAACTTTGTATTTTCATAAAAATAGATAACGGACTAAAGAAAGGTAATATACTATTTTGAACCAAAGACCATGTTACAATTAAAAAGAGATAATTTTGACTGGATAAAAAATTATACCAATATCAAAAGGCAACCCCCTCCTCCCCCTAAATATCATGTTCCAGCCCCTCTCCCCCCTAAAATGATAACGTTATATTTGCACAGCCCCTAAGATTAAGACTTCCGTAAACTGGATGAATGAAATGTCCAATATACTTTTTCAAATAAAGTGCAATAACAAGCCTTTGAGAAATAACTTTCCTCTAATAAATTATTTTCTCTTAAAGCAGGTGAAATGATAAATATTGTGGAATGAATTTTCATCTAGTTCCCGTTTTAATAGCCGTCTTTCACCACATGAATACCGCTACTGTGTTTACGGTTTTCCGCATGGGGTGAAATGACCTTGAAGATTCATGACTATCACGACCCCAGTAAAATGAAATTATACTGACTGGAAGTGCAGACTATTTCCTTAGTGGGTACTTCCTTATGATATGGATTAAATTTATACTAAAAGAAAAATGAATGCTATAAAAGTGACATGTTGGTGAATATTTATATTTAATGCTTACATATAATTTTCCCCGTATGTATGCATACAGTTTAACAACCCTTACTTATTATAGCATTTTAAGACATATTTTAGATTGTATTTTATTTTTATTTGGATAAATATAGTTAAATATATTTTATTTTAATTCGCCAAGAAGTAATATATTTTATTTCTGACACTGAATATTTCGCTTTGTGTGGAATTAATCATGGCAATTAATTATAGCAAAAATCCTGATAAGGCAATTTTTGATAGACTTTTTAATTATATTTTTCAATTAAAAAATTTATTTCGGAAGGTTAAGTCACATAAATAACAAGCAAACAAACAATCAAAATACTGGTAATCCGTAAACAAAGTCTATTCAGTTAAAAAATTTCTTCGGTTGATTCTAAAAGTGTAGTTGATCAATTCAAATTTTATTCTCATTGATGCATTCAGTATTATATAAATTTTTCGATAAGATTAACTATAGCAATGGTATTATTTTTTATTTAAATATTTTGATAATGTTAATTATAGTAGCGTTATTATTTTTTATTTAAAGTAATTGATAATCTACAGGGTGATTAAAAAATGTGCACAAAATGATATGACAAATAAAGCATACGACAAGGATAACAAATCACATAGGAACATAGGGTCGCAAAGTTCTTATAGAGTCACAAATACAGGGTGTTTCATTCTAGCCACATATGGTTTGAAAGTAATAATTTCAAGGAAATTATAAATATTGCAATGAAAATTTAACGATATGCATCTTATTTTGTGTGAAATGTGATAACGTTACGAAAAGATCTGGAAAAGCGTATTGCTCAAGCAATCGATGATACCGTATAGACTGATTACCACAGTCCAAAATGTGAGGTCCCAAGTGCATATTGCTGGTATCGCATAATGCAAAATTCTACCACTTTTGTTTGGTTTTATCACATTTAAAATAAAGGTGAGAATGTCTGTTAAATGTTTTATTATTTATAATACTTCAGTTTTCTGAAATTTATTACCGTCAACCCAAATTGAGTAAGGATGAAACACCCTCTATTTGTGATTCAATAAGTTGTTTGCGGCCCTATGTTCCTATATGTGATTTTTTATCCTTGTCGTGTGCTTGATTTGTCATATCAATTTGTCCACGTTCTTTTGAATCACCCTGTATATTAATATGTTTAGAAATCATTATTTTAGTTTTGAATCTTTTAGAAAATTGGAACTCAAGCTCATACTAAGGGAGGAGAATAACAACCCTCTTTTCCACCTAATATAAAGGTGTTATTATTTTAATGGGCCATTCTCTTGTCGAGGAATAAAATGACGTCACAGAATGTTCATTAATTATGGAATATTCGAGCAGAGTATGAGGTACACCGGGTGCATATAGTTTTTAGCTCACAGGCTGTCATAGCCTGAGAGTTTATGTGCCCGTTCGTTCTGTATGTACGTCCGTACGTGCGTTCGTGCGTAACGCGATAACTCATGATAAAAATATCCGATCCTCTTGAAATTTTGTATGTAGGTATATCCTGACAAGGCGCTACCCTGATTAGTTTTTGAAGTTCATTCGATATGTATAAGAGGGGGAACGGGGGGCTCATGCCTCTCCCTTTAGTTGATATAAATGGGATTTTCATGCAGAATTAAGTTTTCGTTCAAAATTTAGATTAGGATCATTCTGATGAGGCGATTCCGTGACTGTTATTAGGTGTTCATTGAATAAGTATAAATAGGGGGAACGGGGGTTCTAATTCCCCCCCCCCTTAATTTATATAAATGGGTTTTTCAAGCAGAATTTTCAGATTTCGTTCAAATCTCTGAATAGTTTTGGAAGTTTAATGGTTAAGTATAAAAGAGGGGGATAACTCCTTTTAAATTATATAAATGCTAAATGGGTTTTTATTAAGAATTATCTCATTTGCTCTGAATTTTAAATATAGATTTTTTATATGATAAAGCTTGTCTTTGATAGTATAGGAGGTTCAATGATTAAGTATAAAACAAGAGGAAAGGGGAGAGCTGTTTCCCCTTCTTAATTTTTTTTTCGAACGGAATTAACCCTTGAAAATATAAGGTTTTAATGTACAATTAGTATTTGTAGCCTGTGAGCTCAATGCCAACAGTTTAACCCTTTCAGGGGCAAGGTGTTTCTGCTCCGAAAATGTTCAAATAATTGATTCACACCATAATTTAAGAACAGATTTTTTTATAAATAATCAAGAGCTGTTTTTCGCGAATATTATAAAATCGAAATTGTATTAAAATTTTACTGGTGCCAGTTCGAAATTGGAACAGTAATATTATGTGTTTGCACACTGCAAACACCGCCCCTGAAAGGGTTAACTGGGCAGTATTCTTTTTATTACATTTGTCGTCACTAATTAAAAATAACAATCGGTTTATTTTATTGCAGAATTTGAAACAATAGTGTAATATTTAATAAAGTGAGCATTATTACTTGTTAAAATTGATGTAAAAATGAAAATAATATGCAACCTGTGTAAACGTGAGTGTTCCAGGGTTAAAAAAAAAAGTAATTGCAATAAAAAAAAATTGTTGCAACGAAAACACAGTGCTGTATAACTGAACAATACACATATATAATTAAACAATTTTTTTTTCAAACTTTACATAAGCAATGTGACAGTCTTTCGAATCATGTCTATGGTCTGTCACAGCGTATGCACCACATTTTGTGTCTGTAAAGTTGATTTTAACCCTTTGGGGACGTGCGACACGTATACGTGCCGCAAAAAGGCTTAAAAATCCTTGTTTATTCCCACCGTTAAAATTATACTGTAAAATTTGGCTTATTCAATCGGAGCATTTTCTCGATTTAAGAAGGAACAAATTTCTGTTTTTTAAAACCGGTAACAAACCATTAAAAATTTCGTAAAAGGCTCTCGTCGCGAAGGGGTTAAACTGTTTGCATATTGCCTTGTATATTTTTAATTCAGTGCTTTGTAAAGCTGACTCTAGACTAAATTTCAAAGGGCAATTATGCTTATTTATATTTTTATTTGTTAAATAACTACTGTAACAAGAAATTGAGCCACATCCGAAAAATTAATAACTTCTCAAATTAATAGGTCAACAAATGGCACCAATTTAAAAACAAACCTTTTTATGAGAAACTTATCAGCCATTTTAAACATAGAAAAAATTGGATGTGCACTGTTGAAATTTTTGTGGTGGTTCAAACCAATTTTTTGTGCTGCAGTAGCTGCAACCATAAGATGGTGAAATCTTCTTCCATCATTTCTAGCTATGGTTAAACAGGAGCTCCAAATGTTGGAACAAGTTTTCACTATGTTATGGTTGCAGCTACTACCAAAGAAAAAAAATGGTTGAAACCAGGTAAAAGATTTTAACAGTGTGCTATCTATGTAAAGCATCTTTTTAAAACGTCAGTAACCATTGTTTTAATGTTTCATCTGCCTCTGTTCCAGCAATCCTTTAAATCTACTTAGGACTTACAGGTGACGCCATCAAACAGAAGGACAATTTACAAGGACATTTATCCCAGAACAGTTCAACAGGAGAAAATACTCTCCCTGCTACGTGAAAAATTGAAAAGTCAATAAAAAATGATGACTAAGAAAAACCTTTGAACTCTATGTTTTTACCGAAGACGCGTACATTATTAGAGGCGTTTTTCTGCCGTATAGATGACACAAAAAAACTTTCATTGCAGGACTTTGAAAACGTTTTATGGGAAGCTTTAAAAGCTCTCATATCTTGCCCCATTTATCAAATAATACTTTTTTTTGTAATTATACATATTTAATCAAGAATTATTATATATATATTAATTTTTATGTAATTCTTTTAGTTCAATTAAAAAAGAAATATATTAAGCACAAAACAGTTCATCTTCATGAAGTGACAACTCTACTCTACAGATATCTGGTGAACTAGAAGATGATGTGCTACTGAAAGGTGAGTTGAATATTTCCCTTGCCTATATATTTAAAGTGATTGACTAATATATAAATGAGGGTGAAAATAATTAATAAACAATAGGCTAAGTTGTCAGGTCCTGCATCGAACTTTGACCTTCATAAAATAACTGTAAAAAAAAAAAAAAAAAAAAAAATCACGAGCGTAAAGAAAACCATCAGTTTTGAGGATAATAAAAACAGATAAAGCTTTTAAAATGCAAAATAAAACAGAATAGAATAACGGGTGCTAATTATTATACAAAGCTTAATTCAGCAGCATCATTCAATTGAATCTAAAGTATTATGTGTTACAAATAATTTACGAAAATAACGTCAAGTTTATGGAAATGATTTACCAAGGATATCAGGGTTACGAACTCAACTACGTAGTGTAAAAATTTGTATTTAAAAAAATATCTCTCACGATCTCGGAAAATATTGGTACCATGCTATATTAATTCAAAGAAATACAAAAACTTCTTTATTCGAAAAAAAAAAAAAAAAAAAAATCAGAAAATTTAGCTCTAAACAAGAAAGTTTTTGTAAGAATGAATTTAATAGATTTAATCACGATTTCATCTGTATTATTATTTATTCTCTGAAGCAATTTTTATTAAAACTATACATTAATAAGAGAGTGTAAACAGACCAATTACCTCCAACATCTTTTATGCACTGCTTCATATCTTCTCTAAAGGTGTAGTGTGATGGTGCACATTGACAGCGACATTTCTCTCCAGGGATTTCCGCTGCTCTTCGACCATCTTTCTCACATGATCCAGGTTGACAGTCTTGGAGGCTAAAGATATCCCCAAAGTAATCGCGAGTTACATGACCTATGGTCTCTCCCTCGATCCGAATTACTCCGGACAAAAACCACGCTATTAAATAGATTAGTTGCATGGCTTCACTATGAACAATAAAAATGTGTCAAAGAAATTTCATAATGTTATTGTATTGACTAGATAGTTAAATTACGAGATTTTATAGCTACATTTTTGTAAGAAAGTTGGAAAATTCAGCATTGAGCTTTCATTTGAAATGTCTGGATGAAATTGCGAATAAATAAACAAAGAATATATTCAATTGTCTAAAAATTCAAGAATAAAATCCATTAAAAGAACAAATATTTAGAAATTTTTAATCTAAATAGTAATTATTAAACTAATAATTATTTTTATCTTAAATATTTTTGCAGTTTGCAGAATTTGACAAAGATTATCTTTAGCCTCATGATGTTTCTTTTTGATTATCACAGGATATCTGTAAATTAAACAAATAAACAAATAAATAAATGATAAAATTAAGCATTTATATTTCATCTTCATTAATGGGATGTTAGAATGAATTAATATTCATTGTATATTCGTTAACAAACTAAAAAAAGGATTTGTAGTTCTTTAGAGATCAGAAAATTTAATGATGTTTGAGAAATGTATCAATTTTGAATTTATATTTAAAACATCCAATTGAACATAACATATTAAAATAAATGAATAAATAAATAAAATACTGTTTTCAGAATTGCTTAGAATAGGTAAAAGTAGAAAAATCATAAGAAGAAAGGGAAACATTAAATTTTATTGAAAGTAAAGTAAAAGGACCGACTATCAAAAACGGAGCAGACAAGTGCAAAGGCATTCCCGCTTCTCAACAGTGTGCAAAAATGGGGGAAATGGGATAGTCTATTGCCAAATACGTGCATTTTGGGAACAGTAGTGCAGTTTCAGTCTATAATTACATAAAAATAATAATAAAATGAAGTAGTATTAATGTAACAAAAATAGATTAATAAATAAAAAAGAACGATATCATTAAGTTTCATTGAAAGTTAAGTACAGGGACTGACTAAATAAAGAGAGGTCCAAGGAAAAAGCATTCTCCCTATCCAACAGTGTGAAAAAAAAAAAAAAATCGGGACGAATACGATGCTTTCTACTAAATACATGTATTTTCGGAGCCTTTTCAGTTTATAATTACAATTTAAAATATAAAAACAAATAAGGAGACATAATATTAATATATTAAAATTAGAAAAACAAATAAGGAGAAACGACAACATTAAGTTTGATTGAAAATAAAATACAGTTACCAAGAAAAAAAAATATATATAAACAGCACAGACCATTGATGCTATGCAACTGTGTTTAGAAATCGAGGAAAATAAGATGGTCTGCTGCTACGTACATGCATTTTGGGAATGGTGGTAAATCCTGAGTCTAAATTGCAATTTAAAAAAAAAATAAAAATAAAATGTAGCAATATTTTGATTATTATTAATATAGATATCATTTTATGGTTCATTTCTAAGAGTAATTTTGTTAAATAAAAAATAATATTGAATGATATTAAATACTATGGTTCGAGTGTCATGAGTATATTAAACTACTGCTCCAAACTCTCGCATATTGTAAAATATGCTGTTCTTTTTTATAAAATCACTAAAATGAGATACAGTTAAAAAAATCGAGTCCTAAAATGGAATTTAAAATGTTGCTGATGATAAAGGTTAAATGTTTATAAATAAAGAGGAAACATTAATTAACCTATAGATTAATTGTTAAAAAGACAAAAATGATTATATTGATGACTGACAATTTATAGATCTGTAAATTGTCATGCAAATTTTTTTGATATTCTAAATAGGATTTTAAACATATAATTAACAGTTTTACTTAGTAGTTAGATCAGTTATATTGATGGAGTCCTTTAATCTGGGGTCTAGGTTATTTTCCCTGTTCGATCCATGGTAAATCGGCCCCAGGAAAAAGTATACATAACATCGATATACGTTTGGGTTAGCCATCGTCTCTGACCAAAATAGAATTCTAGTTGAAAAATTCGGCAACGTCTGATGTTATTTTTCTTTCTGGAGATGAACATAAATTAATTAACTCTTAACTACGTTAATGCTTTCACAAGCTGTGAGAAGTATGTTACTCATCTCATCAAATATTTTTTTCGTGGTCGTGGGGAGTACATTCGACATATCCGATTTGGAATGCCAACTGTAGAGCGTTTCGTGAACTATGACTCGTAAGATGATAAAAAACCAAATTGATTTGTTTAGAATTTTACGAGGAGAAATTGATTATATTATTACTGCTAATTCCCCGATTATAAAAATTTCTCAAGTATCACAAAGAACCTAAAACTTAATACCTAGACAAAACATGATGAATTCTAACAAAAAGTAAAATGGGCAAGTATTAAAAAAAAAAAAAAAAAAAAAAAAAAAAAAAACACTACGAAATATTTAAGCAAGCTCTAACGATAGTTGAAATCAGGAATATTTTAAACAATAAGGAAACAAATAATAAATCATTGCTTTTGAATGACAAGGATTTACATTCCAAAAAAACCTAAAATGAAGGGTTTTTAATGACTGAATGCGCAACAATTGATATTGGAAACAAAATTCTCCATAGTCACTTTTTATTCAGTCATGTACACTACATGGTCATAATGACCGGTCGCTTTCAATTTTAGGCATTTTGTTGTATATTTAAAAACATACTTGTCGGATTCTTCTGGAATTTCAGGATTATAAAGATTATGTTTGACCTTTTATTTATCAATGTCCATTTGACAAGGAGAATAGTTAAGGAGCCGACAAAAAAGCAAAGAAAAATAATAGTATTTCGGATCACCCTGTAAATTAAAACGCACTAAATGATCTGCCGCTGAAGAATACAAATATATGAATACTGTACAACATATCCACTGATTTTTGTAAGAATAGCTCATATATTCATGGAGATATAGTGATTTTTTTTGAAAAGGTAAAAAAATTCTGGTATGTTTTTCTTTATATCATGTAGGATTTTCAACCAAATTTACTCCCAGTTTTCGAAAAATCGGCAAAATGCAGTAGAAACAATGTAGTGACATTGGAATGTAAATATATTAAGTATTTTATAAAATATGTGTAGTTGTATGAAATAATTTTTATGTGCGCATGTGCGAACGATAATAATGATCTTTTTACACAATTTAATAGTTAACTCTATGGAGCAACTCACAAAAAATACAGTCAAATATAGTGAAAATTCAAAAAGATATTGGCGATAGGAGTGAGCTGATTTTTAGTTTTCTCTAAAAACAGCTGAATGGTAAGAGATTTTCCACAAATTGTCAATTTTAATTTTTTTAATTGTATTTTTTATTGATGCTTTAGTTCTTTTTGCATAATTACCAAAACAAACTTATTCCATAATAAAAATATATAAAAATAGAAGCATTTGTTACAGCTCTTCTCACTGATATTCATTAACTACTAACTTTTCCCTAAAATTTAGTTAATAAAAAAAAGGAATATTTATTTAAAAAATATTTAACAGCAATTTAAAAAATAAAATAAAATAATAATAAGTTAAATTACTCTTCAGATTTATTATTGCGCACAATTAAATCATTTTGTCAATGATAATAAATTATTCATTTGAAGTATACAACTAATTTTATTTCTCTTTTGGCATCTTTTTATTCTGCAATTTACCCACCATTACTTTTCTTCATTAAAAAACAAAATAGGAACTTCATAGATCTTTCTTTCACTCTTTCTTTTTCTATATGCATATATATACGTTTTTCAATACCTTCTATTTAAAAGAATTCGTTTAGATGATTACAAGCATCAGTAGAAAATGAAAGCAAAACTCGTGTCACGTGACTTTTCTCGCGCACGAGTTTATGATATTTTTTCGTTCAAAAAAAGTGCATTCAACAAGTGAATCTCCGTAATTCGCCTTATAGACGCTTTTTTCACTTTCTTAGTGTTGTAAATGCTCAGAGCCACGCAAGAATCTTTTAGAGTCAAACGTTTCATCGCTTCGGGCTCAGCTGGCTTTTACACACATGGGTGCTTATCCGATACTTTTTCTCTAGCCTGTAATACTTCAGCCGTTTACCTGGAAGCATCCGAGGAATGAAATCTTTTCACAATTTTCTCTTCCTTTTCTATCCTAGAAGCATAATCTTTGACCGTATCTTGAGTGCTTTATGAAAAGCCTTCGGTAGCTTTGAACAAAAGTAAAACCAAAAGAAAAAAATATATATTTGTCATTTCAGTCATAAATATTTCCAGAAGTAAAGAGAGGTGTTACAAAAGCTTTTGTTACTTTTAAAGTAGTTACAAAAGTATGTAAATTTTGTAGTTTTGAAGAACATTTCCTTAAAAGATTTATTCTCATTATTTTTCTGATACACTTTCGGGATCTTAAATTCCATGTTGCATTTTCTCATCTCTGTAAAAGAAAGGACTATTTTACGGAAATTGTTCTAGTAATCGGGATGCCAGTACAATGTACTGTTTTTTAACGGGAAAAATTCCGTAAATTACAGAAAAATACCCGAAAAAACGGAAAAGTTTCTGGAATTTACGCAAATTTTTCCGTTAAAAAACAGTAAATTGCATTGGCTTGCCGATTATCAGTACAATTTTCGTAAAATCGTCCGTTTTTTACAGAGAAGGACTATTGAGGAGGTTAGATTCATAGAAAAGTAAATTTTAGAATAAAAGATAAAGATTTGGCATCAAATAGAGGTTCAAAGGTTGTAAAGCGAAGTTTTTTAAAAGTATAGTCAAGAGAAGGATTTGTATTGAATCACAGAGTTCCATTTTTCGGGAACATCAAAATAAGTCTCGAAAAATATTTCAAATTGCTCAAATAAGTATAACTAGTTTAATAAATTTCATTAGATTTTAAATCTAAATATTCTAATAAGAATTTTTGGAGTCAATTTTTTCGTTGAGATAAATTAGTTATTTACAACCATTCACATAAAAATGTGAGGATATGCCTTCACGGTCATATAGATTATAGATATGGTCACTTTTGTCAATGTTCGGATGATATATTTATAAAAAAAAAAAAAAAAAAAAAAAAAAAAAAACATTAATGTGAAACTACCAATAATTTGATATAATTACAACTCTTTGAAACTATCTGTCTGTGACTTGTTTCTCTTAGTATAATGTGTAAATTGCGGAGTGTACAGGTATGCAGGGTACCCACTAATTTCCTGTCCACCACAAATTAATTTAGAACGGTGAAAGCTATATACATATATAAACATATATATCATACTAGCAGGCATCAACCACTACGCTGGTCTTCTTTTCCAGGTGAACCTTTGATTTTTTACAGTAAGTTTTATTATAGAACGACACAATCATAAGCAATTTACAGAAACTATTCTTGAAAATTCATCTAACTAACAATATAAGTCTCATCAAAATCCGCCCAAATACTAATTTTTATAAAGACTTTTCATAAACCTTTTTCAGGTGATTATAGAAATTTACGCCAACGTAACTGACTAATATTATAACTGAGCATTGTAAAGCAATAAGAAATATACTAAAAACTCCCCTGAAAAATTATCTAACTTGCAATCAAAGTTTCATGAAAATGCGGCTAATAGAACTTTTTAAAATGAATACTATGCCATAATTGGGTTCTCCTGATTTTAAAGCGTTCTTCTATAATTCAGCACATGTTAACATAAAACGATGTGAAACATGTTAAATGTTCCCCCGAAAAGTTATCTGGCAATGCAAATTCCATGAAAATGTTTTCAGCAGGACTCAGGATATCAACTGTCGGAACTAACGAATTTGCATTTTATGTGTAAAGCAGAAGTAGATAGATGTAACGTCATAATAATATTGATCATCAAAATTGATAAAACTGCATGTTATTTTTCGTTATTTCTCCTGAATAAATACCATAATTACATAAAATGACGTAAATTTAAAGAGTTTTCAATGAACGAAAGTTAGTTACAACGTGTTACGATCATGATTACAACAACTGCATTTAATTTTGTACCAAAGCAATCTCGCTAAACTGAACTAATCAGATTGTATTTTGATTACAGGATTTTCCTCATCTTAATTTTTAAATTATTTAAATAAAATGCATTCTACCACCTCAGTGTTAATTTTAAGCAATATACGAGCTTTTTTATTTATCTACACCTATACTTTTCTAGTATCTGTGCCTCTCCTATGAATGAAAAAATATATACTGCAATCTAAAAATTCAGTACGGTTGCGTTATAACACTCCATTGTCGCCAAGCATAAAAGTTGGCACCAAGTGAAATATTTCAAACAAATTGCTAGTGCGAAAGTAATAATTTTTAAAATATTGCACTTTAAAATTACAGAGTTTCGAGTACTATTTTAAAAAACAAAGAATGTATGAAAAATAAGAGAACAAACAAAGATTTACATTAAGCTATTTTTTCAAAAGCTCCATTTAAACAGCAGACTTGAAAACGTAATTACTTCTTAGGAGCAGTTAACTGCAGTAAACATTTTCATTTTTGAATCAGCGAAAAATTCAAATTATAACTCAATAAGAAAAAAAAAGATTCAAAAAATAGTAAATTTAACAGTTTTGCATGCTTACGGTTAAATAATAATTAAAGAAAAAAAAGCGGGTTCAATAAATATCAAGTTATATAATGTTTGCAATTAAAACTATTTGCACGTTTGAATTAAAATAAATAGCGAAGTAATGTACATTTTGGCATGGTGTTCCTATAATGAAAAAGTATGCAAATTTATAAAGAAAAAAAAAACCCTCTGTTCCAAATTACTACATTTTTTGCTGACTCGGTTATGGAATTAGTCGGTTTCAATTTAACTGTTCTTTTTTAAGGTTCATTACATGCCAAAGAACGCTAATTAACTTACGCCAATCGTCGGTTGAAACGATTATTAAATTTTACATTTTTAATTAATACATATGTAAAAAACTACACCTATACTTTTCTAGTTTTGCTGATTTTATGATCAGCTGTTACAGCTAGACGGAAAAATGTCTGTCATTGTAGTTATATTTTTGTTTGGCTTGCAGAATAGTATCGTAATATTCAATATTAGCAATAATTCTAACATTATAAACAGACCTCGTAGCTGTCATTTTTGTCTACCAATTTATATTTTCATTATTCTTAATATAAATTGCTACAAAAATTCCAACGAAATGCGATATTTTTTATATTAGTTAGGCGTATGTGATAAGTTGTCAAACATTGTTTCCATGTTCTTATTGTAGTCAGTTCCTTTAAAATATAAACCTTATCATCATTTCATTTTATACATACATGTAAAATATGCACATTACATACATTTAAAATACACGCTTGACACAGATGTCATATACACACCACATTGGCGCGATTTAAACAAACTATTAATTTTATTTCTCAAATGGTAACTCAACCACTATTGTTTAGTTACTAATAAACAGTTTATTTACTTTTATTTTCTATTTTAAAATGATATAAAGTGTTTTGCTCTATCATTATTAATAGCGTCTCTTTATATATTATTTAATTTTAATTTCAGGTAAATGTTTTGTTATTTCGAGTCAAATATATAGGCAAAAAGTGATAAATCGCCAATTATTGATTTAATGGATCAACTTTAACAACGAACATTTTTTAAGCCGTATAAAAATTGATCCCATGTTTAAATTAACTATTTTTATCTTATATTATTTCTAATTGATTTTTTTCCTATTTGTATTTGAAATAAATCAGTAATAGCTACTTTTACATTTTGTTTTTTGGGATGGTTGTATTTTTGATTTCGAACTAACATAAATATATCAATTCTTTAACAAAGCTGTTGTCGTCAAATGAAAAACGAATGCCTAATGGTAACCCTTTCGTACAAAATAAAATAACTTTCCGTCCTAACTTTATAACTAATCTATGTAGAATGATGATACATACGGAAACCTTCCCTGAAATAATATATATCTAACAGTATAAGTTTCATGAAAATTCCTTCAATGAAACCGGAGGTATATGCGGAGAACAAGAAATGTCCATTTGTATTTTATATACATAAGTAGATATGTATTATATATATATATATATATATATATATATATATATATATATAGCGAAAGAGAATAGATAGATAGATATAGAATATATATATATACATATATAGCGAAATAGAGTCAGCATAATTAAAACTGGTCTCTACGCATGAGCGAGCAAGCCCTCCGGTGACTACCAGGTGATTCATTGACGAGAACGATTCACCGTAGAGAGAGAGAAACACAATCGCATCATCGCACAAAGTATCAACTTTAACTCCATGTATCATCGTCAGAGCGCATGTGCGGGACGCTGTGTTCAATGAGAGCTCAGTTTCTGCAGATGACATTGGGTGCCTAAATACAGATAAACACTCCCATGCTATCATAGAATTTCTCTCGCTCCATTTTGAAATAGTAAGTTATTTGTTATTTATCATTATTTATTTTATTTTGCTTATAGAACTATCTATTATTTTGCTATTTTTCATCGCAAGTCACTATATAAGCTTAGGATTATTTAGATGTGGATTTAGCATATCTTCGCGAAATGTTACATCTTTTCCCCGTGCAATGAATGAATGTTGTAGAATTTTCCATCTACTGATACTTTTATTTTTTTTTCAAATTTTGGATTTCTTGGCATTTGATTGGAGAAACCGCCTTTTTCAGCATTTCAACCTTTTTTTTCCAATAGACATACTTTAATATTAGTGTTTTTTTAAATTATAAAATCTAATCTTTTAGAAAATAAAAAGTAGCGTTGGAAATGTTTGACAAAACCCCTTAAACTTGGTTCTTTTAAGTTAGCACTGCAAAATTAGCACCATATTGTTATTACCTTATTGTAGACAACAATGAATCTTTTAAAACGCTTCGATCTATTTAAACCTTTGAATTGAGTTAATATTACCGTTAATAACAAAGTACAAAGCGGTAATAACGACATTCGTCATAATGTTGTCATTTAAATATATGCACAAATATCAATAGTAAAGAATGAATTACAATGGTGATTTTGTCATCATAGTGCATATGAATGCATTTTATATGAAATTAGTAATGAATAATGACTGTAATTTATAATTTATCTATATCATGTCTTGCAGCAGAATTTTTTCTGCAGTCTGCAACACAAGTAAAAATTTAAAAACAGTCTGCAGAACGTAAAGACTAATGTCCTCTTTTCAATCCCTTACATTATGTTACCAGTATTTGTGATTGACATAAAAAGAAAGTACTTTTAATATTAAACTACTTTTAACCTCAGAATTTTTAACACCATCCTTCATTGCCGAAACAGGGAGAAAATCCATTCAAGAACTTTTTTTTTCCACAATCCTTTGTTAAAAATTGCGGTTGAGAAAATTTTTTGCAGTTTTTTTCACGATCTGTTTACAAATTTTGCTATTTTATTAGACAACTTTTTGTCGAAATTTGCTGTTTTTTCAAAAATTTTTCATGAAACTTGTCGTTTTTTGAGACTTTTGGCAAAATTTAAAATTTTTTTGCAATACTTTGACAAAATTTGTTTTAGTTAGGAATACCTGAACAAAATTGGCATTTTTTTCGGTCTTTCAACAAATTTTACAATTTTTTAGCAATCTTTTGAAGAAATTTGTTATTTTTTGGGATCTTTTGACGAAATTTGCTATTTTTTGTCATCTATTTTTTCAAAATTTCAGTTTTTTTTTTTGGGGGGGGGAGGTTATTTGATGAAATTTACTATTTATTTTTTCAATTTTTTGACAAAATTTGCTATTTTTTGTGATTATTTGCCATGTAATTTATAATTTATCCATATCATGTCTTGCAACAGAATTTTTTCAGCAGTCTGCAACACAAGTAAAAATTTAAAAACAGTCTGCAGAACTTAAAGACTAATGTCCTCTTTTCAATCCCTTACATTATGTTACAAGTATTTGTGATTGACATAAAAAGAAAGTACTTTTAAAATTGAACTACTTTTAGCATCAGAATTTTTAACACCATCCTTCATTGCCGAAACAGTGAGAAAATCCATTCAAGCACTTTTTTTCCACAATCGTTTGTTAAAAATTGCGGTTGACAAAATTTTTTGCAGTTTTTTTCACTATCTGTTTACATATTTGGCTATTTTTTTGACAACTTTTTGTCGAAATTTGCTGTTTTTTAAAAAAAAATTTCATAAATCTTGCCGTTTTTTGAGATGTTTTGACAAAATTTTTATTTTTTGCAATACTTTCACGAAATTTTTGTTTTGTTAGGGGTACCTGAACAAAATTGGCATTTTTTTGCGGTCTTTTATCAAATTTTGCAGTTTTTTTTAGCAATCTTTTGAAGAAATTTGTTATTTTTTGGGATCTTTTGACGAAATTTGCTGTTTTTTGTCATCTATTTACAAAACTTCAGTTTTTTTTGGGGGGGGAGGGAGGAGGTTATTTGATGAAATTTACTATTTATTTTTTCAATTTTTTGACGAAATTAGCTATTTTTTGTGATTATTTGTCAAAATTTGCGTTTTTTATAATGCCTAGATTGTTTTTTTCGATCTTTTGATGAAATTTACAATTTTTGTGATACCTGGACAAAATTTGTCGTTTTCTCAAGGTCTTTTGATGAAATTTGTCATTTTCTCGACGTCTTGAAAATTTGTTGTTTTCTTGCGATCTTTCGATGTAATTTGCCGTTTTATCAAAATCTTTCAACGAAATTTTCCATTTTTTGGCAAACTTTTGACGAAATCAGCTTTTTTTCCGTAATACCTGGACAAATTTTGCATTTTACAGTGATCTTTTTTATAAAAAATAAGTTTCTGGTAAACTTTTAATGAAATTCATTGTTGTTTTTTGTGATCTTTTGTTAAAATGTACCTTTTTTTGCAATCCTTTGACAAAAATCTCAAGATATATGGCAAAATTGGGGATTTTTCTTCGCACAATTGACAAAATTGTTTTTTCTTTTTTTTTAGGCCATTTGTCAAAATTTAATATATCAATTTATAGTTCATATCTTGTTTTTCCCGATATATATGGCGAAAGTGGTGATTTTTCTTCGTACAATTGACAAAATTGATTTTTTTCTTTTTTTTTATAGAATATTTGTCAAATTTTACAATTACTTTAGTTAGATTACTTAGTTTAGAAATGATTGCCTAAATTTTTCAGAAAATTCAAAACAGAATCGTCCTTGATTTATAGTTTTTATCATGTTTATATCAATTTATAGTTTATATCATGTTTTTCCGAGATATACAGTGAAATTGGTGATTTTTCTTCGCACAATTAACAAAATTGATTTTTTTTTGAGACCATTTGTCAAAATTTATGAATTTTCAGATCTATGACAGATTTTTTGTTTTAATTTAGAAATGATTGCCTGAATTTTTCAAAAAATTCAAAACAGAATCGTCCTTGATTTATAGTTTTTATCATGTTTATATCATATTTAATGATCATGTTATCATGATTATATTATCATGTTTATAACAATTTATGATTTATATCATGTTTTCTGAGATAGATGGCGAAACTAGTGATTTTTCTTCGCACAATTAACAAATGTTATTTTTTATTTCATTTATTTATTTATTTATTTTAGACTATTTCTCAAAATTTACGATTATTTTAGTTAGATTACTTAGTTTAGAAATGATTGCCTAAATTTTTCGGAAAATTCAAAACAGAATTGGCCTTGATTTATAGTTTTTATCATGTTTATATCATGATCATGTTCATATCAATTTATAGTTTGTATCATGTTTTTCCCGAACTATATATGTGCGAAATTGGTGCTTTTTCTTCGCACAATTGTTTTTTTTTACCTTTTTGATATTTGTCAAAATTTACTATTACTTCGGAATTTTCAGATTTATAACGGTTTTTTCTAAATTTAGAAATGATACCCTAAATTTTTCGGAAAATTCAAAACAGAATCGTCCTTGATTTATAATTTAATGTGAATCGGAGCTTCGTTAATCGTATGTGATCCTGACAATATTATAATTGAACATGGTAAATGATTTCTAGCAGTTTTTAAAAACTTTACGGTTGAAAAGTAGTCTGCAGACGTTCTCAACTCAAATTCTGCAACATTCATTTATTTCGGGGGGAAAAGATGTAACATTTCGCGAAGATATGCTAAATCCATAACTAAATAAGCTTAGGACTCGCTATGAAAAATAGCAAAATAATAGATAGTTCTATGCAAAAATAATAGAGATCAAAATGGACACAGCAAAATAAAATAAATAATGATAAATAACAAATAACTTACTATTTCAAAATGGAAAAGCGTCAGAAGAGAGAAATTCTTTGAGTGCATCTGTGAATGTAATTTGCCTGGATTTAAAATGCAGGGTTTTTTTTTCATTTATTGAATTTTTTAATAAAAATTAATAAAAAAAAATTCTTTTATAGCTGAAAAAAAAAAACCTTTTTTTCTATGGTGCTTTCATATTGTTGCCCTCAACTTGCGAGATATTTTTCCCGAGATATATAGCGAAATTGGTGATTTCTCTTCGCACAATTGACAAAATTGATTTTTTTTCTTCCAGGACCATTTGTCAAATTTTACGAATTTTCTGATTTATGATGGATTTTTCTGTTTATGTTTAAAAATGATTTCCTGAATTTTTCAGAAAATTCAAAACAAATTGTCCTTGATTTATAGTTTTTACTATGTTTATATCATATTTTATGATCATGATCATATTATCATGTTTATATCAATTTATAGCTTATATCAAGTTTTTCCAAAGATATGTGGCGAAATTGGTGATTTTTCTTCATACAATTGACAAAATTGATTTTTTTTCTTTTTTTTATACACCATTTGTCAAATTCTACGATTACTTTTGTTAGATTAATTAATTTAGAAATGATTGCCTAAATTTTTTGGAAAATTCAAAACAGAATCGTCCTTGATTTATAGTTTTTATCATGTTTATAATAATTTACAGTTTATATAATGTTTTATCAGAGATATATAGCGAAATTGGTGATTTTTCTTCGCACAATTAACAAAATTTATTTATTTATTTATTTATTTTTTTTTTTTTTTTTGAGACCATTTGTCAACATTTATGAATTTTCAGATCTGTGACGGATTTTTTTTTTTTTTTTTTTAGAAAGTTTTTTTGGAAAGTTTAGAAATGATTGCCTGAATTTTTCAAAACAGAATCGCCCTTGATTTATAGTTTTTATCATGTTTATATCATATTTAATGATCATGTTATCATGATCATGATTATATTATCATGTTTCTATCAATTTACAGTTTATATAATGTTTTCTGAGATATCTGGGAAAACTGATGATTTTTCTTTGCACAATTAACAAATGTGATTTTTTTTGAGAATATTTATCAAAATTTACGATTACTTTAGTTAGATTACTTAGTTTAGAAATGATTGCCTAAATTTTTCGGAAAATTCAAAACTGAATCGTCCTTGGTTTATAGTTTATAACATGATCATGTTCATATCAATTTATAGTTTATATCGTGTTTTTTCTGAGTTATGTGCGAAATTGGTGCTTTTTCTTCGCACAATTGACAATTTTTTTTTTCCTTTTTGATATTTGTCAAAATTTACTATTACTTCGGAATTTTCAGATTTATGACGTATTTTCTAAGTTTAGAAATGATTGCCTAAATTTTTCGGAAAATTCAAAACAGAATCGTACTTGATTTATAATTTAACGTGAATTGGAACTTCGTCAATCGTATGTTATCCGGATAATATTACAATGGATCATAGTAAATGATTTCTAGCATTTTTTAAAATCTTTTAATGGGTGAAAAATAGTCTGCAGACGTTCTCAAGTGTCTGTGACGAGCGTCGCACCAGTGCACAGATTCTGCGCCCGGTATCATGCGATATTGGTGTTTTGTCTGTAAATGGAAAAACGTCAGATAAGAGAAATTCTATGAGTGCATTTGTGAATGTAATTTGCCTGGATATAAAATGCAGGCGTTTTTTTCGTTTATTGAAATTTTTAATAAAAATTAATCTTTAAAAAATTCTTTTATAGCTGAAAAAAAAAATATTTTTTTTTTCTCTTTGTTGCTTTTATATTGTACCGTCAAGTTTTGACGGGTTCCATCTAGTATATATATATATAATAGTACTTAAATATGTTTCTTTGTAACTTTTACACAATACATTTCTGTGATATTTTTTTAGGATCTTATTATGACGAGAGTTTATCTTTTCAATATAAATTTAAAATAAATAAACAAAATCACATAATATTCTTTAAAGTCTCTAATCTTCAAATTTCAAAAAGTTTAAATATCCATTTACTATAGGAAGAAAGATATTTATGTATAATTCTTTTTCAAAAAATACATCCGCAGCTAGTACTTTACCCGGTCAATGCAATGACCCCTCTCTACAAAAATACATTAATAATGATCATATACATATAATCACTGAAAATCTTAGTATCTTAAATGTATTTTTGTGCTCAGCGTAACGAAAGTTCCCCAGGTTTTACTTCACACGAAATAAAAAAATTGTTTTTCTTGAAGTAATTTAATTAGCCGCTTACTCTTAAAAAATTTTAATAATCTGTAAATATATGGGTCAATAGTCTTTATTACGTTAATTTGAGCTTTTCACGTTTACTAGCTTACGAATAAAATGGCTGTAACAGACAGATAGGCAGACAGACATGAGAGTTATTTATGATGGTTCCGTTTCCACTTTTTAAGTACGGAACCCTAAAAAAGCTGACAAAAATAATGAATTTTATTAATATCTTCCGATTGCACATAGATTTAACAGTGCAAGAAAATTGACAAAAATCTGCTATTTTACGTTGATTTTCAAGATCATTAAACTAAATAATATCTGAAAAAATTACCTCACATTGCTAAGCATTGAAACAATTAAGAAAGCAGAAAAAAATCTCCAAAATTAGTCAACGTTTTCAAATTGCGCATCAGCAGCAAATTTATGTAAAGTATTGAGGAATTAAATGCGCAAGTTGTGTGTTTTATTCCCATTCTGCTTACGCACCCTTCTCGTTTCTCTAATTGCATTCGCCAGGTTTGTACATTCTCCGTATCTTCTTATCTATGTTAGTGTAACAGTTGCATTGATTTTAACATTTTATGTATTATTGTGACGCTTTTTATGTATATTATGACTGCATCAAAGGAAATCATCTTAAGACAGATGTTTGAATGTTTTATACTGAAATATTGTTACTGAATATTACTGAATACTTTAAATCAATAAAGCTTCTCAAGCATGAAACGTGATACAGTCCGGTTTAGGAAAAAAAAAAATACATCATCAGAAACAACTTAACTATATCTTTGTAATTCTGCAGATTTTATCTTCACTCTTATATGTCATCTGACGACATCTTAATTGTAAGTTTTAAAGTTTTTGCTTGTGCCTTCCTGCTTATAAAAAGATTATTCATCTTCAATTTTTAGTTTATTAACCATTGACTGTGAACATGAAGGCTTCACAGCATCATGCACATTTTAATAGAGGCTACAAGTAAAGACAATCACCATCAGACAGTTATTTGAATCAACTATATATTAGTACGTCTGCAAATTTTTAATCAAGTAAATTTCCCACAAATGTAGACGTCATACGGTGCTGGTTTAAAAAAAAAAGATATAATTTGTCTCTAGAAATTACAATAAAAACGTCAGCTTTTAGAATGCTTCTGGAGTAGTAACTCTGAGAAAATATCCATCCCAATTCCTTCCAAACGCAAAATTGCAAAACGTATAATTGCGCTGCATGACAAATATAACAACATAGGAAAGCCGTGAAAGAATAATTAAAACAAACTGTCTTTCAAATCAAAACTTGGAGAGTTGAAGCAACATATACTTTGTTTTTTGATGTAGCACATTGCTGTCGTTGTGAAAATGAAAAACTCCGAATTTGTGTGGATGTGAGAATGTTGTAAAATTTGGCGATGAAAAATTAAGCCTGTTCTTGTGCTGAGATTTGATTTTAATGATACGTCTAAATTTCATAATTCATAGTAATAGACTTGCAAAAAACAAAGAAAAAAATGAAAAAGGACTTAAAAGATTGTTCGGAAAATTCTTAACTTTCCCAACTGCGCTTGATGTTTCCAATACTTTATACGATACTTTATTCGAAGTCAACGACTAATGAGCTCGAAATTGAACATGAATCTATTTTTGTTGAAAATTAAAGCATCGACAAAGATTCTTAAGACCTCAAACGAAATACTGCTAATTGGCAGGCGAAATGGAAATTAAAATTTACTGCACTATTTTGCAATCGTTAGGCCATACTGCCTCAATTGCATCAAGTGTTTTAGGATGTATTGTAAAAAGTATGTAAGTTTGATTCGTTAAATATTGTAATCGAGAAGCAAAAAGAGAGGGCAAAAAAATTTCTGAGTAGACAAGTATATTTTAATTTCGCTTTCCCCCCCGTTCCAGCAGGCTCGAACTTGACCATTTATCTTAAAATCCTTGTTAATGTTTTCATCTTCATCAAAATTACATTTGCATTCAATTTCGAGCTCTTCTATTCTTTAAAAACTGACGCTCTTGGTGTTAACCTCTAGTGACAAACTATACATTTTCTGAAAACAGGACTAAATCATATTTTTATGCTGGAGAAGGTTACTTGATTAACGGACTTTAATAATATCAACTATAGGAAGTTCAAATATCAGTCTCACGGTAGTTTTTTTTAAATAGTCATAATATATAGAGAATAAGAAAGAAAAATCATGCGTTAAGCATAGATTATGAAACAATTTCCAACACTTCCTGAAATCTTTAACAAAACTTCATTATTTGGGAAATGAAGCAACAATATAAAAAATTTCTGAGCTTATACGAGATAATAATAGATAAAAATTAAAGTTATATAAAAAACATATAAATATTTTATTACTTTACATTTTTATGTGTCAAATACATTTATTTTTCTAAAATAGAGAGTATTTTCTGTTCTTTTCCATATTATTGTCTATTTTTATTAATTACAGAAGTGCATTTTCACTGTTCCACATTAACTGACTTTTATAAAGTCTACCGTTTAGTTATTTTCAAAAATTGTTAATATGAATCTTAACACAGAAGACCCCCATTGCCCCTTAACTATTGAGCACCAGAGTTTTTAAATATTTCAACTAAATATTATATTTTAATAACAGAAGAAGAAAGCAATGAAATCTGTACTAATAAAATGAAGTTAACCCTCTGTGTGTCTGTGTGTATGCGATAACCAAGAAAATTTACGGAACGTACGAAGCTGAAAATGTGTGAATAGTTAGTCGAAGGCCCCTTGTGCACCTACGACTCAGAATTTTAAATTTATAATATATAGCTGAGTTATTAATTAAAATTAACAAACTAGCATAAAAAATCCTCTCTGTTCAATTCGTAAGGAAAAAACTGCTGGTACATGCGTTGAAGACTTTTTTATGCACCGGGAGACAATAAAGAGAGGAAAGAAGAGTTTTTTTGGAGGGGAGGGAAGGATTTTGTAATTATTTATTAACTTCCATTAGACAAACCGATTATTAAAGTAAAAAAGTGAATTCATGTTCTGAAAGGTCGTACAATTGCGTGTTAAATGCCACAATAAATTAAAAAATACCACAACACTTTGAAATTTATTTTCAAAAAGGGTTATTTTCCAAAAAAAAAAAAAAAAAAAAAAAAACCGTTTTTTTTTTTTTTAAGGTGAAAGTACCGGCACACAAAAATTTGCATTTAAAGACAATTTTTTTTTCTAATCGATAGTGTAATCGATTTAAAAAAGATGAATTTAACCCTTTCAAATAAACCATTGAACGCAGGTCACTTCGCGCCTTACGAAGACGGTAATTTTTCTATGATAAAAGTAACTAAATGTCCGTATTTTAACAAAATCTTTTTAAAGCACCTGAACAGACCAAATTTATATCACCTACAAAAATTTTTAGAACGTTCGAACGGTTAGAAATATTTAAAAAAGAATGAAATTTGTGAAAAATTTCGAAGAATCTGTAAAAACTTGAGTGTTTCGCCTTACAGTAAGCATAGACCTGAAAAACAAACTACGCATAAAATAAAATACCAAATAGCATATACTTTCAATTTAATACTTTTTCATTTAAAAATATAAATGCATATGAAATGGAATCAAAAATATAAAATCATAAGGAAGAGTTGGAGGGATGGGACACTGGGAGAGATGGGACATCTGGAATGATTCTTCAAATAAGCTTTACTTTTAATTTCTGATGCTTCCCCCAGACGGAATAATCATTGCCTTATATTTGTTGCTATATATCCATTTAGTTGCAAGCAACTATGAGTTGGTGACTAAAAAAGGCTATTTTACAATATCAAAAGTAAGAATTACTTCTATTTTTAATGCACATTTTCACTCTCATTCTTTGTTGCTAACTTAATTGTTTTTAATATTTTGTAAATTAAACAATATATCTTTTATAAATAAACAACTAAATTAAATCTAAAAACCCCATGCTTGCTGTAAAAACCTATTTATTTTTATGTCACTCTATGGGACATTATGACTCATGGATGGACATGTCCCATCCTTTCTAAATGATATCTCTATTCAAATAACTATGCTTAATAGCATACAATTATTTGGTATTTTACATTTATAAGACTATTTTGTTTTAAAATTGAATGGTGTAAGAAACAAAACTTATTATTTTGCAAGCTCAAAAATTGAAAAATTAAAGCACTGAAAATTTTTAATTTCTTACTCATGCATTATTTTACAATATCAACATTTAGTATTAAATTTTTACATTTTTTTATAATACCAATTTTTTAGCTGTTTAAATAAATAAATACTGTTCTGAAATATACTACATGGAATGTATAATAATTATTTAACTCAAACTTTTATTTTTACATAGGTTACACATTACACACTATTTGTGTTGAAAAATGAAAAAAAAAAAAAAAAAAAAAAATACAAAGAACGTTTATCTTATCGCAAGAAACTGACTGTTCCATGATTGATGAGCAAGACATAATTGTAAATCTACATCCACCAAAATTAATTGGCAGCGCTAGTCGGGCACAAGCATATTTTTCATTTGATTTGGATTTTACAAAGTATAATAAAATAAACGTTGTGATTTACAATAAACCTTTTAAATGTATGTATACCATTATCTTTGCCATTTTTTACCCACATTTCTAAAAATTAAATATGAATTTTCATTTTAAAAACATGTCCCATTCCTTTCTTACATGACGGCGGGATGACCCATTTTTTTTTGTTTAATCAGTTTATTAATCTAAAATTATAATTATTATAAACAAAATGACAATTTTTATGCATGTTAAAATGTTTCAAGATGTTATTCTGAAAATTTCCATTTTGTACTAGCGAAACACAATTGATAAAAAATATTCTTGTAAAACTTGTACCGTACTTTCCTATTCTCCCTTACATATTTGAGGTTCATTAAGGGTCATTCATTACTGGCTCGGGCAACGCCGGGCAGGTCAGCTAGTAATAAATAAAATTATCATATTGATAAACTTTCCATATATTAGTATCATACAATACGTAATAAATTATGAATCCACACGTTTTTGCGTATAAAAAAATAGAATGAAAACTATAGGTTGAAAAATTTGAATACTTTTTTGTCTTAAAGTATGATATTTGAAACAAACGCAAAATTTCCCAGAAGTTCAGCACAATTTTGTTAGCATCTTTTTACGTTAAACAATTCACCAAAAGATATTAAAAAAAAAAAAAAAAAAAAAAAAGATAAGGAATTAAAGTTCTTTTGATGTCCATATCATTAGAGTTTAATAAGCTTTGTAATAGTCTGCCTGGAGGGTTTGATAGACTTATAAGAAAAATATTTCACACATCATTGAATAAAATGATGTGTATAACGCATGCATAGCAATAACTAGATGAGCTTGACGAAATATTTATATTAATGGGGGGGGGGGGGGATGAAAGAACTTTGGGTACAACATAAAGTTAAGTAAGCGTAAAGCTTCCGAATTCTTTATGAAAGTATATTTTACTCGATAATATATTTCGATTTAATACTATTATACTATTTTGCAATGAAAAAACTTACAACTACACAGATAAAAAATAGAATGAAACATTGTGATGTAAAATGCATCGAAACAATAAATATTCTTTCAAATATGGTCCCTGATAAAGATAAAATAACCTTTCGAGTAGGGGTTTAAGGGGATTAGAGTTTTAGTTAATGGAGCATCAAAACTATTTAGAATTAATCTTAGATAACATTTGTTATTCTAAAGCGGATTAGGTGTTAAAATGTGTAAATTATCCTATCATTTGTAATATCGATTAATCTTTTGGCATTAATATGATTTTCTAAAGAAATGTGTTTCATAAAACTATTTTCGTTTCTTCTTATGGGCACACATTGTGAAATGTTACTGTAAAAACAGAAAAGAAGCAGAGATTATCATTGAATTTGCGATAATTCTCGATTAAAATCATCCGATCTCAATTCTCGATCATTAGTTTATAAAAGCGGCCAGTATTGCTCTGGCCAAGGATTGTATTTTGAATACCAGTACGTAATTGTACGAACCGTATTCAAAATCTGTAACCCTGCTCTGTATGGTTTACAAAAGTGAAAGAAATTGGTGCTCCCACTTGAAATATTGTATAGAAAATGACCGAATTAAAAATCCAATTTATTTAAGCTTAACCCTTTCGGGTACGAATTATTTTTCAATTTTTAGAAAAAAAAATACTTTTACGTTAATAACATTAATATTAGCTATCCAAATAGCTTAATTAGTGTTTAACGAATATTCATTGTCTGGAATAAAATAGCTAATGTTGTTGTTTTGCGTACTATTCAATTCATATTCATATGACAATAGGCTAAGGAAAAAGTTTAGGAGATGTTTAGAAAATATTGTATTACAATAAGATTTAACTTATGTTATAAATTTCTAATACTTTTTTCACTTTGTTACACATGAATCTTTCAGGAAAGTAACTTTTATTTTAAATTTAAAGAGTGAAATACATTTTTAAAATAAAAGAATCGCAAACGGTACAAAGAGAATTAAGCAAATAATGATAATCATTCTTATTACTAAATGATTAAACATAAATGAAGTCATATAGTAAATGTTTAGACATACACTAATATTACTACATGTAAATAGCAAATTGTTTTCTTTAGACAAAATAATACTCATTTAAAAGACATGTACTATTGATAGTATACCAGACCCGAAAGGGTTAAAAATATTTTATTTATTGCAAAATTTGTAACAAGAAATTTGAGCAAAAAATAGCCTAATTCTTGTACAATGTGTTATAATTTATTTGTATTCGTAGTATGAGCAATAAAATCCCAACCATCTTCATTATTTTAAATATAAAATTACAGCCTTTAGTTTTATTCTGTTGGAACATGTACAGCTTTTCGGTGGTACTTTTATAACTATAATTAAGCTTACGAAGAAAATTACAGAATATATTTTTTGTATTTTAACGGATTCAGTGACTCTGTTTTCAATTTTCTGGAAATTTTGAAAAAATAAAAGATTACCGGTAGATTTGCAGTTTTTTAATACAAATTATTTCAACAATGAATAGATAGAATAAATTAAGATATTGTAGAAGCGAAATTTTAAGCTAGAAGTTTAAAAAAATTTTCTGACACTGATTTTTTAGTGGAAGACATGAGCACATTTATTGTTAAAATACAATGTTTTAATACATAAATTGAATTTTACAGAAAATAGAATAAGTGATCTCTCTGTGTGTGTGCAGTGTTGTTCAAACTCACAAAAAGGGACTAATTCTATTAAAAATTCACCTTGTGAAAAATGATTTAAATTCGCTCTCGAGTTTAAAATTTATAAAGCTAATCCGCTTATTTACCCCCCCCCCCCCTTTTTTTTTTTTGGAGAGCGAAACTCGCTAAGGATTCCTTTTATTACTATTTTTTAACAGAAAATAAATAAGAAAAAGAAAATCACCAGAAGAAATAAAAAAAAAAATACTTTGCAAAATTTTATGAACTTAATATAGTGATGTCGAAATTTCTTTAAGTAATGTAGTATTGGAACAGTACTTAAAATACTTCAGTAAAATTAAAATATTGTAATTAATAAAATTAACTTCGGTAAATTAACATTAAATTCTTAAATTACTTGAGGGTTTTTTAGAGTTAAATTCAAAAGGTAATTTTCTCTTCAAAATGTTACTTACCAGTAAGGTCATTAATGAGGTATAACTTTTCATTTTGTTTTCCAGTTTAAGTGCTATTATGTCTTACTTATTTTAAAAATAATGAAATTGTAAATTGTCTGCAACAAAAAAACTTGTTAAAGAATTTTAAGAAAGCATAAGTAAGTATGCATGTTTTGTATATTATCTTTTAACTAATGCATGATGCATGTAAGTTTTTTTTAAACTATGATGATATACTGAATTAAAATTTTAATACACAAGATAAAAATTTTATACAGTAGCATCGAATTTTTATAGTCTATGTGAAGTGCGTTTTTAACAACTGGAAAAAATATATGGAGACTGTGAAAAGAAATTATATTTGAGTCAGGGTTGGGTTTCTTCCGGAAGAAACCTATTTCTTCCAGAACAGTGGAAGAAACTGGAAAAAACCGGAAGAAACTGGAAGAAATGGAAGAAACCACAAGAAACCAAAAAAAAAAAATGCTCAAAGTTAAAGTATATTAACTATATAAAAGAAATAAAGTATTATTACATGAAATCTAAATTGTAAAATTTAATTATTAAATTTTTTTTTTGCAAAGATATGTTATTTTTTAATAACATATTTCAGGTTCAGCAGACACTTTCAGGTGATGTATTTATCTACTCTAAAGGTCGAGGGATGTTTTTTCATTATTAATTACGCTATTTATGTAAAAAAAGAGAGAAAACAAAACACCTACAAATGGTTTATTTTTCATATAAAAAAATATTTTTACATAAAAATCCTCTATTTTAAACTGTGCAACACAGTAAATTAATAAATTTGTAATTATTTATACTAACAACTAACATGAATATCTCAATGCTGATTTTAAAAGATTAGTGTTCTAAAAATATCTATGGGTATGTCAAAATGTTTTTAAACTATCCTGAAATATAGGACTTGGAAAAAAAATCATTTTTTGCTATATTATCCTGCATTGACCTAAGAAAAATTGGAATTTTAATAATTTTTTTTAAAACTAGGATCGACCAATACAGGTTTCTAAGGCCAAAACCAATTTTCAGAAAATTCAAAGATTCGGCCAAAAATGAAAACATAAAAAAAAAAAAAAAAAAAAATAAAAAATTAAGTAATTAAATTGTATGTTTTAAAGTAATTGATACTTACATAAATGTAAATTAATTATATGTATAGTATTTATTAATTATGCCCAATTGTTAATTACCCAAAAACTTTATTTTCATATACAATAAAACATAATTCATCAATGACACAGAAAGATTTTTTTATTATACGAATTTCATTTAATTAAAAAAATTTAGTTTTAAGTAAACACATCATTTTTCTTTTATAATGATTTTTGCAAATGATCATTTATTATTCTAGGACTTTCTCAAAGAATATTTGAAACACTAATGCAGTTTAGACTAAAAATTTTCTATAAGATTATTGCTAATTCATGACTGATAATTATAAACAATGAAGTTCATTGCAATACACTCATTAGAGCAGATACAGTTGAAATCAATGACTAATGTTGAAAATTTTCGAAGGAAGAAACAAGAATTTTGGAATTCTGAGAGTTTCAGTCAAGCTGAATTTTCAGCCATGCTTTTGGCAAAACTCGGATTTTGGCCTGAAAATGAAACTATATTTTTGACCAATCACTGTTTAATAAAGTAATATTAAAAATTTAATATTAAGCTTTTAATATTACAGTAATTATTGTATATTACATACATTAATAAAATTGATGTAAATTAAAAGCTTTAATTTAAATGGGTTTCATCCTACCATTACAGTAAAGAATCCCTACTATTTACTACTAGTTTCAGAAATTTAAATAATTAAAAAAATGTTGGTTAAATTGAAATGAATAACATTTAATTAATTTTGTGTATTTTAATTTTGGATAAATTTTCATTTAGCCAATGACTGAAGATCTTTAGACAGGGTTGTGTGTGATCTTGGCTAAAAAACTGATGTAATTATTAATTTAGCATATATATTTAATTAAATTTGTCCAATGGAATTAATTTATATAAGTTTATAGGAAGAAGATATTTATTATATTCTACAAAATTGAAAGTATTTCGTAAATTCTAGAAGAAAAACAGTTTCTTCCATTTCTTCCACTTGGAAGAAACCTATTTCTTCCGGCCGGCTTTTTCCATGGTTTTTTCCGCGGTTTTTTCCACTGCGGAAGAAACTTGCCAATCCTGAGTTGAGTTATAACTTGTATTCAAGCTAACGATATTTTTTAGTCTATTTCAACTCATGCTCGCATTTGAAAGATTAAATCAAAGTCACTAAACTAAAACTAACTGAAAACTAACTGAAAACAAACAGGGAGAGAGTAAAACTCACGAGTTTCAATTCATTGAGCTCACTCCTGTTTAACATTGTATGTATATAGCATTACAGAAAATTACACAGAAGTTTCAATAGGAAATTGAATTATTTCTTTCATTTCCCCGTATTTCTATATGAGTCAAGAAACCTATTCCTCAAATCTGTTCATACTCCATATATATGGGCGAAGATTCTTGTACCGTAATTTCCTGCGTATAATCCGCAGATCAAACAATCATTTTTCGAACCAGAAATTTATTTAAATAAAATGTTATTTTATAGATCGCCGTAAATATTTGACTTCAATTACTAAATAAAATTTCTGGGTCGAAAAAAATTGTTTGATCCGCGAATTATATGCAGAAAATTACGGTACTGATGATGATGCGCCGAATGCTGCTAAAACTAGTGTGCAATTAGTTAAAAAATTCTCGATCTTTAAATGTTGTTTTAGTTTTATCCTCTTATATTGTGGCAAGTGCTATAATCTTAATTGTCAATCTTGTCCAAAGCTGACAAAAATAGTAAATGAAAAAAAGTTCAAAAAAAATTCTGAAAATTTAAAGGAACGTTCTTTGAAAATATTAGGCAGCAAGCTGCCCGGTATTATCAAATATTGTTCGTGAAATATTTTTATAGTGTGCAGAATTTAAAGCGATTTTATGTTCAAATATTTATGTTATAGAAAGAACTCATCTCACATACGGCAGATCAATAGTAAGCTCGCACAGAAAAAATAAAAATACTTATTTTCTTTAATTGCTAAGTGTGAAAGACAAGAATTTTTTTTTTATTTAATGTCATATCTAAAGTAAAAGGGGAAAAAATGAGTCTTACACGTTTGTGCATTTTGCAATGCGCAAAATCAACCAGTCCTCATTAAACATAATGAAAACTGTGATCTAAGAATAATATGAATTGTTTGACGCCAGTGTGTGCTATAATATTTGCTATACAAAAATTCACTACTTAAAATGACGTTTGTATCCAACTGTACAGGAAATAATAATCTTTATGTACTACAATAGGATGTTTTGATAATGTTAATAAAATTTACCATAAAAATAATTTTAATTGAATAGATTGTAATTTTTCACACAAGGTGAGAGTGTTTAAAACTCCTCGAAAATTATAGTATTTCTTTATGAGTGATATAAAAAAGGTATGCCTTTACAGCTATTAATTAAACATTAAGATTTATTTTTCTCCTTTGATTTAAAGAAAATAAATATAACATTTCTTGAAAATGAAACCAGGGATGTAATGGAGGGTATACAGAGGTATTCGCCGTATACCTTCTGGGTTTTTTAAAGGAACACCGTATACCCTCTGATTCACAAGAAAGCAGTATACACATTCCAGGGTATACCCTCTGCCTTGAACGTATACCATCTTCTTAGAGCGTATATCCTCTGTTATTTTTACGACTACACCCCTGTATGAAACAGGAAATGTTTTCAGTAAGTCTTTAATTTGGTACTGAAAAGACATATCATAAAAAACAATTAAAATAACAATTGAAATACATTTCGTCATTCTAATTAATAGTTAAAACAAAATAAATTTTGAAAATGAGTATCAAAGTGCATACATTCGTTCCCAAAATTCGCATCTCTAGTTGCAGTTTTTCGTTCACAGAGCGACATATACACACACGAAGTGTTTTATTATGTGTAGAAATAAACCATGAATTCTTCAGCACGAAAAACATCCCTATCTGAACTTCATAAAAATGTCGAAACGTGACTATTTTTATTTTTTTAAATATTAACACATGGACGAGATTACAGTTATTTAAAACAATTTTGAGTTGATATGCGTTCTCAATTTTATAAACTTAAGCCTTAATTGTTAATTGAAATCAGAATCCTCAGAATGGCTAAACAACGTGCATTTAGGGTATAAACAATTTTTCATGTTATGATTTAGTAAAAAAAGGGGGGCTATTTAAATCAAGGCTTTAAACAAATATTACATAATAATAATAATAATAATAATAATAATAACAATAATAATAATAATAATTAATTTTAAAACAATATATATCAACAGAACATGAAAAATTGAATTAAAAAAAAAAAAAAAATCGAAATATGCAGAACCATATAAGATTCATCGAACCCCATATATGTATATAAACTATTCAATTTAATACAAATTACCACATTGCCACATTAAAACGTGGAAAAAACAAACATATATATATATAAATTTGTTTTTTTCATACTAAAATTTTAACCCTACACCACATGACTATTTCGTTTGGAACTATATACGACATCCATGACACACCCACAACACTTACAAATTATTTACTTTTATTATAATACGAAAATGATGCTTTAAAAAATGAAAATTGCTGCATTAAGATAAATAAAAGTTTTTTTCTTATACATTTTTAAAACATATTTAATTTCAATTTTTTTTTTTTTTAAATACATTAAGTAAAATCTAATTTATGTAGATAAGTAGGCAGGCACGCTTATACCCGTCACCACGGATGAAGATTAGGGGTTAAATTTTGATAGATTGACTTATGCGTCACTCTATAGTGTAGGGTTAAATTATTATAAAAAAATTACATTTGATTATATTGCATTGCAGATTTATTTTGACTCTAGCTCGTAAAACGCATTCTGCTCTATCTGATGAAGTGTATCACTAATTTGCTCTTCTCAAAACTCTAGTGTTGTATTTCCTTTACACAAGATGGGAAAGAGTGATTTCATCACATTATTGTTTTTATCTTCCAGTCTTAATTTACGCAACGGGATCTACTATACTGAGAAACAGCCGTTTTAAACATCAGCGCCCAAAAATGCAGTAAAAAAAAGTATCATAAACTCCTTTGAGCATCATTCATTAAAATCCTTCCGTAGTGGACATTGAAAAGAACCGGTTCCCCGAATTCTTCACGTTCATGAATTAAATCGTGACCTACCCAACATTCAACGCTTATTTCCTTTTCAGCATCCGAAGAAGTCCCTTGAACTTGTAACATGACAGAAACATCGCACCAGCTCCCGATTCCTTAGGTCTGGTCTGTGGGTTAATTACAGTTATCGCCATCGCTTCATTGTAGTGGCGATCAATAATTTTCTATTTCTTCGAATTTAGTTTGGAGACGGGATTTTTATGTAGAGCTAATTAGTACAGATTGGATTGTATTATAAAAAAAAAACATACTTGCATTTCTTGTGAAATTCTATTTGGCACAGTATCCGAGTTCCTTTAAGGAATTTACCGACTAACTTATTAACTCTAGTTACTCGGGTTATTGAGAGCATTGTCAAAAAAGAGTTCAGAAAAAGGAAATCCAAAATTGATTAACGGTGTAAACGATGCAAGCCTATTTTAACCACTTAACTGATTAACATTTTTGAAAAAAATTCAAATAATATCTATTATTTTCTTTTGTTTTACGGAATTTTTAATTTTTTTTATCACCGGTTTTTCAAAACAGAAAATTTTTGCCTGATTGAAAGAGAAAAAAAAAAAAAAACTCTCGGATTAAATAATGCAAAATTTATAATAAAAATTTACTGGTGAGAGTAATAAATCATGATTAGAATATGAATGCCTGTACGTCTTACGCGCAAATCATGGTTGGCAAAAAATCACGTTGCCCGTATGACATATGGGCTTTTAAAAATTGTAAATTCCAATTCATACTTTTATTTTAGAATATTGATTTCGTGATTCATAATTCACATTAAAAATTTTTTTAAATTACAAATTAATGTATTTATGTTTGTGATTCTTAGTACTGTAATCACGTAAAAAATTATCACATTAGAGCTATAATTTCAGGAGATATCACTAAAAATACGAAAATGCAACGCAACATTAGAAGCTCTAAATTTTGAATGCTTATAATTGAACAAATTATCATCCAAATGACTTGAAATTTCGTATGTAGGCGTAGTTTTAACAGAAGATATAAGATATATTTTCAAAACTGCGTATTGTATTGAAAAAAATGGTCTGATATTTATCTGTATAAACTTAAATTACTTGATACATATTTAGTTTTTGTAGCATTTATGATAACCTGTTTAACAGCGGTGGCATACCACTGTGCTTTCCTGTATCCAAAAGTATGAAAACATGGAGGATTGGGAGCAGGAAAACATAATGGTAAACCTTTGTAAAATCACCAAGAGATAAAGTGACTTTATCTCGACTCTGTGCCCTTATGGACACGTGCTGGTTTAGCTGATGACGAGCTGTTATTGTTGTAGCTCGAAACGCGTCCTACTTTATTTTACATTTTATGGTGATTTTACAAAGTGTTTTAATTTATTTATCAATCGCAGTGCTTACAGTGTTTTTTCCCTATAATGGTAAACCTTTAAATCAACCGTTAAAATCGAATTTTTAGGTGTTTTCCACCAATATACGATTTGGCACACCGATTGCAAATATGGGAATTCAATATGGGAATCGATATTTAACTAATCCTAGATTTTTATCAATGAACTCGATGAGGTGATTGTCTGTGTGCCGCCAACCGGTTGATAAATTATTATAAAATAATTAGGATGCATTAAAATTTAGTAAAGTACAAACTTTGATTATTTCTTAACAAATTATTTAAACGTTTAAAATGGAAGAAAAAAAATACTTATCAATATGTAGATTAAAAAAAAAAGAATTTTACTTTTCATGTAATATGGATCAGTCGGATAATGAAGATTAGAGTTATAAAAAATATTAAAATTATAAGAAAAACAATGATTTAAAATAATAACTAAGATTATTTAACCCCTCCATTTAAGTACTGTAACTACTTTCGAAGAGGCTTTATCTTTTAATTTATGCACGAGAGAGCATTATTGACATTGTTCAAAACCAGAAAGAATAAAGAGAAATTTGTATGTCCTAAGTGCTTCTAAGTTTTATCATAAATTTCATATACTTATTTATTTATATAAAAATCAGTTATATAAATCAAATATACGAAGCTCAAAATAATGGAACACGATTATGTAAGATTGAATACTAGTTTTTATCAATACTGAATATTAATAAGAATTTTTAGAAATTAGTCATCTTTTATTCAACCTGGTTTTATTTTAAGCGATTTATAGGGTCACCAAATTCTACGATATCCATTTTAAAGCAGCATGATGGATAAAAAAAAACCCAATGAGCTTGATCGAAATCTTAATTCATGTGAACATGCACACTCACATCGAAATCGATTAATAAATACGAGTGCTGTTGCGGGCAAATTGACTTAAAAAAAAGTCCTTCCGGCAATGCCGGGAGGAAGAGGTAGCTTTCATATACTTATATATATATTTATTTATTTTAAGGTAAGTTATATTGTTCAAAAATACTAAGCTCAAATTAGTGGAAATAATCTTATAAAATTAGTGATTTTATAAGATTGAATACTAGTTTTTGTCAAGACTGATTATTAATAGGAATTTTTAGAAAGTAGTCATCTTTTATTCAACCTGGTTTTATTTTAAGCGATTTAGAGAGTCACCTAATTCCACGATATCATAAAGTGTATGCCATTTTAAAGCAACATTGTGAATCATTCAGATCAGACAGTTTCAAAATGTCAGCCATAAGCAAAATTCAAAGTGCTATAACTCAATCATTTTTTAAGATATAGACAAAATAAAAAGTGTTCTGGAATTGTTATTTTAAGTTCTAACACATAAAAGAAAAAAAATTTCAAATTTCGATTTTTTCGCATTTAATTTTAAATTTTAAATTTTTTAAAAAATTTAAAATGACCACCATTTTGAAACAAAATGGCGGATGATGCTGGCCAACGAACTCGGTCGAGACATTTGTATGTACTATGTGCATACCAAGTTTCATTGAAATCGGTTCATAAATATGCGTGTTATCACGTGACAAAAATCAGATCGTTTCAAAATGTCTGCCATAAGAAAAATTCAAAGTGCTATAACTCAATCATTTTTTAAGATATAGACAAAATAAAAAGTGTTCTGGAATCTTTGTTTTAAGTTCTAACACGTAAAAGAAAAATATTTTTCAACTTTTAATTTTTTTCGCATTTAATTTTAAATTTTAAATTTTTTTAAAAATTTAAAATGAACGCCATTTTGAAACAAAATGGCGGATGATGCTGACCAACGAACTCGGTCGAGACATTTGTATGTACTATGTACATACCAAGTTTCATTCAAATCGGTTCATAAATACTTTAGTTATCGCATGACAAAAATCAGATATATATATATATATGGTTATATATATATATATATATATATATATATATATATGTCAACATTTGGACGGAGGGTAGTTTGGGGTCTGGGGGTCATGATCGGTGAAAATATACCAAAATTTTCCGGAAGTGCTTTCCTCCGGACGGCTGCAATAGGTAGCTTTTTACTTTTTAGCTCACAGGCTATCATAGCCTGAGAGCTTATGTGCCCGTCCGTTCTGTATGTATGTGCGTATGTGCGTAACGCGATAACTCATGATAAAAATATCGGATCCACTTGAAATTTTGTATATAGGTATATCCTGATAAGGCGCTTCCCTGATTAGTTTTTGGAGTTCATTCGATATGTATAAGAGGGGGAACGGGGGGCTCATGCCCCCCGTTAGTTGATATAAATGGGATTTTCATGCAGAATTAAGTTTTCAAAATTTAGATTAGGATCATTCTGATGAGGCGATTCCGTGACTGTTATTAGGTGTTCATTGAATAAGTATAAATAGGGGGAACAGGGGTTCTAATCCCCCCCCCCCCCCGTTAGTTGATATAAATGGGATTTTCATGCAGAATTAAGTTTTCGTTCAAAATTTAGATTAGGATCATTCTGATGAGGCGATTCCGTGGCTGTTATTAGGTGTTCATTGAATAAGTATAAATAGGGGGAACAGGGGTTCTAATGCCCCCCCCCCCCCCCGTTAGTTGATATAAATGGGATTTTCATGCAGAATTAAGTTTTCGTTCAAAATTTAGATTAGGATCATTCTGATGAGGCGATTCCGTGACTGCTATTAGGTGTTCATTGAATAAGTATAAATAGGGGCAACAGGGGTTCTAATGCCTCCCCCCCCCTCTTAATTTATATAAATAGGTTTTTCAAGCAGAATTTTCAGATTTCGTTCAAATCTCTGAATCGTTTTGGAAGTTTAATGGTTAAGTATAAAAGAAGGGGATAACTCCTTTTAAATTATATAAATGCTAAATGGGTTTTTATTAAGAATTATCTAATTTGCTCTGAATTTTGGATATAGATTTTTTATATGATAAAGCATGTCTTTGATAGTATAGGAGGTTCAATGATTAAGTATAAAAAAAGAGGAAAGGGGAGAGCTGTTTCCCCTTCTTAATTTTTTTTTCGAACGGAATTAACCTTTGAAAATATAAGGCTTTAATGTACAATTAGTATTTGTAGCCTGTGAGCTCAATGCCATCAGTTTAACTGGGCAGTATTCTTTTTATTGTAATGAAAGCTACCTAAAAATGTCACGCACATTAGAAATTCAAACTGCTATATCCCAGGCGTTTTTCAAGATAAAGACAAAGCAAAAAATACTCCGGAATTCATTATTAAGATAAACAGTTTAGAAAGAAACTTTTTTAAAATTTCTAATTTTTTGTTTATACATCATTATACATTTAAAAGATTTTTGACAAATTTAAATGGCCGCCATTTTGAAACAAGATGGCGGATAAAGTTGGCCCGTGAACTCGGTAAAGACATTGGTATGTACCATGAAAACACGGAGTTATATCGAAATCAGTTTATAAATATGGTATTAACATGTGACAAATTTCAGACCGTTTCAAAATGTCAATCTTACTGGAAAATTGAAAGTGCAAAAACTCAGCCATTTTTCAAGATATAGATGAAACAAAAAATGCTCTGGAATCTTTGTATCAAGGTCAAAACACAAAAGAAAAATCTTTTTCAATTTCTTACTTTTTTGCATTTAATTTTAAAATTTAAACTAACAAAAATAATATTCCGCCATTTTGAAACAAGACGGCGGTTGGAACTGGCCGACGAACTTGGTCCAGTCATCAGTATGTCCTATCTACGAACCAAGTTTCATTCAAATCGGTGTATAAATACGCGTGTTATCACGTGACGAAAACCAGATAATTTCAATATGTGAGCAACAATAGAAATTAAAAGTACTGTAACTCAGACAATTTTTAAGATACAGACGAAACAAAAAGTGCTTTGAAATCTTTGTATCAAGGTCAAATGCATAAGAGAAAAATCTTTTTCAATTTCTCACTTTTTTGTACCTAATTTCAAATTTCAATTTTTTTTTATTTAGATGGCCGCCATTTTTAAACAAGATGGCGGATGGAACTGATTAACGAACTCGGTCCAGGCTTTATTAAGTACTATGTACACACCAAATTACATCCAAATCGATTTATAAATACGAGTGTTATTACGTGACAAAAATTAGATCGTTTCAAAATGTCAGCCATAAGAAAAATTCAAAGTGCTATAACTCAATCATTTTTTAAGATATAGACAAAGTAAAAAGTGTTCTAGAGTCGGGATTTTTAGGATCTAACACATAAAAAAAAATATATTTCAACTTTTAATTTTTTTCTCATTAATTTTTAACTTTTAAAATTTATTTTTTTAAAATGGCTGCCATTTTGAAACAAGATGACGGATGATGCTGGCCAAGAAACTCGGTCGAGATATTTGTATGTACTATGTACATACCAAGTTTCATTCTAATCGGTTCAAAAATACGTTAGTTATAGCATGACAAAAATTAGATCGTTTCAAAATGGCAGCCATAAGAAAAATTCAAAGTGCTATAACTCAAACATTTTTAAAGATATAGACAAAGTAAAAAGTGTTCTGGATATGGTGTTTCAAGATCTAACATATAAAATAAAAATATTTTTCAACTTTTATTTTTTTCGCATTTAATTTAAAATTTAAAATTTTTAAATTTTTTTAAATGGCCGCCATTTTGAAACAAGATGGCGGATGATGCTGGCCAACGAACTCGATCGAGATACTTGTATGTACTATGTATATACGAAGTTTTATTCAAATCGGTTCATAAATACGTTAGTTATCGCATGACAAATATCGGATCGTTTCAAAATGTCAGCCATAAGAAAAATTCAAAGTGCTATAACTTAATCATTTTGTAAGATATAGACAAAATAAAAAGTGTTCTGGATATGGTGTTTTAAGATCTAACACATAAAATAAAAATATTTTTCAACTTTTAATTTTTTCGCATTCGATTTTAATTTTTAAATTTTTTTAAAAAAATTAAATAGCCGCCATATTAAAACAAGATGGCGGATGATGCTGGCCAACGAACTCGGTCGAGATATTTGTATGTACTATGTACTTAATTGAAGTGAAAAAACTTCTTTAAACACCATAAAATAAGTTAACTTCGCAAGGCCTTTCGAAAGAACTTAGTCTTTCTTCGTCAGGCGCAAAAAAGACGTGCGTCTACTATGAATGTAGCGGCACGACTGCTGTGTCGTGCCGCTACATTCACAACAGGCCTTGCGAAGTTAACTTATTTTATGGTGTTAAAAGAAGTTTTTTCACTTCAATTGTGTATAACACCAGCTTCAATTTTATACACTATGTACATACTAAGTTTCATTCAAATCGGTTCATAAATGCGTTAGTTATCGCATGACAAAAATCATATATATATATATATATATATATATATATATGTCAACATTTGAACGGAGGGTGGTTTTGGGGTCTGGGGGTCATGATCGGTGAAAGTGCTTTCCTCCGGACGGCTGCAATAGGTAGCTTTTTACTTTTTGTAATGAAAGCTACATAATAAAATGTCAAATATGTCATTACTGCATTCTGATATCCCAATTAATGATAAATAATAGAAATTTGTCAATTTCTAGAACTGTAGAGTTTGGTAATTTTAGAATTGGATAATTATGCCATTATTCCATTTTATGTTAGGGTTCGTATGGGCACAGTTATTTTCCAGGTGAAATACCAGTATTTTTTTTAATAAAAAAAATCTAGTTCAAATGTTGAAATTTTGTCTATTTCAAGAAAAGATTGCCTTAAAAAAAGTTACCTAAGAATTTTTTGATCTTGAAATTGCAGGACACGTACGAGCGCTGTTTTATAGTTTTGTTTGCATGGCGTTATTACCCACACAGGTGGGTAATAAGGCCAAATATCATTGGTCAAGAAATAACGCCATTACATTTTATTAATATATATCTGTTAAAAAATTCTTTCATGTATACATAGTCAATAAGATGATGTATCAAATCCTACATTTATTTAAGAATAAAATTTCAAAACTAAGCCAAGAAAATTGCTAAAATTTTAACCTGGCGTTATTACCTTATATCAAAACAACTCTATTAAATTAGTTTTTAACTGTGAACGTTTTGGGGACATTTTTGTTATTTCCGTAAAACGAAATGATTAACTTCCTGTATTTTTACGGAGATGAGAAAATAAAATGATAGCAAGAGTGTCCATCAAAAAACATTCATCGACTCTGCTCAATCAAGGATGAAAAGAAAAGGCGTATTAACCCCTTGGGGAAGAGCGACCGGTAGTGCATAAGGTGCTCAAAATCCTTGATTATTCTTAACCGTAAACATTTATTGTAAAATTTGCTTTATTTAATCCGATTCAATTAGGTAAAAAATTCTGTATTGAAAAACTGGTGATAAAAGATTAAAAATTCTCCAAAAGACTCTCGTCTCGAAAGGATTGACTGCAGAATTATATGATGAAAATATAAGAAAGAAACAAACTTAATCAGTATACAATTTTTCGTAATGGGTTTAAAATGTGACTCATTATCTGGAAACTTTATTAAGGCGTAACACTAATCACAAAAAAAGACCCGGATCATAATGTAAAGTCTTTGGGAGCGTCCTTTTCAAATATCTCGCTCAAATCTTAATATTTTTACATTTTTTTTTTTTTTTTTTTTTTTTTTTTTTTTTTTGCAAAGTATAGTTGAGGACGATCCACAACCGGTCTAGTTTTTACCTTTTTCAATTTTGGTTTCAGATTTTTAAGCTATTGCACAGCTTTTATCGCGGGCTTTGAGCGCCTGCGACCGAATCTAGAAATTCCGTAACGAGGAAAACCTAACACTCCGGCTAACGTCGGCATCGTTTCAGTTCGGCAGACTTCGGCACGGTATTCTTCGGTAGACTTCGGCAGACATTGACGCGGTATTTTTCAGATATTTACAGGATATCATAAGTCTCAAACTTATGTTTCTTATTTCAATTACCATAAACCTATAATTTCAAAGATAAAAATTCCTGATTAACTGTATTGTAAGATAACATGTATTGTAAGATAATAAAAATATTTTAAACGATATTAACTTCTCATTTATTCAATAAAAGAAAAAAATTTGTTTTCTTATCGGTCATCACGCTCAAAAAGTGTAACTTGAATTAATATCAAAGAAAAAGAAAAAACTTAAATAAATATCAAAGACAAAAAAAAAAAAAAAAAAAAAAAAAAACTGCATAAATAAAAAATATATAAATAATTATAATTCTTTTTCAAATTTGTAGAATGTGTATAGAAAAGAATCGTTTTAAGATAAAACAAGGATGGATAATGTAGCTTTTGGTGATTGGAGACCCGCCATATGGTGAGGATCGAAAAATTTAAAATGCTTATAACTCGCTATCTAATTTTTGTAGCGCGGTCAAATTTTGTTTGGTACTTTGTTATGAGACAGTGTTAATTTTTGGTGACAGGAGAACCCACACAGTGAGGGTCGAAAAATTTAAAATGCTTATAACTCGCGATCTAATTTTCGTAGCTTGGCAAAATTTTGTTTGGTAATTTATCATGAGGCAGTGTTAATTTTTGGTGACAAGAGACCCCCCCCCCCCCCCACGGTGAGGATCGGAAAATTTAAAATGCTTATAGCTCGTGATCTAATTTTCGTAGCTTGGCAAAATTTTGTTTGGTGATTTATTATGAGACAGTGTTAATTTTTGGTGACAGGAGACCCCCCATGGTTAGGGTCGAAAAATTTAAAATGCTTATAACTCGCTATCTAATTTTTGTAGCGCGGTCAAATTTTGTTTGGTACTTTGTTATGAGACAGTGTTAATTTTTGGTGACAGGAGAACCCACACAGTGAGGGTCGAAAAATTTAAAATGCTTATAACTCGCGATCTAATTTTCGTAGCTTGGCAAAATTTTGTTTGGTAATTTATCATGAGGCAGTGTTAATTTTTGGTGACAAGAGACCCCCCCCCCCCCCCCACGGTGAGGATCGGAAAATTTAAAATGCTTATAGCTCGTGATCTAATTTTCGTAGCTTGGCAAAATTTTGTTTGGTGATTTATTATGAGACAGTGTTAATTTTTGGTGACAGGAGACCCCCCATGGTTAGGGTCGAAAAATTTAAAATGCTTATAACTCGCGATCTAATATTCGTAGTGCGGCCACAATTTTGTTTGGTAATTTATTATGTGACAGTGTTATTTTTTGGTGACAAGAGACCCCCCACGGTGAGGGTCGAAAAATTTAAAATGCATATAACTCGCGGTCTAATTTTCGTAACGCGGCCAAATTTTGTTTGGTAATTTATTATGAGACATTGTTATTTTTTGGTGACAGGAGACCCCCCCCCCCCACGGTGAGGGTCGAAAAATTTAAAATGCTTATAACTCGCGACCTAATTTTCGTAGCGTTGCCAAATTTTGTTTGGTAATTAATTAAGCTATTGCATAGCGTTTACCTCGGGCTTTGAGCGCGGCGACCGAATCTAGAAATTCCGTAACGAGAAAAAAACCTAACACTCCGGCTAACGCCGTTTCAGTTCGGCAGACTTCGGCACGGTATCCTTCGGTAGACTTCGGCAGACATTGACGCGGTATTTTTCAGATATTTAGAGGATATCAAGTCTCAAACTTATATTTCTTATTTCAGTTACCATAAACCTATAGTTTTAATGATAAAAATTCCTGATTAACCTACATGTATTGTAAGATAATAAAAATATTTTAAACGATATTAATTTCTCATTTATTCAAAAAAGAAAAAAATTGTTTTCTTATCGGTCACCACGCTCAAAAAGTGTAACTTGAATTAATATCAAAGTAAAAGAAAAATCTTGAACTAATATGAAATAAAAAAAACTGCATAGATAAAAAAGATATAAATAATTATAATTGCATAAGTTGATAAAAAATGCTATGCGATAGCTTTACCGTGGCAATCCCCGAGTGCCACACGTATATATTTTTAAATTACTTTACATTTCAAAACCGGTTCTAAAATTGAAACTATTTTAATATAAAAAATATACATGCAAAATCGAAAAAGTAAAAACTAGGCCGGTTGTAGATCATCCTCAGCTATTCTATGCAAAAAATAATCATGTAAAAATATTAAAATTTGAGCGAGAAATTTCAAAAGAACGCTCCCATAGACTTCACATTATCATCCGGGCCTTTTTAAGTGACTATTGTGGGGCCTTAAGTACAATAACTTTAATTAATTTACAAATTCAATAAAAAAATCACTTTTAAATTCAGAAAATTCTTTTTATGGCAACTTCAACAGATAATTTCTCAAGAGGCTACTAATCAGTTTTATTTACTATAAAAATGTCACTCTATTTTACTGTTTGGTTTTCTAGAAGAACCTTTAAATTTTTTTCAGAAGGTCAAACAGAATGGTTTCGGTTCATTGAAAAAGTCAGTTCTCTGTGAGTTTCAAGAGAGAATTAACGAATGAAACCCAAGGTCAAGAAATAAAAGGAAGAGTCTTTTAGTGTCGGAATATATTTCAGTTAAAGCAAGTTAAATAAAATTTTACTTTGTAGTTTATAAAAAATAAAGTGTTTGGTTTTTAAAGATATCCACAACAACAACAACAAAAAAGAATTTCTTTCTCCGATGAGATGATTTCTTGAATGTGCCTGAAATAAACCAATATGGAATTTAGAATATCTTTGAGAGATAATATTGCTAAAAGCCAAATTATTTTGACATTTTTGATAAGAATTTGTTTTGCTTGTTTTTACAATTTTATGACCAAAAAAGAATTTTCGACTTTGTTTTCGTACTTTCGTATTTTGTTCTTTGTTTATGTAGTTTTTTCTTTTGTAGAGTAATAAAAGTAAATTCCACATTTTTAAATAATAATTTAGATAATTAGCATTATCTGTCAACGGTATTTTAAAACATTTTTAACATAACCACGAAATAACAAATCAACTTTTATTAGAAAAAGTAATATATATATATATATATTTATTTTTTGGTTGATAAATATCATGTATGGAAATTATGGTACATATGGTTTTTTTTTTTCACGAGATCGAAATGCAGTTAATCTGATAGTGCTTATATTACAAACAGAGGTTCTCTACGCTCCCTTAACACCTTAATTCTAGCTCTCGTGATATTCACGGGCTGCAATCTTCACGGCTTTTATTCAGAATTTTTTGATTGCCGTCAGTTTTAAAAAATTTCATTGTTTTATTCTGGTATCATTTTGCTTGTCATTAAATAAGGTGAATATTTCTTTTTTCAAAAAGTGATGACAATAATCAATCTGAATTTTTAAGCCGTAATTTAATGCTATCGTTAAGGGGTTAAAATGCTTCAAAAAATACATAAAGCTAGCATTTATTGAAATTTAAATAAAAATTTTCAAATATGACTCAGATGAACTGAGCATCCTACATTCAAAATATATTGTAGTAAAATCTTTTAAATGATATTAGTATGTTTACTGTCGTATTTATTATTATTATAAAGCAAAAGCATATCCACGTGTTAAGCTGACGTTACATGTCTAGCCTAACGTAGAAGAAAAGCTATCGCGGTGGATTGCACCTGACTTCTTTTAGACCGATTGACTCACATGATGATCGAATACATGAATGTAAGAACACGAAAAGAGTATCATGTGACCCTCACGTGGCTCTGTAGATACAATATTTAGTGTGACAGCCTGTCTTTTTCGTTCCTAGGATGATAGCAACGACCTAAACAATAAATCCCCCCCCCCTTTACTGCGATTTGCTTAACTTCTGAACAACTTATAATTTCAATTATTACATCGTCGAAAACAAATATATATATATATATATATATATATATATATATATATATATATATATATAATGTCAAGTATTAATTGATAGAATTCTATAGCTCAACTTATATATTTTTTTATGATTTAAAGAGAATTTTAAGAAATGAATATTTTGAAATATGCATGTTTCTCAGTTATGGAAGATTAATTTGTTTGCACTTAAACTAATATGAATAGTTCAGTATTATTCTCTATTTCTATGTGCCAGTCCACAGCTAAATTGCAAAACGAAATTAAAACTTCATAAATAAATAAATAAATAAAATACGAATTTAGCAGATATGTAATCTAAGTATGCTTTTAAACGCTGAAATAATCAGAATTACAAAGGTTGCTATGAATATTGAAATGGTTCGCCATTGATCTCTGGCATGCGGCTGAAAGAATTAAAAATGCTTTTTGGTGTAGTTGTAGGTAATAGACTAATATAGACAAAATGTTAAAAAAAAAAAAAAAAAAACTAGTAGGATTTTCAGTTAAAAGCATTTTTTATGTATGTTGTGTACACCGGACAGTAAATGGACGATCTTTAGTCGACGCGGGTAGCGCAGGTTGATTTTCCTGGTATTTTTACAGTTAATGATGCATATACTCTCGTGGTCTTCATACTATTAAAAAAATCTGTGAATTCACGGTAAAACTGCTGGCAGCAAAATTTCTAGACATTTACCGTTCCGTTAGCAGATTTTCCGTTTTAGGAAATAAAAGAAAGGAAAGCTCCGTTTGAAGAAGCGGAAACATTCCGTTACAAGGTTTTATTTTTAACGATAATAATCTAAATTAATTTTTAAAATTAATGAATCGATCCATCGTCAACGAATTCCAACTTTCCGAGTGATTTTGAACTGCTATATTATTTAATTTTTGTGCATAAGCTGCTTCAAGCCGTCTTGGGCATCAAACTCGAGACTTTTTGACAGCGGAAGTCCTTAAGGACTAAGCCAAAGCTGCAGATACCATTTAGTACAAAGAATATATTTTATGAGTTAGTGGGAAAATCTGTTGTGCTTTTCAAAGATTTCCTTTCAAATATAGTTGTAGAATATTCGTAAACGGTTTATTTTATTTTATTCTATTGTACACGGATGCATAATATTTATTATTTTCAAAAATAAATATTAATTATTTAACTAGATTAAGTTTTTAAAAAAATCACTGTTTTTTTGAACAAAGAGAAAAAAATATTAATTTTTTACAAAATTTTTTTTTATAGAGAATTTTTTGAAATTGTCGCACACTTTTTATTTATTTATTTGGGGGGGGGGGGGGTAATTAGTTAAAAGATTTTTTTAATAAGAAATGACAGAAAAATAAACAGAAAAATATTTAATCTAAAAGTGATTTTTTATGTTTTCATTATTTTATTCATTTTGTAAAATATGTTTTTATAAAATTAATATATTTTTTATAATGCATTTACCAATGAAATAATAATAATGATAATATCATTTCAATAATTACGACTCCTTTGAAGTAAGATTGCACAATTTATCTTTAACATTAAGCAAGCTTCTGGCATCAGGTGAAGGAAACAATAGCAAAAGGATTGTCGATGAAAATCCCCACTAACTCTGAGATGAGGATTTCTCCCTTTTTATATTATTCTAAATTTAAAAAATATTAAAGAAGAATTTTCTTCTTTATTATTTTTAATAAAATTGAAAAAAAAAAGTATGTATTTGGAATTGCAAGTTTTAACAAAGAAAAAAATATCTTTAAATAAAGACATGGAAATAAATATAGGGAATTTGATAAGGGAAATGTCTGCAAAAAGATGACCGATAAAGTTATAGAATGCATTTAACAAAGAGCTAATGTAAATTTATAGAGAGTTTTGCTTTAATAGAAATTTTTATCATTGTATAAATTTGCTAGAATTTTCATTGAATACATACATCTGACTTGTGTGCTCGACATGAAAGTCTGCTTATAAGTCATCGACACTATACAGGGATAGGATATTACAAGGAAATTTTACAACACGAAGGAAATACATCCGGAAGCTCCACACAAGGAGTGCGTGCAATGCATTGGCGTCTAATACCTGGACTAAGAAATGGCAACCTTTTTTGAATCCAACATTACCTACCCACCAGCACGTGATGGTGGGTAGCAATGTGCGCCAAACCGGTTATTCTCCCTCCAAAAACTGTCATTGGAATTTCCGCAGCCACCAGTAGCTTACATTTCGTCTGGTTTGATAGAGCTTCACGGTACACCGCCAAAGGGATCACCGCCAAAAAATGCCACCCTTTTGGCGATAAAACCTCGGTCATTCCAGCTTCAAGTATTTCGGAAGAGAACAAAGGGATCCGTTATCTAGTTGTTATTTATGATCTATGGTGCAATGGCGCCAGTGGGATTCGAACCCACAATCTGCGTACACAGAGGATTGGCGGCGTGGTGCCTTGACCACTCGGCCACGCAGACCAAAATAACAACCCTAATTCAGCGTTCACTTGTTACATTTTGGTATTTTGTCAAGAATAATTTCACATAAAATACATAAAAAATAGAAAATAAGTAAGAAAAATCAAAGGTTTACTTCTGTTTAGTTAATTCATGTAATCATAACTGTATATTTATACATTTACCAATTATCCCAGGTATTATAACAGCTTAAAATGGGGTCATTTATACATGCTTTTTAAAAAAAACTTTATAAAAAACTTCTTTAAAAACTTTATATTTTTTAAATGTAGTGCATAAACATAAAATAAATTTAAAGATGCTTTATAGTATATTTATATTTTCAATCGTAAGAATAGCACTCTGTAAAGTTTTATTTAAAATAATTAATTCTAGTACTATTTCGTAAAATACATACATCGTATGAAACGCGTTTCTTCCTTATATGGATCCAAAAATAGTATAATTCTTCTTAAAACATGTCTGCTTTACTAACTACTATTACTGCTAACTTACTATCTGTTTTATTACTTACAAAAAATTAAAAGTAATATAAAGGAAATTATTTTTAAACCATACTTGTGTGAAGGCGAGCTTTTTTGTTATGAATCTATCAGGAACAAAACTATTTATTTCTAGAAACATTGAAACATATTTAAGCGTAAGCCAATCCAAAATTCAAATTTACAAAGATCTGAAATGTCGAACTAAAAGGATGGAATGGTTAAGCTTATGTATTGGTGTGTTATAGCATGTGTTATAGCATAAACATATAAATTTAAATGGAAAAACTAATTATATTTAAATTCTTATATTTTTATTACAATTATAGTAAATATTGTTGTTTCATTTTTGATTGGGATAGGTATTTTATTACTGTAAATAAATTAAATGATAAAAATTAACTATTTTATTTATTTATTTTTATTCATTACAAGCTAAGTGTGTCTTTTTTAAATTGTAATTTAATTGCACTTTAAAAACGCGAAGCTAATGGAATGACATCATAATATGAGCACATTAATTCTCTAAATTATCATTAAAAACGTTAAAATACTTCAGTTGGAATTTTAACTCGTTTTAACTTTAATGTACTGGCTTTTTCCTTTTATATAATAGTTAATTATTTGATTTTTGTGTAACAGTTAATCATGTAACTTTTTTGTAATAGTTAACTATGTAACTTTAATGCAATAGTTATTGTACGCAGGAAGTAAGTAAAATCATAAAAAAAGCTGTGAAAGCAAACAATGTGGATATTTAATTTCTTTTTTCTTTCTCTAAAAGTCTGTAAATACTTAATCGTTTAAAAAAAATAGGCAGACGTTTTCTAAAAATAAACTATCTATTTAAATTTAAAGGCTTCGCATTTTAATCGAGTTTTTAATAATGTTTATTTCATTCTTTCAAAAGGTCGAAATACTACAAGTAAAACTGTAATTAGTTGTATTTATTGTGCATTGAATGAGTTTTTCCTTTTTATTTTATGTAACATATTCATATAATAGTTATTTTGCACTGGCGTCAAATGAAACAAAGAAAAATCTCTGAAACGAAAGAATCTCAATTTTTAACTTATTTTCTTTTGCAAAAATCTACAAGCACAGATCTGATTCACAAAAATTAGGAATACGTTTCCTAAAAATAACCTAAATATTTATTTAAATATTAATGCTTGGTACTTAAAACGCGACTAATATTTTTTATTTCATGGGTCTTTCTTTAAAAAGGTTAAAATACTATAAGTACAATTTTCATTCGGTGTAATTTATAATAAACTGAATGATTTTTGTTCCGTTTATGTAACAGTTAATTATTTTCAAATAATAACATCATCATGCTATTTCAAAGCTTTTAATTATTTTTAACACATTATAATTATCATACATTTTAAATAGCAATTATTATCGTTATTAATTACTTAGATAATATAGCTCCAGTTAATACAAAATCCTGTTCAAGAAAATAATATATCCTAGCAAAAGATTTGATTGTTAATACCACATAGTTCAAAAAATGCAACAAAGACTATATTTGCAACACGAAATACTTTTTTTCTCAAATTTTCAGTGAAACGTAAATCAAGCAATATTCTTTGTTAAAAACTAGTCTTCTAAATCAAGAAGCTGTTTGCGCGACCTAGTTTTAATTGTACTAATTGGTCTCTAATTGAGACTATTGTTACATTGATAAAACAAAAGTAGGCAAAACAAAAACATTCCTTCTGTTGTTTTTGAAACTTTAGAGAACATTTTATTCTTAATTTAAAAAGTAAATTTCTATTTTAAGATTGATAACGCAATGCACTGCAGCATGTCTTTATCTATGCACTATCTAGCCTTCGAATAGTAGAACGAGTTTTATTTTTTAATTATCATTATATAATTGTTATATTAAAGCTATTATCAGAAGGTATTGTTTTACGTAGAACATCATGTCATCATTTTACTTTCAAATGCATTCAAAGGCCATTTTCTTTTATTCAACTTTTACTCATTAATCAGAGTTCACGTATGCTACTCACGTTGAAATGTTATGCATTGAAAAGTTTCGATTGAATGGACAGCTTGTACAGTGAACTATGCTTCATATCAATGTTTGGAAATTAAGAGATGAAGTATGATGTCATTAGTGTTCGTTTACAGTTTTATTCATATGATAGTTATATAAATTTTAAACGAGAAGAAAGGGAATCGCTTCAGTGAACATGCAACAAATTTGTTCTTGAAATAGAAAGGATTTATACCACAATCTAATTAAAGAAACGCTTTAATGACGTTTACTTCAAATGTAACTAAATTGCTGATATATTTATAAACAGTTTCGTTAAAAAGTAACAAATATCTTTTTCTAAAGAAGAAGTTGTTACATTGTTAAAAATTTGGTGCAAGTTTGAACAAGATTTTGATAGTGGAGTTACTGCAATAGCATAATATTGGATTAGCTGCTGTATGACACATTTTATCATAATTTATTTTTATCATTTTACCATGTATGGGATCTACGAAATAGTACTTCATTGAAGTATGATTTAAATTTCAGTTAAACCCCAAATTAGGCTTAATTTAAACGATAGTTTGATACTATAATGACTGCGTTGCATTTGACAACAGTTTTAACCAGTATCTCATCTTAACTTCCAAACATTAAAAAAAAAATAACTGACCAATAAGAGTAAACTAATTGCTGTAAATATTTAAAAGTTACAGGCATGCACAAAAATTAAAGTATCAAGTAACATTATTAAAGTATAGTAAAATTAGATAACTAATCATATTACTAGACGAGCAGTCGCCAAACATTTTTTACTACTAATCCCTTCAAAAAATTTTAAACTTTTTATCAATCCCCAGTTCGGGTTTGGTTTCGCCTGCTTACATTTGAACCAAGCATTTGTAAAGTGTTTTCAAGATAGTGGCAATTTTGTGCACGTGTAGTGTGTTTATATGTATAATGTGTGTTAGCGAACGAGAAGAGATAGATAGAGTTATTTGTTCGTAAGTGTTACTCTGTGTTATTATATGTCGCAATAAAACATTCAAGTTTTGGTATTTCTCCATACATACAATATTAACTGTAGTATAGCATGATGACGTCACAGTTGAATTGCGGCTGACACTTCCCTTTCTTTCTCTTTTACTATAAAATATGATTTTTAAATAACATTTTTTCGTTGACCTCTTTTAGTGTCCTTTCGAACCCTGGGGGTTGATGTAGACACATTGGAAATTCCTATATTAGATCTTCATTTATGTCTGGAATGTGCCTTATATTTTTTCTGTTAATTAATACAAACCGGACCTAATTATGACTTTTAGTATCTCTCGGTACACACTCTGTACTAAGGTGAATAATCTTTACATTAGTCTCTTCTTATACTATTAAATGTAATCAGATATATTCTCTGCCACCATTAAGTTTAAATTACTGCATACAATTTATATTAAATTTAATATATTATTGACCGCTTCCTTGATTATCTCGAGTTCGTACATATCACAATTAATTATTACCCCGAGAAAACTCGGGCGTAGCATAATTTTTTACTACGGTTTGCTTTATGACATTTTTACTCTGTCTGAAGTTAAAAAAGATAGAAAATATTATATTGTATAAAAAATTATAGATTATACTATACAATAATTATATATAATATTTGAATGGCAGTTTTTAAGTTTAATGATGTATAATTCAAATGATAAAATACGAAGATGTAATTGCAAAAAATATTACGTTGAGTAAAAAGTTTTCCATCAAAACATTTTGTTATTGTTAATTGATAAATGCACATGAAAGCATCAAAGCTAATGAGGGTAACAATCTACGTTCAAATCTAAACTTGTCTGCCAAAGTTTTGGCAACTTTTCAACCCTTCTGTGAAAAAAAGTAGTGAGCACGAATTCAGTAACATATTGACCTCATTTATGACCTTCTCGTTTGGACTAAAGATTTCGCCATCAAGCAGCGCCATCATATGTAGCTGCAGATGTGAATACAGATGGAAATCTGAAGCAGTCATGTTTGGGCTTTATGGTGTATGCTTCATCAAATCCCACTCTTGCTTATAGAGCGTCTACTCGGTCATCAAACTAACATGTGGCTGGGCTCAGGGCTCTCAAATGGTCCGCCAACTGAATATCAGAATTTTCTTAGAGAAATTTTCATTTTATATTTTTCTAGCAAACTGCCAATAAACCAGCCTTGGAAGTTCATTCTAGCGCAAATTCTGTTAAAACTTATCATGAAATTTTCTGTTAAAAATACTGATGTTCAGTTCGCGGACCATTTGGGAGCCCTGCTGGGCGTCATCTTGATGAAAGAGAACCATTTTCCTTCTGAAATACTTTCTTTTATTTTTGAGAATAGCATCACGAACTTTGATTAGCATGTTGCGGTATATTGCACTGCTCATAGTTAGTACGCTTTTCAGGCACTTCTTGTACAGAATTCAGCGACAATCCCACCAGATACAGTAAAGCACCTTCTTGTTAGTTAAGGCACTTCTTTCAACCGATCCTGCTGTATATCCAATTGCCGACCACTCTTTTTAAAGTCTTGTGTATCTGTAATAAACCCATTTTTCATCACAAGTCCCAATTCTGTCCAAAATGTTCTCTTTCTTTTGTTTCTCAGCAAAGCCAAACAACAGTTTTTTTTCTTGCAGTCTTCAGCAGTCAATTCACGATCCACCCAGCGGGTGAACTTAAACGCTAAATTTAAGCATTTCAGAGCATTAACTATTATTTTTGGTAAAAATTAAGCTCTAACGCAACAGTTTATGTTGAAACATTTTTGTCTTGATCAATGGTTTGCTTTAACTCCTCACAATAAATTTCAATAGGGCAGCCAGAACGTGGTTCATCTTCATTGTCAAATTTTTGATATTTAAACGTCTAAAACCAAACTTTGACTATATCGTAAGAAAGAGTATCGACGTCTAAACTTTCACACATTTGTCTGTAGCATTCATTCACACTGTATTTGTTACGGAACTCATAATACGTAATCGTTCTGATCTGATGACGTGATAGCTCAATTCAAACACTTTTTTGAAGGAAACGATAATAAATTTTGAACAAAAAAATTACAGAGTCATGTAGTTCTTATGTCCAGCTTTCGAATGCAAAAATTGGTTTGTGGAATGGCTAACAACCAAACAAATGATAGTGGTTGGCGCAAAGGTATCTCTTTTGGCGGAAAACATTTTACTCAATGTAATATGATGATTTTCCGCAAATAAAAAAAGTCGTAATAGAAGCAATTAAAAAAAAGTTAAAATAGCTATTTTAAAAAATAAGAATGCCAGATTTATGTGTAGTAGTACATGTACGCAGCTGCAGGATACATTCATAATAGCAATTAATTGTAATAAATATTTTTAATTCAATGGCAATGTTAGATTTAAGTATGATAATACCAGTATGTAATGACAGGATAAATAATATAAGTATGTAAGGACAGGATAAAATAACAGAAATGACGATTTACAGATCATAATAATGATGACAAGTAAATACATTTTAATTCAGTTCTTGGCGAGTTTTCTTTAAAGTGTCAAAATCACGTTTACGAAAATATTATTTCACCATACTTTTTTCCGTGCTGCAGAATGTGAATATGTCTTAGAAGTGACTGAAGCTCAATGCTAAACCGCAAAACGATTGGGTTGTACTGTTGGTATAATTGGATACCAAATTCAGTTAAATCTGGGTGGGTCAGCAAAAGAGATCAGAATTTTAACCTTCCTACCCTGTTCAAATTTTACTCAATCTTGATTAAAAACATTTCACACCAGAATTGTTATTTAAAGCATTTTAATATATTTAATTGGCTTCTTTCTCTGAATCTATTATTTAACTTTCTTTAAGAAAAAACTTCTGGTGCGAATCATATAAAACAAATTATAGATATGGGTTGATTAGACCCATTCAGAGTAGGAAGGTTAAACGGAAAAATAATTTAGTAGTACATAAAATAATGTAAATCACGAAACTCTTCTGCGATTTTTAACCACTTAATGGTCGCATTAAATTACGGTTTAAAAATTCAAATTCATTATTGCCACCACTTTTTTGTTAGAAAAATATTCACCTTATTTAATGAACAGGAAAATGATACCAGGGTGAAACCAATTACACTATTTTATAAAACTGGTGGGAATCAAGCAATTCCGAATAAAAGACGTGAAACTTGCAGCCCGTGAATGTCTCGGGAGCGACGATTAAGTGGTTAAAAACTTTACTAAAAATTAGAGACTTTTTGAATTTGAGCACCATGCAATCATGCTTCTTGTAGACCGTAAAGAGACCAGGGAATGTGTGGGCTGAGGCCCGTCCTTTGCATATACTGTAACTTATTGAGCCTTATTTAACGCCTACCTCCCTAAACTTCATAATTTTTCAATAATAACATCATAATTACACTTAATTTTTTGACTTTTTAATGACACGTTTTATGATACAAAGAGGAAAGGCTTGACGTTTACTTCTGTCTGTATTTAAGGATCATTAAAAAGTACACAAGATAATACAAGCTGTGAATTAGCCTCACAAAAAATATTAAAGCTCCCTCTGATTTAGCCGAATGGTTACGGCCCTGGCATCTTGTGTCCATGACTTAATCAGGTTCCGAATAGTAAAAAAGTCAACTTTATCTGCTGATGATGCTATAGAACAAAGACCATTTATATATTGCTGTTTAATGTAATTCTGTATGCATTATCGTAATAAAATTCATGTCACCATGTCTAAATTACGAATTCGAATGATCGTAGTACAAGACATGTTAAAATTTATATATTTTTGTACGCTTAATATTTTGATATACTGATAATAATAATAACTTTAATATACTGAAACGTTTAATAAATTATTTGCACTTATGAAATAAAAATGGCTTATTTTGAAATAAACTTTCAAAGGAATGCATAGACTAATGAACACTTAAATACCTTCACATTTTTAAATCAATCTCAATTAAGACTACTTCACAGACTTTACGTTCCATACTTCACTGCATTTGTTTATTTCCGAAATAGCCTTAAGTTATTTTGCTTTATGTTCTGTGTTAGCTTCTTAAAGATCCGGTAAAACAGCTTGTTTAATGATTTTGCTATATGTATGTTATGGAATTTAAAAGCAAAAAATGTGAGATTTACATTTCACTTAGAAAGATTAGTGAAATTTGCTAGTTTTCCTTTTCTTAAATTATTATTGAATTAAGAGATGGTTAATGGGTTGGACAGGAATAAAAAATATTTAGTGTTATTTGTAAATATTTATTCTTGGGTTATGTCGAAAGCCTAATATAAAACATATAAAAAATAATTCTTAGTAGGTTTCTGCGATAATTCTAAGAAAAACGCTGATTCAATTAAGTTTCTTCGAAATTTTTAAAGAAGATACTCTCTTTAGAAAATAGTGGTGTTCAAAAAACGAAGTGGGAGCCGTGCTATCACTTCCCAAGCAAGACGATATTTCAGAAATAATTAAGAGCATTTATTTTAACTCTAGTTACATTATAGTCATATTTCATTACGTTAATTCGTGCAATAAAAATCGATGAAACTACTTACTCTTAATTACCATTCGTTAAAAGTGATCAGAATGTTAGAATAAAAGTCATTCACGTTTACATTTCGATATCGAAAAATGTTGTTTTCCAAGTAAACATATTTTTCTCTATTGTCTCCGATACATAAAAGTTTCCGATATGGAAATAGTATCGATAGTATTGAAAAACATGGCCTAATGCCTAATGAAATCTAAAATACCGTAATTTCCGGCGTATAATCCGCGGAACAAACAATTCTTTTTGGAAATCTTAGAGATTCTTTAAGAAATCTTATCTAGTGATTGAAGACAAATATTTACGGCGATCTCATAAGTTACATTTCGTTTTAAAAAGTTTCTGGGTCTAAAAAATGATTGTTTGATCCACGGATTATACGCCGGAAATTACGGTACATCAGTTGACAAATTGTCTGGTGACTCTGTTTCAAAAAATTTTCGGATGTTGAGTAGCTCCACCCCAATTAATGTCTTTAAATGAATTTTAATCATTTTAATTTATATATTGTTTAATATTTATACCGATATTACCCAACGCCAATTTTCCGCATTTAAATAGAATATACGGGTCAGACGAGGAATTTTTTACAAGAAAATACTAATTGTCGGAAAACTTTAAGATAACATTAAAAAGCGGCTTTTGTTGAAAGAGATCAACCTCAGATGTGCAATGTAAAAACAAAAAATAAATAAACAAAAATATGGAAATGCAAACGAGGTATAAAAAAAAATAAGGTTGACATTGAGCGGATGTTTTTGCATTAGTGAACTCTTGAAATAAAAAGGAGCCATGATATTCAAAATCAAAACTATCCTCATTCTTTTACAAGAGATAAACTGTTCGTTTTTTTTTTTTTTTTTTTTTTTTTTTTTTTTTTTTTTTTTAAATAAAAAGGGTTTTGTGAAACTATCAACTAGTTTCAGTTGTTTAAGTGCGCGAAAAACATATTCAACGACACATACAAACGAAAAGGGGGGTGGGGGAGGAAGAAAAACAAAACGTTTTATTCTTTACCATTAAAAGGGGAAAAAATTCATAACTCTTAAGTTAATTTGCCGATTTTTTTTTCAAATTTTCAGCATATTGCAATAACAGTAAATTAGGCTGTGTGACAAATTTTTATTAAAATATAATAAGTTATTACAAAATTTGAGCATCTTTTACAAGTGTCCAGCACAGAAGAACCTCAAAGAAAGCGTAGGAAACTATCCATCGTTTGTTTTTGTTTATCGAACTCAGCGAAATCGAAACTTGAATGTTTATACAATAATCATATTGTCATCTGCTGTGGATGGGTAATATGTTTTGCCAAGCAGAAAGACACCATCCATAGAGTTTTAGCGATCTTTTAAAATGAAAAGTATTTCCCATCATAATTTGAGAAAAAATGTAAATTTTTTTTCAAAAACCCGTACGCAAAACGGGTAAAAATACTAGTATCCAATAAACTCTAAAACTAAGGTAAATCACAATGAAAAAAGAAAAAACTTCCGCTTTAAGTAAAATTTCTGTTTAAAATAAATGACATAATAGAATTACCATACATGTAAATTATTAATGTTATTAATAAAAAATGTAAAATAATATGTGATTTAATATAATTATTTATTAACTAGAAGATAGCCCGTCAAAATGACGTGTTTGCATTTTTAAAAGGATGATAAAAAAATTACAACTGTGGTCAATCAGCCACTGTAGGCTTAAACAATTTTTAAAAAATACAGCGATTAAACACGCGGAAAAAAATCTTTATAAAAAAGGAAATTTTAACAGAAATTTGCATTTAAAACTATAACAAACTGTCTGGTGGATGGGGGGGGGGGGGATTGTAATGAACAAATCGTAAATACATAAATTTTAAAAGAATAAAGTAACGCAAAAAATCAATTATAAAAGATTATATTGTGAAACTACAGCCAAAAAATATATAAAAATACTGAGAGAAAATAATAAAAGTAGCTAAAATGTATAAAAAAATTTCCTATTTTGGACTATTTTTTAGCTAATACTTAACAAAAACACTCTATAAGATCGGAAACAAATGAAAATAACAAAGAGTAAACAGCGCGTGTTCGTGAGACACACGTGCTGCGCGCGCGAGCTCAGGGATTTTTGCTTCCGAGTACTAAATCCGCTGTAATATTCACTCCATGTAACTGTCTCCTGAACACGCGCGCTCAGCGCGCATAGCTCCCGAACGCACCCAATCATTCCTGAGTCGTGATATTACAATGGAGTCATTCTAAAGATTCATTCACGGAATTTGTCATTCTTAAATGGCAACAGTATTAACTTGTTTACATTGTTTGTTCTTTTTCGTAATTGCTGGTTGTTTTATTTAGAACTTAAACATTATAATTAAATAGTTTTTGTAGGTTTTAAAGAAAATGCGTAATGAATAAATCTTTTGCATGTATAATTTCATAAGTTGAACAATTAAAATATTTGTGAACGGCTCGGAATATTTAAGCCTAACGTGGACGCAATTGCAATAAGTTTCTTTTTCTCGTGGATGGGTTGACCCCGGAATCGTCGTACACGGAGGCGTTTTATATATATAATGCTATTAATGAATGAAAAACAAACATACAAGAAATATCGATTAATTGTGCTCATATTCTTGAAAATATGTCAATCAATTCTGCATTCCGGCAGCAATAACTGTACACAAGCTCACAGGAAAACAACAGTCAGCCACCGATATGGAGTCAACAAGTGATTGTATCGGAAATGCCCAATCCTCGAACGAGTGTTTCAACTTCGATGCTCGAACGAACTCCGATAAATAAAGTGGTACATCAGAATAGTAGACTGTTCGCCCATATTCCGGTATGTGCGCGACACCAGCGTAAATAATAGACTTCTCGCCCATATTCCGGTGTGTGCGCGACACCGGCTCAAAACCGGAAGTATCACGCAAGTGCCGATTACAGCGCGAACATTTGCAAAAGTAAACAACTTTTGCGCCGACAGAGGTAGATTCGAAATTCCGTAACTCCGTAATTCCGAAAGTAGGATGAAATACCGTTTGAAACGATATATCGGAAGGATTGAAATCTCAATATCGTTACCGCGGTCTTAAAGAAATATCGATATATAACGATATTACGGTATATCGCCCAGCCCTACCTGTAAGATCACGAATGATGCAATTTTAAACTACTAAAAATAAACTCATGTGATTATTTTGGTCAGAAAAGAATATCGAAGAAACATGAAAGATTTTTTTGTTGTTGTTTCATAGAATAATCCGTTAAAGAAAACTCAACGAGATGTAAAATTTGGAATGATCGTGTGGTTATTAGACTTTTTAAAATTTTACAAAGCCCCTCGCCAGGCCATAGACTGGTGGTAGTCCAAGGGCCCGATTCATTCTTCAAAACAAACTGAAAAGTGCTTCTTCACATACTTTTATTTAAAATAAATACATTGTAGTTTAAAGTATATAAGTTTCCCGCCCTCCTCCCTCTCCCAAACGAAAAATGCTAAACTACTGTTTTGACCACCCGGAAGAATCTTTTGTATAATAAATGTCGCTAAAAAGAAGTTTTATTTACGATAAACACATTCTACAAAAACACAAGTCTAAAATATGTCACAGTTGAGTGCATTAATTTGAAACCGCGAGTACGCTGACCGGCTGATTTGCATTAACGGAAAACGAACCCTGACAAAACCTCATTGTGATGATCACCTAATAAGAATTTGTTGGTCATTGTAAAACAATAGATAGTTTGCGAGGTTTGTATCACTTTCTATAATACAGAATAACGCTATGCAAAGGTTGAAAGACCTCATACGAAGTTTGCTCAAGGCTGCCCATCGTAATTATAGCATGAGGCAAAATCCTGTCTCTCTAAATTTCTGAAATTTAGATCTTTGTTCATTAATATATTCATAGGGATGTGCAACATGTATTAGGGGAACGAATACATTTCAAAAGGCTTTAATTACGAATTTAAAAAGCTAGTGTACAAATCATTTAATACAAATTTGCCGCAAAATTCACTTGCAAAAAAGTAAAACATTCTTATAACAACATCAAAACAAACCGATCATTCAAGCATAGTCAAATTTATCTCTTTTTTATCATCTATTTACACGATTTTACGTTATGGACTTAAAGGGATTTAAAATTTATTTGTACACATAATATATAGAAACAAATTAAGAAAATACAAATTTTATGATTATGTTAGATTTTTAAGCTTTTACAAAGTTAGATTTTTAAATCTAAATCAGGTCTCACAGGCTTCTGCTTTTTTTTACTTTTTGTAATTAAACTTTTAATTTTCTGTTTATCTGTCGCGATTAGTTACTTTTTTTGGCTAGCTGCATTTGTACAATAGCGATTGCCTCTTCGTCCCTCTTCTCACATACACTTCTTGCAACATATAAGATAGATGTGCCAGTAATAGGTACCCTTAAGGAATTTCTTTTAAAATTATTTTTATTAATAGTTATGATTATTATATTCCAATTTTTTCAATATTATATTAATCTATTAACAATATTTAACAATTCTTATAGTTTCTTTTCCCAATATGAATTAAAATTTAATTTTATATAATAGAAATAATTCAAAACACCCAACAGCCAATAATGTACACCCTCTAGTCTAGTAATATACATCCCGTAAAAGTATAAATATAATTGTTTTTATGATTGAATTTAGAACCAGAATTTAATGAAAACATATTAGGGCATTTCCATGCGAACTTGTTTGTCTGTTACATACTATGATTTTTGGCCACCAGTATTTTAAAGTGAGAAAATGAGACTTAGTTTATCGAAGATATATCATCAATTGAATAAGGCGAAGCAAACTTTTCGAAAATAACGATGGCCAACAAGCATATCGATTTTCAGTTGTGTAACAGACTAACAAATTCGCATGGAAATGCCCATTAATGAAATAAAATAGTTATTTTCAAATAAATTTAAGAACTAGGATACCAATAATTAATAAAATATTTGCGATAATAACCCACTGTTTGGATCAATTATTGTAAGTATCAGAATATAGATATTTTAATTATTTTGGTGGATAGATTAAAATATTAAATACAAGGCAATAAAAGCTATCAAATTATTGAGACAGTGGGGGATTTTTAAAAGGTAATAAGGTGGTGTGGGGTAATAACGCCAGGCGGGGTAATAACGCCAAGTGCTAATGTTTTGCATAATTATGAAATAATCTGGTAAATGACACCCATGTGCTCTGCGCAGAAGGGTTTTGAGTCATATAAATCGCAAAAAACAGCTTCAAGTTAATTTGTTTCATTTTAGGTCTTATTGTTTTTACAAGGAACTAAAATTAACGCTTGATCTAAAATTTGCGAGATACGTTTTTTGATGTGAAGACTATTTTTTTTATCCGGAAATATTTTGTTAATTACATAAATTTTTAGTACATTTCGTGGACTTTCAAAATGTTGTTGAAGATTTTGGATATCTTCTCGAGATAATTTGTAATTTAAAATGTACAGCGCAATAACTATAACGGGGTAATAACGCCAATCCTTGGCATTAATATCCCGGTTGATTCCCTACAGTGGCCGAGCTACATCCTAAATACTAATTCAAATAAACACAGTTAAAACTGTGCAATGTTTCTAATAATTCTATTTAAGCGGTCCTTTTTAAGCAAAAAGAAGCTCACAGTCTGATATTCTTTTGCCTCATCATTCCCCCCTCCACACCACACCTTTATTTTTCTTATACTTTCACAAAAAATTGAACATTTTCAATAGCTTAGAATGCAATTTGTTAATTTCTACGTTTTTAGAGTTTGTATTTTTAGAATTGGGCAATTTACATGCAATTATTCCATCTTATTTCATAGTTTTGTTTGCATGGCGTTATTACCCATATAGGTGGGTAATAACGCCAAATAGCATTGGTCAAGAAATCACGCCATTACGTTTTATGAATACATATCTGTTAAATTATTTTTTTTATATAGATAGTCAATGAGTTGCTGTATCGAATCATATATTTGTTTGAAAAATACAAACTAAAACTTAGCCGTGAAAATTGGTCGAACCTTAACGTGGCGTTATTACCCCAGGGTACCTTATTTTAAAATGAAAAGTTTTGGAATATTAGTGTACAGTTTTGTTTCACTATTTGTAACAATTAATCTTTCAGAGACTACTTGATGTATCATTTATAATGATCAATAATAGAAATATGAAAGAAATGATATTGTGAATTGAATATTTTAAATACTAAATAAAATAATTTCAAAATAAAACTATAGAATTGAAGTTTGAGGCCACTGATCAGCAGATTTATTAGTTTCAGGATTACTATAACTTTCATTAATATACATTTTTTTTGTCAGAGGTGAATAAGGAAGCATTTAAGACAGAAAATATAGATTTATAATGGCTTCGGCAACTTAATTGTATTTATATAAATGGGGAGGGATTAAGCCACTCTTTGACTGCGCCCTTAAACAATATTTTTCCTTCCTGACTGTTTTGATTGCCAGATTATAAAATATGTAAGGCAGAGTTATATTACATAAAAAAAAGGAATAAAATATTAAAATTTTTTTAACCCAATAAAATAACTTAAATGCAGCTGTTATTAAAGAATAGTATTATTACATATTGGTAAGTGTAGTTTAAAAGTTAAATTCGATTATTTAAGTTTTCAGTTAAGTCAAAATGTTTCATGCAATATAAATATTACTAAAATTACATTTTTAGGAATGTCTACATGGGGTGTCTATTGCTGGAAAATGGCTAATTAAACATCCTAGTAATGGGCATCCCCTTCTTAAAAGCTTTAAAAAAAATGAAATTTTGTAAATGGCCATTAATATATTAAATTCAAAGTTTTCTATTGCTACTCAAACAGAAAAATTCAAATTTTTGCAAGAAAATAAAGAATATATAAATTTATTAAATTAAGCCAGCTCTTAGCATCTTCATTAATATTTCACTGAAAAACAGCGGAACTTTGAAACATTATTTTCTGATTCCTGACTGATTTTATTAAGAATGTCAACAATAACCCAGGTTTATAAAATATGCAAGGGAAAATAAAAAAATAATCTAAGCTGAGTATTTATTAGTTATTTTTTTGTGAATCAAAAACACCAAGTGAACTCTATTAACCTGAAAAAAGCTTGTCATAACTTTAATAATAATAATAATGTCACATATTTTAATTTATCAAAGAATTAATTATCTGTCACAAATAATTCTTTTACCCTTAAATGCTGTGTGTTACCTTTGAGCAAAACACGTAATTTAATCTCCCAAAACACTATTAGAATAACATTGAAACTCTTATGTCTCATGTTGCCAATAAAATACATATTTAAAATATTATTAAATCAATTGTAAACATGTATATAGAAGTATGAATCCTTTTTAAGTTGTAAGTCCAAGAAACAAAGTTAAAAATACGCAAATTGCAAAGACTTCCAAAGCGTTTTCTCTCAATTTCAATTTATAACTGAGTTCTAATAATGCTTCATTCGCTACCATTAGTGCTCAAAGCCATCTGCAAATCTAATGTCATCAGTGTTTCGTATTTCTTACAATATCTCACAGATTTACATTTTTAATTTGGTATGTGACCCCTTCATTCACAATGCTCAATTTTTAATTAAGCAAAACTCATTTAATTTTAAAAATACAGTTATACTTTTTTTTCTTTTTGCAATAATCTTGCCAAAAATGAAGAAATTTTCTAAATGCCCAGTTCTTTTTTTTCCACGCGGGTCGTATACGAATTTAAAAAAATACAACTTTTTGAAAATCAATACCAGGAACAATTTCTTTAGCATAGTATTATTTTTCACCTTAATTAAAAAAATCTTATATTGCCGATCACTTACAGGTAAGAAATCAAAGAACATTTTCAGCTTTTTGGGACATAATGTATAAATATGCAAAACCTTGGTTATGTGAATCTTCTTTCTTAAATATTTCATATTGAATTACCCCTTTATTGAAAAATATCATGTGAATCACATACTGATATGCATTACTCCTGAAAATTATATGGCCACAAATTACCGCAAACAATATGCATGAAATGTTTGAAAATTTACATGACTGTTTGGAATAAAATCATTCATAGTAAAGACTGCGCGTATGGTTATATATCAACAAGATTACATATTAAAATGTTAAAGTTTATAATGTTGTTGAGAATTTCAGGATTTTTTCCTAAACTCTTTAAATTATGAACATTCAAAATCTTAGAAAAAATCCACAAAATTCTCTGACACTATGCACGTCAAAATTATAATTCATAGTTCTTTTACCGCTTTATTTTTTTTGAGATTTCTCAGTCAAAAAAATCTTTTATAAATTACAATTCTCTAAATTTATGGGACCGTGCATACGTATAAAAAAATCAGCTTTTGGCAGTCGCCATTTCAGTGACAGTGATCAGCCCTAGTATTCAGAAGAAAGCGATGTAAGTGTAACGGTATAACATTTAAATCATTTGGGGGACGCTATATGAGGAGCCCAGAAGCCAAGGGGTATAAGTGACAAAATTCGAAAAAAATGAGTTAAGTGCACAGACTATCTGGAAATAAGTCTATTTATTTGTAGGTAAGAAGTTATGAATGATTTTTTAATTATATACTGCGTTTTAGGGGTCATTTACTTAACCTCTTTCCCAAAACTGTGAAACGCGTGGAGGCCAAAGGGTATAAGTACAGTTGGATTGGTTAACGTCTACAGAAGAAGCCCAACCAACGACATACAAGGCCATTTGCTTTTTTAAACATTACATAAATGCATTTTAACTCTTAACATGTAAGAAAATCATGCGTTAAGTGTAGATTATGAAACACTTTCCAACACATTCTGAAATCTTTAAAAATCTTTGCTATTTAGGGTAATGGAGTGTTATTGTCCATAGCCAAATATGTATTCTAATAATTTTGAACATCCCCATGTTTTATCTGTCTGTTGATATATACTGTATAATGGGGAAATTTAGTTTAGCAAGAAAACGCATAACAGATTGGAATTTCTCTTTCTGCAGTTTATACTAATAGATGGAAACACACTCGTATACTTTTGTTTATCCTGTAGTTTACCTTGAACCTTTATTATACGCCAGTATTTAGCTAAAATTTAGTTGAAACTAAAACACTCTTAAGACTGCTGAAATCACATTTCCAGAAATTATCATCCATAGATGACCATGTATAAAATTTTGTGTGTGATCCTGTATATAATTTTATCTATATTTTACAAGCATTTATAGTAAAGTGAATGCAGTTCAGCATAGAAATATATGACTTATTTAAAAGCAATCTTTAAGTAAATTACGCTCATATTCAAAAACATTTACGAAATCTTCTGTAGAGCCCTGTATATGAAATATAGCTTTTATATGAACTATAGCATATATATTAATATGTATAAATTTAGTGAAACTTAAAAGCGCAAATCATAATTAAAAAGTCATTTCGTCCATCCATCAATCATCATCGATAATATAACCGTACTTCGGATAGAATATACTAGTTGAAATCGTTTTTGTGTCCCTGTAAATACAGTGTATTTCGTATTATGTGCGAAATAACTTATATTAAGCCTCAGCAATGTACACCAATTTTATTATACATGAAAATTGTAATATAATTAAAATATGTTGTAAAACATTCCCTCTTTATCATTAGGTAATGTAAATCTTTTGTGTAGCCCTGTAAATAAAAAAATCCATTCGTTTCACCTAATATTTTACAGAATGTTTATTTTAATGCAATTCGTAAATGCATATAAACTGAAATATGTGACAAGGTCTTTGTTACATCTTTAAAATTAATTTGAAACAATTTTTCCCATAACCCATAATGCAACGGAAAATTTTTGATTGTCCCTGTAAATAAACTAATAGTGTTAGAAACTTCATTTGCAATAGGTTGAGGTAAACGTGAATAATTCCCAAAAATTTCAGGGTAATCCGAAAATATTTACTAGAGTTAGAGCGCTGACTGACAAATTAAAATCATATTCACTTTTCAAGTTTGTTGGAAAGTGTTAAAAAATATAAAACTTCAATGTTTCGAAATTTATAATAAAATTTTAAAACTTATATTAGAACAAAATATTTTTCTTTCATTCTTTTATATCAACATCGTTCATTTTTTTTTCGAAAAATACATTTTTTATTGCATAATTTTTCTTGTTTTAGAATTTATATTAAAACAAAATTTTGTCTTTTCATTTATTTGTAACAACATTTTTCTTAATTTTTCATAAATACAATTTTTTCTTTCATAATTTTTCATTTCTTGTGCTCATTCGGCACTTGTACCCTTTAGCTTCAAAGCGCTTTTCATTACTGCTTGGAAGCCAAGGGGTACAAGTGCCGAATGATGATAAATATTGCTTAGTTATACATAAAAAGAAAAATTGTACTCCACTTTTTTTAAACAGTTATTGAAATAAGAGATCAAAGATCATTAAGATATAATCAAAAGTTTCATATCTCAATTCGTTCAATTACAATTGATTTTAACTTTAAACTCAATTTACTCGAAATCTAAATTTTGTCACTTGTACCCCTTGGCTTCTAGGGTCCTCATATATATTTAATTTTTTTTATTTAACTAGTTTCAACTAATATTTTAATTAATTTCATTTTTAAATCAAACTGATATTTAATAAATAATCGTATGTTTTCCATGCAATTTAGCTGTATGTTTGCTTCATTATCTATAGAAGCAAATTGAATGCAGTTTTCCACTCCAACTTAGAGACAAATTGCACATGTTAGTTCCTCAATTTTTACTTGAAATATTTGATTGAGAGAATTATATCAACCAGGAACCTTGAAATGGACTGTTGTAAATAAGAATAAACTCATAAAATTTATAATTTTGTGTAGTCTATTTTTCTGTTCCCATTCCACACAAAATAGAATTTAGTCTTTGAAAGTTCAAAGTTCAAAATGCTTTTCTCTTAAAATTATCTAAAAATTACTGTACCAGTGACAGAAGCGGCATTGGGTAGGGTAACCCAATTTTACCGGGCCTGATCACATCAGCGCTTATGGTTGTGTCCTGCTGACTCTAATTTCATTGCTGATTGAATTCGATTGAAGTTCACATTCATTGTTTCAGTTTCGATTGACCCGATTTCCCCCCCAAAGTCTAGAATACATTTTTCAGCTAAAAAAAGCTATTAATTTGAAAACTAATGAGTATAAAAATGTTCGTTTTTCAATATAAAAGTTAAAATTCATTCGAGATATAATTTCAGAATATCTTTCTATAATTATATTAAAATTTTAGATTAATTTACTTTCATTTTGGTTTCAAGTCAGAGTGTAGTGGCGCTCGGGTCGGTATAATCCGAGTCGTGCAGGACCCCGAGGTAGTCTCTTTCTTCCCAAGTAGGACCTTGGGATTTTCCCCCCAGTCTTGTGTCATTGCTTGAAGGTTCCGAATTACGGTGCAGCTACATTTTTCTAGGACACAAAAAAGAATGTGGTCTATGTTTGTCCCAGAATTTCGCAGTTACAAGTTAATTTATTTAGACACGAATGAACTGTATATAAAAATAATCTATTCTTTTATATAACAGTTCCATCAAGATCATGGCTGTTTTTTGGTTTATAAACAACATTAGGATGCAGAATGCATTGCGGTTTATTGTCAGCACGAAACAATTGGCGTAAGTAAAGCTTTCGTCCTCAGTGATGGCTTTTGATCGCCTTTCGTGAAGGTGCTGCATGTCATTAGAATTTGCGATTAAAAAAATATATATACAGTTCAATATTGAAAAATTTTCAAGATTCAATAAAATCTATGATACATAGAAATGCTAGATATTTTAAGAGCTTTTTTCTGCTTATTATATTTCTTTGATATTTAAATGATTTTGTCAGATATCAATTTTTTTATTCATAGGACAATAAATAAATAAATAAATAAAATAAAATAAAATTAATAAATACATAAATAAAAAAATATTTTTCCAGTCAGTGGGATTGAGGATGTTAGGGAAAAAAGTTATTGATCATTTTTGGTATATTTTTTTGGTATTTGATAAAATAGGCATAAGTCATTTTCGTCTGTATCTTAGCCCTTTGTATTACCGTGTTGCATATAAACAAAAGTTAGTGTTACTTATACGATAGGCTTTAAAAGATAATTTTATTTATTGCAGCTATCTTCCAACAAAACAGTAAATCTAAATTGTTTTTAGACTTCTCAACAGACAGGGATAATGAGTTAATGTTTTACACCAAAGGTTTTTTTAATCACTTGAGCAGTTTCCAATCGTTATTGATAAAATGAACTTCGTAAATTTTGTAAAATAAAAAGGAATTTTTTGCAATAATAAATTCGTATATAGTAAATTCTGTTTAAAGCGTAATCGATTGAGACCGAGAAAATTTTCCGTAGTAGACAATATTTCGCCTTAACCCTTTCCGGCACAGATAAATTCTGTTCGAAAAATGGGAAATTATTGACTAACACCGGAATTTACAAACGACTTTTTTAGAAATTAAAAACTCCTTAATGTAAGCTTTTATTGTAATAGCAAAATTTTATTAAAATATTCTTAGTGCCATTTGCAAGTTTGAAATTAAAATTAGGTGTGTCTGGTATGGGACCACTGTGCAGGAAAAAGTTAAACAAATTTAAAAATCTTCCCCAGTTATAAATTTTCCGTCTTACATAGAGCCTGCCTTATAAAGAGTTTACTGTACTTTAAAATTATGCATTAGAAAATTTAAAATATTTATGAGAAATATGCATGCTTTTGTTTATTGCAGATGTGAAAAAAAATACCCTGTTAGTTACTATACACAGTCGTGACTAAAATAGGCATGAAAGGAATACTAATCTTGCAAGAAAATATCTTGCTGTCAGGAGAATGAAATTAAATGTCACAATAAAGAAAAGACGGTCTTACTTATGATAGTGAGCTCAAATTACTCTGCTCTTTCATCTAAGCTAAATATACCGGCAGAACAACAGCATCAATTTAATCCTTAAGTGCCTAGAGATGTAGATCTGCATCACTTTTTATGTAATTTAATTAAGTTCTTGGTAACCACTATATTTATATGGAAATAATAATCCTTGCAAAAATATGCTACTGAATAAAGTTAAAAACCTATCTTAAAATTTCTGATTTCTAATCCTTAATATAAGAACAAAAGATACACTTATAAAAGAATAATTCATTCATTTAAGGGTTAAAGCAATATTATAGTTATCCATAATCACAACAACTCTTTCTACTGGAGTTTTTCTATATTAGTGAGAGTCTTTTAGTGAGAGAGATTAGTGAGAGAAAATCACTGATCACTGCTTTTTACTTTTACGAAATTGCTTATGAAAACCCTTAATATGTATCAATTTTATTTATTGCAAAGGACATTTTCCTGTAGTATTTAGATTATTGGAAATAAGTCCCAAGACTTGCGGTTTGAAAAGCTGCAGCTTTATCACTGTGTGTAGAAATATCTGATTGTCTCTATTCATTTTGCGCTTATCCTTCGAGTTCTTGCAACTTCATTTCTCGTTTTGATTTCTCTTATCGTATTTTTTCCTCGTACGGAAACCTTATATTATTAGAATTTTTTACTCCAATATTGTCGAGAAAATTAACATAAAAAATAAAGATGGAATTGTGTTATGTTTAAATCTTAGATGCTAATTTTCCCGATTTGCAAAAGAAATGTCGAAATTACATAAACTCAAAAAAATCTTCAGCCATTAACAATATTGTGTACAACCAAGAATTTTTAAGCTAAAAATGAATTTATGCATGCTTTTACATAAACAAAATGATACCTGAATGCATAATATCCTTTCTAAAATGAAGAACACAGTCGTGACTAAAATGAGCAAGAAAAGAACACTAATCTTGCCAAAAAATATCCTGCAGCCAGGAGATTAAAACAAAATGTCACAATAGAGAAGAGACGATCTATGATACTTATGCAAGCGAGTTCAAATAATTCTGTTCTTTCTTCTAAGCTAAAGCAAATCGGGGAGGACAACAAACAGCATCTTAAAGATGAGCTAAGAGCTCTTTATACTTCTTTTTCCGGTATGTGACTTGGAGGGGAATTTTTTGAGTTGCCGTTAGCTATGACAGAAAACTCGTCAAGAATTTCGATTGTGTTCATGATCTTTATACGTTTTGAATAAAATTATAGTGTCTGCCAATGAGTTATGCTTTTAAAGCAAAGGAGGCTTGTTCCTTGTATTTCATATAGATACAAATGGATTTAAAATAAAGTGCTCCGTTACATTAGAAATGTTGGCTATTTTAAGCAACATTTCAAACTGTAAAACAATTCAAATAAGAAAAAAGAAATTTAGATATTTTTTTCAACATTTTTATTTTTAAAATCCACAATTTTCTTAAACACTTAGCATACTGAAGATTATACTAAAGTATTATAAAATTATTTCGCACCATAATTTTTATTTAAGCCACATAATTTTATTATTTAATTTATTTTTGAGCGATTTGTACTTTATTTATTTTCTGAAGAAATTTCTGGTTTAAATCAAAACTGGTACCGAAATGTTGGTATATTTAATGATAAGTATGGTATAAAATATTTATTACAGTTGTCTAAATAAAGCATGCATTTTATTTTGATTGCTAATACGGTTTTTCTTTTATAAAATTTCCATTTATTCCAGGAAAAAGGAAAAGGATTTCTCATACGACTATTTATTTTTTATTAGAATTTAATAAGATCTAAATGTTTTATTTTTAATTGTAATGGATTTGCCATTATGAATCTTCCCAAGAAAGATTTTGCTATTTTTGTAACCTTCCTACACTTCTTTCTCACACATTCTCCTATGAAATACCCTGATAGGAAAAGACGGGTTCATTACATTGATACAGGTGACAAGGTAGAGACACTTGTTTTCCAAAAATATTTAAGTATGCTTTATCCTAATAGAAATGAATAAAAAAAATATTGCCCAGTTAAACTGATGACATAGAGCTCAAAGGCTATGCACATTAATTGTATATTATAGCCTCATATAATAATGCCCTTTGAAAAACAAATTAAGGAAGGAAATAGCCCCCATTCACCTTCTTAATACTTATCCTATGAGCACCCATCACTAATCACCGGGGCGCCTGATCAGAATGAACTATATCTAAGACTTGAACGAAATCTGATTACTTTGCATGAAAAACCCATTTACCCATAGGGGAAATGGGAAATTTAAAACGGGAATTTAAAACCCATAGGGGAGGGGCATTAGCCCCCGTTCCCGTTCTTATACTTATCGAATGAACTCTCAAAACTAATCAAGGAAGCGCCTTATCATAATAAACCAATATCCAAAATTTCAAACGAATCGGATATTTTTAGCATGAGTTATCGCATTACGCACGTACGCACGAACTTGCGTACATACCGAATGTCCCAAAAATGACTGATGGATTTTAAAGTTCAATAACTTGCAAACGGTGACAGCTATTTAAAAATTTTTTGCATGAGGGTTATGTATAATGTCAGGAGTTTTTTTACTGTAATTTTTTATTTTAGTTTGAATTTCAAACAATAGATGGCACTGACGGCAATTGAAGCCCAGATTGACGCCGAAACTGACCACACTCAGCACTGATCACCTGGCCTTCAATCGCTGTCAGCGCCATCTGTTGTTTAAAATTCGAACTAAAATAAAAAATTACTGTAAAAAAACTCCTGACATTATACATAACCCTCCTGCAATTTTTTTTAAATAGCTGTCACCGTTTGCAAGTTATTGAATTTTAAAATCCATCAGTCATTTTTGGGACACCCGGTACATACAGAACGGTTGGGCACATAAGCTCTCAAGCTTTGATAACCTATGAGCTAAAAACTGAATGCCGGATTAAAATGCATAAGATGTCGTTTATTTTATTAAATTGCATTCAGACTTATTTTCTTATTCGACAGATAACTAATTCCCAAACAGTTAATTATAGAAGTTTAATTCCAATTACAAAATGTGTATTTAAAAATCGCTATATTGTGCTTCATGATCCATTTGCATCAAAACGGTTGTTTTTCACTTAAATTTATGAAATTCAAATTTTAATACGGTCACTCGAACTTATAAGTTATATTAAAAATTTTTTACTCCAAGTTCTAAAATGTAAAACAGCAAAAAGTCCGTTTTCCCAATTACCAAGACCTAACAATTTACTATATGATTTTTGAATATAATGCATTTTCAGGCATAAAAAGAGTTTTTTGCGTATTTAACGCCAGAAAAAATTGAAAATTTATAAAATCCAAGGTTTTGGTAGTAGAATGGGATCGTTATTGCTTTAATTGTTATAGCACAGGGAAAGTTATTCAAAATATAAATTTTAGTACTAAAGGACCATCTGAATATTTAAACTTTGCAACTCTTCAAAAAATAACCATTTGGATGTAAATCGCTACATGAAAAATTTGAAATTTTTTTGTAAATCAGATTCTACTTCTAAAATTAACGGTTTAAGGATTAGTTATTGCTCAACGAGAAAATATGACATCCTGTGTAATTTTATTTTTAAGAAATAGAATGTTTTAAATTATTTTTATGAGAGCCATCTACATGAAATATGTACAAGTCAAACGTGATTAAAAAAATGACATCACTATTTGGAAAAAAGATAAGTAATATAAAAAATAATGAATATATATGTCAATTTGTGATTAAATAAAGATTTCTTATGAAACCCTCTTCTAGTTAACATATCAGTTAATATTCATGTGAGCATTTTAAATATAATTAATGTCTGTGTTTCAATACGACAAGCTAATAAATAATACGCGTGTTATTAACTTGAACTACATTAATAGTATTAATTATTACTATTACTATTACTTCATTAACTGGTCGTTTCTGTTCTTATGTAGAAATTTATTTTGGGGGACGACTGACTTTTAAAATTATTTTCCATTATTTACGTAATTCCAAAAAGAAATTCTTCTAAGAAGTGTTCTGAGACATCAATTCATGGAATATTTGCAAAATAAAATTCAATTTGTTAAAAATGTAAAGTAATTGATTATTACTTTTTTAAAATAATAAGCCTCACTAATTTCAATTTTCAAAATAGGTTTCCTTTTTTTTTATTTATTGCTTACAAGGACTTTATTTTAAAAATTTACATATCTTTCAATCTGACAGACTGTTGCAAAAACAACAGAATACAAAATATTAAACAAGTGGGTAAATGTGATCTCAGATCACACAGAGGGTTTCGTATAATATTTCTTTTAAAACAATTCATCCTTTAATTATTAAATCCAAATTGTTTATTTATAATTATTAAATTCTTACATAGATGGTAGCCAAAATAAATTTAATTTAAAAATAATTATGTTATAGTAACAAGTTATTTATTTTAATAAAAATAAAAATATTCAAATTAAATTATTTATATAAAATCTAAAATTCTAAGTTTTTTGAAAATCCGAAATTAAAAATAAATTAGTGGAAATATAAATAAAATTTTAAATTTCTAAACACGAAAAAATTCGTTTAAACGAAATTTAAAATGCTGATTCATTAATAAATCCCAATAGTTTTTAAAATAGAAAAAAATGAATAAAAACAATATATGAATATTAGTTGAATGAAATCGTAAAAATATAAACACTTAAATTGGCAAAAATACGAAATTTATTTTAATTAAAACCATCTTATTATGAAAATTTCCCTTTCCAGCACTGCGACTCGAAGTAAGAACAATCTCTTTACAAGCAAAAGGCTTTCCTACCAAACTATGATGGCTACACGAGAAACATTGAAATCAAGGTTGAGATACATATGAGCTCATATGAGGTACATATGAGTACGCAAAAGAATGTTTTTATATATATTTAGCTTAAATTTACATAATTATATACATGCATATTTTTTTATTGTAGTTCGAAAGTATTTAATCTTTATTTTGTCTGCAGTTGGGGGAGGTTGGGGGGGGGGGGGGGAGTCTTGTCGGAGTTTCGAACCCTCAAAGTTTCGAAAGTGAAAATTAAAAAGTCTAACATTTCGACAACTATGTCATTCGGCCATCCAGAAAGATGTGTAATTTTCAATTATGTGCTAAACATGAAAATTACGTGAGTATGGTGCTAGCGGTTTAAGACCTCCGCCCATCTTGCGTTTTTTCCTTGTCATATGTTTATATACTAACCATACATTATCATTACACAAAGAGTCGATGGATTCTGTATCCCCAACCTCGTGTTTTCTTCTTGTTAGACATATAAGGATTATTGAACAAATATTTAAACATGTAGTGCGTTTACAAAGATGCATAGATTACGAAAAATTTGTTTTGAGAAAAGTGCATTTGAAAATATAGTGTGATATGTTAATTTTATTACTTTGATGTAAGCAGTTTGAAATATCTCTGCCTAATATAATGTAATATTTAGATATTAAAAAAATTTTAACAAGAAATTTTAATACAAAAGCAAAAATTCGTACATTCAGTTATTTTTTGCTCATTTCAAAGTCAACTGCATTTTTACGAACCTACACTTGTCGGTGTTTGCAAGCTCAGGTTAAACACGGGGGAGAGATCTTTTTAAACTTCTTTCTTACATGTCACCGTATTTAGATTTTTTTTCTTTTTGCATGGGATTGTTCATGTGGAACTTTAATATGTCCCTTTTTTACTTTTTCGATTTTTATGCGGTTTTTTTTTATGCGGCCACGTTCTATTTCGGAATTAGTTTTAAAAATGTAAATATTTTCATAAAAACAATCTGCAACCAAAATCGAAACAGTTAAAATGAGCTCAACTAGATATCGATCTCAGCTATCATATGCACAGAACTCATTTAAAAATATTGCAATGCACATAAAATTTGAAAAGAAAACTCTAGAAAGATTAACATTAGCTTACGACTTTTGCCGTCGTAACTCTTAATCCTCTTGCAACAAGCGACACGTATACGTGCCCTATAAAGTCTACACAATCCTTGAATTTGCATAGTAGTTTTGCACATGAAAGTTTGCTTTATATATTAACAAAATTTGAAAGATCAATAAAACAACAACAATTTTTTTTAACAAAGATGAATGCGAATAAAATAAAAAGTGCCTTTAACACTCGTCACGAAGGGATCCTGCTAAAGGTTGAGAAAAATATACTTCCTACTTCATTCTAGTTCCCATACTCCAAATGTGTAGCAAAATGTTTGAAATAAAATCTACTTTTATAATGAAAGCGAAGAAAACTATTTTTTTTTTCAAAGTATTTTCTTCATAAACTCTGATGGCAGCCAACATTTCAACAATTTAGCAACAGAATTACTTTGTCGTGAAAGGGTTAAAGTGCTTAAAGCTCTTCTCGAATCCAAACAGGTTTCTTTGTAAAGCATTTTTAATTTGATTTTACTCGCAATCATACACAATTATTATGTAGTCCTATTAAGAAACCATGTAATCGAACAGTTTTTTACATTCTTTAGAAAAGATTTTAAGAATCTGCTGTTAAGGTTGAGGTTTTATAATGCATTTATGATGTAAAGCATGGGGAAGGAATTTACTGCCCACCTGGGAAAAAATAGTAGAGTCGAGATGTATTTCATACATCGGAAAGTAAAAATTTTTAAAAAATAAACTAAGAGATCGGAATATTAATACATAAATGATCCTGGTTAAACGACTATCTTAATATTTGTCTCGTGTTCTTTATTGAATTCAATATGCATTGAAAAAATAATAGTTGATTTTGCAGAAAAAAAACTGTCGCTCAGGAGGCCGACAAAATATTGTTTATTTTACCGACACAATCTCCGCATTAATTACCTATTAACACGCAAAATCTCTTAAATAACAGAAAATGTGTGTAAAGTGTGACATTATTTCTGTAAAATAAACATTTTTTTTTTCGGGCATTTCATCTGACAGTTTTTTCCTAAAATATCAACAGATGATTTTACAGTGCAGTTGAGTATTATTTAAATTGTTAAATAGTTAATTTTCAACCAGGACTATTAGGAGAATTTTCAAATATAAAAGAAAATATGAAAGTAGAATACATTGTAACAATAGTTCAATGTAACACATAAAACTGTGGTATTAAAATGTCTATCTAAAATTATTAAACTGCCAATAATGTCTTTAGTAAATTTCAAACAAGATGAAATAGTCATAAGATAAAAGAAGATAATATATATTTTCTTACAAACGTAACTTACAATGCATGTGGCAACGTAAAAAAATATGCATTATTGAAATTACACACCACTATCACAATATAAACAAAAAGATTATAAATTGAGAGATAGGGCTCAGAAGAAAGTCTATGAATTTTAACTAGTTAAAAAGTTAGAGCAATTCCTTTAATAAATACTATAATAGTTTAGTCGTGTGGCTCAAAGTGAGTATTGTTTAAGCTGAAAAATTGCATGTTTGAATCATTTGAAAAGAATTACAATGGAAAAATTATATACTGCGAGCAGAAACGCATAAACGAATTATAGTCTAAGCAATGACCATGCTATGCTACTGCACACTTCTCGACCAAGAAGTAGGGAAGATGAGGTAATGAGAGAAAGAAACTATAATAGATTTTTTGTAAAGGTAGTAGGCTCTTCTACACGATGAATTACATTCCACAATTTTAATTAAGCTTTGAAATTTTTTGCACAAAATTTTAAGACCAAATTTTGGTGAACGTTTCTGAAAACATAGTGCAAAGTGAGTATTGTATTTATGCATTGCAATGCATTTTATAATCTAGAAAAAGTATTATATAACTAAACTGAAGAAACCACGATTAGATTACCATGATTGGTTTTCAGTGAAAGTATTGGTAAATGAAAAGAAGAATCAAATATGAAAATCATTATATATATTTTAAATATTTAATAATAATTGAAAGTTAAAAATTATATTTTAGAATAAATTTTACAAATTTAAATAGAGTGGGGTTTATCTGACTGTCTTTATATCATTGTCTCTTACACATTTCCTCCCATTAAAACACACCAGATTTTAGGTTTTCTTCTATTAAGATGTAAGACATTTTAGAAAAAATAGACATTAAGTCGGGGCAATCTCGTGAATGTAAAGTTAGTCTTAATTTAAAAGTTACTGTAACTTCCAGTGTACTGGTAAATTGTTTTTCCTTGTAATGTGAAACTATCATAAAAAAAGAAGAAAATGTTCCTACAACTACTATCAAAATACCACTTTGACCTGTCTTATAGCTTCTGTAACAGAACTCTTAAACCAAATGAGAGACTCGGAACAAAATTTGTTACAATTATCTTCAAGATTTCTCTCTGATATCGAGGAGGAATATAGTTTTAAAATTGAAACAATATTTAAACTGTATGCTAATGCTTTATGAAGGTATTCCAACACTTACTTGTGGCGGAAATTAATACAACAGTATCTTTATTAGAGAGTAGTACTATACGGGCAAAAGTTTGATGAATTGAGAGCATTTTCGAAGTTGCAAAAATCCAGGCTAGACTACAGAAATATGAGTCATGTTTGTATCTTCAATTACGCGTTTCAAGTACCCAAAAACATTGACAATTTATGAAACGAAACATTAAGAATTAGTCAAACTTTGTACTTCACTAAATTTTAATGCATCTTAATTATTCTATATCGACTTATAGACCGGGAGGTGGCAGCACAGACAACCATCTCACCGAGTTCACGAATGAAAATCTTGGAGTATCTAAATTTCGATTCGCATATTAAGACCCAGTCGGTCTACCAAGTCATAACTTGACAGAAAACACATAAAACCACAATTTTACTGATTGATTCACATGTTTACCATTAAGTTTTCCTGCTCACATTCCTCACGTTTTCATAATTTTGGGTGCAGGAAAACAATGATAAACCTAATAGTCAAACGCTAAAATCGGATGTTATCTGTTTTCCACTAAGATATGACTTGACAGACCGATTGTGTTTTAATATGTGAATCGAAATCTAACTTATCCTAGATTTTCATCTGTAAACTTGATGAGATGATTGTTTGTGCTTCCGCCTAGCGGTCTGTATTGCTGAAATCTAATTTTAAATGTATATATATGTATAGTTACATCAATTAATTCTATTAATATAATTTAATTAATTTATATGATTAAATTCCACCCAACTTTTAATAAATTCGGGACCTATGATACTATTTCTAAGTGTATAGGGTAAATATATTAATTATCTATTTTTAAATCTTAAATCATCTTATATTAAGATATTGAGTTTAGCTTAGCATAGTCAAATTAAATGATTTTGTTTTACATCTAAACTATGGTGCATGGTTTATTTTTTCTGTTATCACATTACTCCGTTTTTAACTAATTAATTAATTTATTATCATCCTGTTGACGATAATTATTTTTATTTTTTCCCTTTTCATTTTGCTATCCTCTTTAGTAATTTTGATGTGCCTTGTTTTTGATGTTTTTTCTTCATTTCTTTATGGTTTTATGTGTATTGGTAGCCCCAAATTCATATTATTTTCCTTTTTCATGGCAAATACGAAGGTGAAACCACACACTTCATTTGCAGATCCAAAGTATTTGGGGCCCAAAGATTCTGCTTTGGTTATACAAATTTCATTTGTATTTATTTTAATTATTTGTTTTCTCCCTCCATTTTCAATGTTCTATAAGTTATTAAATTCAGTGGTTCACATATTGTAATACAATTAATGGTTATATACGTATAAGGATATTTGAAGTTTTATATAAAATAAAGATATAAACGAAATTTTTTTGCCGAAAATAGAAGAAGAGAATCCCAAATGCAAATTTTTCTGGTTTTTAAACTGTGGAGTATGCAAATTTTGAGTTCGACGTCAAAAACGTCGCTTCAGCGGCAGCGAATGAAATTTGACTTTCAACTGGATAAAAGAGAATGAAGACAAGGATGATCGCCATTCAGTGATTGCTTTGTTTCGATGAGTACGATGTCTCAGCAAAGTCATTTGACAGATTCAGAAGCTTGGACAATGGTTGGTAGGTTAGAAGGAGGCCAAACTCAAGCCGAAGTAGCGCAAGCCATTGGAGTGTCACAAAGTGTCATTTCCAGGATCTGGAACCGTTTTTTGGAGAGTGGATGTGCAGGCCGAAGATCAGGGCAAGGTCGTAGACGGGCAACAACGCCCAATGAAGATCGGTATTTAGAGTTAAAAGCTCGGAGACACCGAAACATGAACGCTACTCTTCTCCAACAACACCTTCGCTCGGCTACAGGCACCACGATTTCAACTCAGACTGTCCGAAACCGGCTCCATGCTGTAGGTCTGTATGCTCTGCGACCGATGATATGTGTTAGATTAACATCAAGACATCGTCGCGACCGCAGGGAGTGGGCAACCGAGCATGTCAACTGGAGGAGAAATGAGTGGAGCAATATTCTGTTTTCTGACGAGTCCCGTTTTTCTGTGCATCCGGATAATAGGCGTATTTTCATCTGGAGGGACCGTGGCAGTAGGAATAATCCTGCGTTCGTGCACGAAAGTGTCAGATTTGGCGGTGGAGGAGTGTTGGTGTATGGTGGCATCTCCATTGACGGGCGCACTCATTTTTACATCATTCGAGATGGAGCTCTGACTGGTAGCCGATATAGGGATGAGATCCTCAGACCTATTGTAGTCCCTTACGCTGCAGCAACCGGAGATAACTTAATTTTAATGGACGATAACTGCAGGCCACATCGTGCAAACCTGGTGGAGGATTTCCTTTTCGAGGAAGGAATCGTTCGAATGTAATGGCATGCGTGTTCTCCAGACATGAATCCAATCGAGCACGTTTGGGACGCTCTAGGAAAACGAGTTTCTGGCCGCCAACAACCCCCACAAACTCTGCAAGAACTGGAAAGAGCTCTTCTGGAAGAGTGGGGCAGAATGCCCCAACTCGTCATTAATAGCCTCATTGAGTCCATGCCTCAAAGGTGTTCAACGTTGCTGGCCGCCCGTGGAAACCATACCCCCTACTGAATTTGATTTATTTGAAGAAAACACCTTTTCTTATTCTTTTTTTCTCATATGCACAAATTGTGTTTTTTCCTTTTGTACACAAATGCGCAATAAAATGCATTTTTTCCTGCCAAACATGTGTAATTTATTCTCATATAACCTACTACGTCTCTCGACCATGTATCAATCAGCTAAAAAGTTTCCCAGATACAAAATCCGCCTAAAAGTGCTATATCCTATAATTGTTTTGAGCAGTGTATATTTAAAATGCATAATTTAAAAACTGTACAAGAAACTGCTATAAGATATGGTTATCCTTTACATTTGGTTAAAAAAATATTATCTGTATAAACATTTATTTAGTATTAACTGTCAATTTTCTCTTCAACCAGTATTGCAAACATTAATAAGCTAATTTATGCAGCACCATATGATGTTATTGATAAGAACTTCTATAGGCTTTAATATATAATAAGTTCTTACATGATCTTAAAAATAATTAACACATTGCTTAAAAAATGTTTAAAAAAATTATAAAAAATAAAAATAATATAAAAAAATAAAAAATACAAAAAAAATTAAAAAATATGAATAATAGGATGGTTGGGTGGGTTAGATGTTAGATTACGGAGGAGGGCGGTATTGTCTGGATAAGACGCAATGGTTAATTATTATACATTTAAACAAAAAAATTAACTTTACACATAGTATTAAAGTTTATGTTTACCTAAAAACTAATATACATAACTTAAAAATGATCAAGTTATTGAGATAAAATATGGTTGTCTATTGTATTTGTCCCAAAGAAATTATTTGTAAAATATTAGAATAGAAATTATTCTTGGAAATTCTTAGCTATTAAAAAATTTATTTATTTTTTCTTTTAATAGAGGGCAGCACCATAAGCATATAATTTAATTAATATATTAATCCTATAGATGGCAGCACTAAAATAATTTTCTGCTAGAAGTTGTAGTAATATATTCTAGTTAAATAATTAATATAGTAATATTAATAATTGATTAAAAATAAAAAATATAATACTTCTAACAGTAGCATTTATTTTTTTTCTAAATATATTATGAATTATATAGTATAACATATGTTCTACTAATTTTTATAATTATTGTTACAACTTTATTTTATTATCTATGTGCTTTATACTATGACCATAACCTTGACTGTTAGTAAATCACATGTCGTTTGTATCTGATTGCACTACAAATCTTGCTAGGATTTGGGTAATGGTAAATATTTTAGTATGTATATCCTTTTTTTTAAAGGAATATTATATTATTGTTATTTTGTCATATTGATTTTATTTTTCTTCAATGAGTATCTTTCTACTAATTTGTCATGTGAATAGCTTCCAACCAGTCGGGTGTACTGTGAGTCGAATTCTTAGCTTTCAGCACGACTCATAACAGAAACTGGTTGGATGTGTTTGCTTTCTTGTTAAACTATACACCCCTGAAGAAGTAGTTTAATAGAAAAGCCTTCTACTGTCTTTTTATCCATTTATCTTTCATTATTTTGGTAATCTGCCTTCTATTTCACTTCAAACTTCAACTGTTTTCAATAAGATGATTGTAAAAATAGTGGTTTCATTGGTTTATTGTATGGTAATATATGAATTACTCTGGTTATATAAAGTCCATTTATCCATATATTTCTTAGTAGTTTGGTAATCTGCCTTCTATTTCTCTTCAAACTTCAACTGTTTTTAATAATATGATTGTAAAAATACTGGTTTCATTGGTTTATTTAATGGTATTGTGTGAATAACTTTGGATGTATTTATAAAAGTATATATATATATATATATATATATATATATATATATATACAGTGCGTGTAAAAACTATAAGGCAGCAAAAAATATTATTTTTTCTGATAAATTTCAAAACAAATGAAACTTTTCCCCTTGTAATATGTATCATCAAACTGAAAAACTAATAAAAATGTCAACAAAATACAAAAATGAGTATTTTATTACGAAAATAAAGTAATTGTAAAAAAATCGCTTATTTTGCCTGTGTAAAATCTTTAAGGACAGTAAAATAAATTCAGTAGTAACCAGAGGAACAAATATTTAATGGTTTATGCACCCACGTATGAGAATTATGATTGCAAATATTCCATCATTCCTAGACATCATTAATTTTTGGAACAGTTCAGGTTTGTTTTTGTACTATTCATCTTCAATTGTCGATCTGGGGTACCTATGCTGAAGAAAAATGCGTTCTAGTTTTATAAACTCATCTTGCTAGTTCTCCCCATAAGTTATCGATATAATTTAAATCAGGATTTCTGAGCGGCCATTGCAAAACTTCAATATTTTTCTTATAGAACTAAAGTTTTTTTCTCATGACTTATGTGAGAAGTTGCATTATCTGGCTGTTATTGCTGGTTTTATTTTCTGTCAGAAGTGTTGTAACAGGTGAAATATGGTCAAAAAGAGTTTGTATATGTGTCTTTGAATAAAATTTTCCTGAAAAATACACAAGTGACACCACGTCGTTGAACGAAAAGCAGCTTCATGTTGCAATGAATCCGCTACCTAATTGATGTTTTAAGGGGGCTCAGGGGTTGAAAACTTTTCAAAAAATCGATTTTTTTTAATGATCTAATTTGATTATTCATTTAATTCTTAACTCAATGCAAAAAACCGCATAAAAATATTTGCATTTTAACGGAGTTATAAGCATTTATGTATCAATACTTACATAGCCGCATCCATATAATTTCAACTTTAAGTTGCGTTTTCTCAAAACTTGATTTTTGACGACTAACACCAAGATTAAAAAAAACTATTCGATGGAATGGCTTAATTTTTTTGCATGCATATAACATCATTATCTAGGTTATGAATTAATATATTTTAGATAGTTTAATATTTTGAGTATTTTTAATGGAAAAAAAGTTGTATTTTTTAGGGGTTTTTTTAAATTTTCAACTTTGAGAGATTTTTTAACACTGTTTTTATTAAGTGATAGTTATATCCTTAATTCATAATCTTGATTATGATGTTATATGCATGCAAAAAGAAAAAAAAATTTAAGCCATTCCATCAAATAGTTTTTTTTTAATCTTGGTGTTAGTCGTCAAAAATCAAGTTTTGAGAAAACACGACTTAAAGTTGAAATTATATGGATGGGGCTATGTAATTTTGATACATAAATGCTTATAACTCCGTTAAAAATGCTAATATTTTTATGCGGTTTTTTGCATTGAGTTAAGAATTAATTGAATAATCAAACTAGATCATAAAAAAATCGATTTTTTGAAAAGTTTTTAACCCTTGAGCCCCCTTAATAAAATCTCTTTTTCGTTTTTCAAATTATCCCAATAATATTTCCAGCCATCAGGACCATTTAAATTTCATTTCTTTCCATCGGAGAAATATTATTGGGATAATTTAAGAAAAGAAAAAGAGATTTTATTAAAACATCAATTAGATGGCGGATTCATTGCAACATGGGACTGATTTTCGTTTAACGACGTGGCGTCACTTGTATACCTTTCAGGAAATGTAATTCAAAGATACACATAGAAACTCTTTCTGACTATATTTCATCTGTTGCAATACTTCTGGCAGGAAAAAAACCCAGATATAACAGCGAGATAATGCACTTATCCACATAAGTCTTGGGAAAAATTTTAGTTCTATAAGAAAATTATTGAAGTTTTGCAATGGCCTGTCAGAAATCCTGATTTAAATTCTATCGATAACTTATGGAGAGATCTAGCAAGATGAGTTTATGCACAGATGTCAAGTCTGCGGCTTTTAGGATACCAGAATTTTAATACAGAAAATATTGCTTCATTTAATTGGAATATTTCGGCGATTTAAAATAACACCATTTTCTGTAAAATAATATTGGTGTGCAAAAAGCCGGAGACTTGGCAATTCTGGTTTATATAACTGGAAGGCATTTTTCTTCAGCATATTAGCCCAGATCTGCAATTGAATATGAATAGCACAAAATAATCTCGAACTGTGCCAAAAATTAATGATGTCGAGGAATGATAGAATTTTTGCAATCATTAAACTCCATAGGCACATAATACATTAAATATTTGTTTCTTCTCTTATTATATTGAATTTCTTTTGTTGCCCTTAAAGTTTTTACACAGGCTAAAATAGTGATTTTTTTTGTACAATTACTTTATTTTAGTAATAAAATATCCACAGTTGAACTTTGTTGACGTTTTTATTAGCTTTTCAGCTTGATTATTAAGCTACTTATATAGCTTATATTGCTTATTAAAAGGGAAAAAAAGTTTCATTTGTTTTGTAATTTATCAAAAAATTAATATTTTTTGCTGTCTTTATAGTTTATACACGCACTGTATATAGAAAGACAGTCATACTGCTATCACTAATAAAAAAATTTTGATAGTATTTAATCACTGTCATTAATTAAGACAGAAATTACTATTTAAAATTATCAGTTTGAAAGTTTACTTAATTCGTTCCTGCGATATCAGTACCTATGAATGCGCCTTGTTGCATCAGACGTTCACTTTCGGATGTTGAAAATTGCATTTAGATAATTATATTAGGCAATTTATAATTGCGCTTTTTAGGTTCGTGCGTAATTATACAAATAGCATCATTTATAGTAGTCGTTTGATCCGCCCGTCTGTCCGCATATAACAGAGCAAAAACTACCCAAATGAATGGTTTGAAATTTAATATATATAACCATTGCAGAATTTTGCCGAGTCATTTAAAATTTTGTGAAAATCGAATCGAAACTATAAATATATTAAGAGTTTACTTCATTCTATTAAATCCTATCATATGTAATTAATTCAGTGATATCCCGTGATAGGTAATGATTCTAAGTTGCCACAGTGATTATTTTATTAAATCCTACCATACATCATTAATTCAATAAATCTCATGATAAGTTACCACGGTGATTATGTCATATTTAAAATTTAGCCTTATTATTTCCGTATTACTGAATTTAATAAATATAATTGTAATAAATTTTGTATTCATGCATGTGTGCATATAAGTGCAACTGCTATTGCATCAAGATCTGAATATTTATAAAACGAGTTATAATCGAATGCACCTCATTTGCCATATTTGACGTACAATTTCCGACTTGTTTCGTTTTCGCATAGCGGATTTAGAGGTCGTTTTTTTTTTCTTTTAGTAAAATTAAAAAACCGTGTAATTAATATGTGTTTAATATGCATATCTTGCAAAACAAATGCCATACCTCAAAGCTATACTTAATTTGTATACATTTGTAACCGAAAGTATGTTTTTATAATTAGCGGTTTAAGAAATAATCTCTAACTCTCTATTTTGAATCACCCGGAATACCAGCCGAGATTTCCTATAACGAAATATAAGAGGAAATTATTTTTCCCTCAGAATCATATTTGCGTTAGTACAACAATAAACTCGATCATTTATCAGCGTTCTCGATAAAACCTTCTCGTTAAAACTATTTTTGTTCTCTAATTTTACTCTTAATTTCGCATTGAGAGATGAAGGTATGTATTCAAAAACGCATTTAGTTCTTCAAAATAACAAAACGGAAAGAAGGTTAATGAAAAAATAAAGATATTTCCTTACTAGAACACTTGTAGGCAGAATCTGATATGACGGCTATTTCTCATCTCAGAAATCAATCCGCTTAATGAGCAGCTGTTTGAGATTTGAGATTAATTGGACACGCGATGAAGTGGAAAAAATAGGTTAACATTACGATATTGTTGCTGTTAAAGGATTGGCTTTAAATGATATAATTCTTTGTTTATTGTGATCTTGAATTGCTGGAAGAAGAAAAAAAGGCTTTTAGTTAAAAAATTTTAGGCCTTTTTTTTAATTGCTCAAAAAAGGCTTAAAATTTTTCTGAAAATCAAATTGTTTTTCATAGTTTGTTAATGGATCGTTCATAGATCATCTGTTCGTAGTTCGTTATTGTTTGTAAATTTGGACCATTTGCTGATGAATATTGAAATAACTAAGTTATTTTAAAACTTTGATGAATCAAAACATAAGATATTAAAGTAAACGTGCTAGTAGGGGGCACTTAAGGGCATTTATATAATTATTATGTGAATTCCAAAAGATATATATATATATATATAGGGGAGAGTGGGGATACTTGAGCCACCCCTATTATCTCTACAGTTGGTTAATTTTAATTTCTAAAATTGGCAATATGGTAACATATTTATAGTTCTGAACATGTAAAAAAGAAATCACACACCTTGGTACCATTTTGAAAGTATAGTGAATAATAGTTATTTTTTCCCTATCTGAAGTAAATATTTAGGTGCATGTTTTTTTTATTTTTTTTTGTAATCAAAGTTTTCTTTAAAGTTGCAACTACATACATAAATTTAATAAGGGTAATTTCAATTGTATTTTGAATCTAAAATATTTCTAATAGCTGCATGCTTTATTTAGTAAAACTCTGATAAACAAAAATAGTGGTAGTGGGGATATTTGAGCCAGTGAGATTGGGAATACTTGAGCCATGGCTCAACCATCCCTACTAGGAAATTAGATATGGGTGAAACAAACAAAAAATAAAATTACATCCTTATATTCACTAATAGATTTTTTTCTGGATAAAAAGGAGAATAATTTTTCATTTTATTTTTTTTTCTTAAAAAAATAACGAGCTAAAAAATTGATTAAAAATGTATATTTTTTTATGAAAATATCCATTTTATTTTTCATTTTGACTAACAAAATTGCCTGTCTAGATAAATGTAAACATAGTTTTCAATTTAACCTTTATTAAATTAAAATAACTTTTTAAAACTGTTTTACAGGTTATAATCTCTAGTACTTTAATTAATTAGGTCCAACATTTTCAAATATTTGTTTTTTAATATAATATATTAAGAATAATATTTTATAATAAAATTGTAACCTCTGTTGCTGTAACTTTTTTCTTAAACTAAGAAAATTGAAGAAGAATTAGTAAAAAGAGCGCACAAAAAACAAGAAAAGCAACAAAAATCACAGTTCAAACTTACCTGCATGGAGCCAAAGGGGAAGACAAAATCTTTTCTTGTGAAATCAAAAAAGTGTTTGAAATAGTAGAATGGCTTAGATTCCGACTGGATTCTAACTTACTTCAGACTTAGATTAGTCTGTCTTAGATTCCGACAGCTACTCAATTAAATGCATTAGTTCGACAATATCATTAGAGAAAAATTTTGTCAATGATAGTGATGATATGAAAAGAAAACCTTCCATTGATGAGTGGTTACTAATAAAATATGCCGAAATGAAAACTGTAAAAAGATTTGTTGGACAAGTGCTTAATATTTTGAAAATGAAATTTGCCCGAAGAATTGCAGATTCCAAATTTAAATGGCTCTGAACTGAGGATGTTTCTACCATCGACATAGCGCAATTTCAAATGATCGTATTTCTAGCTTTGTTTTCTCAATTGGTTTTGAAGGACTTTATATATCATAATTTATCATTCTGTAAAATGTTTGTGCAAAAATAAAGCGAAAAAAAAATACTTTTGTAGCTATTTTTCCTTACTGGCTCAAGTATCCCTTCACCATGGCTCAAGGATCCCCCTCATGGGGATACTTGAGCCACGATGTAAAACAAAAAGTAAAAATTTATTAGACATAGAAAAATAGTTCAAAATTAATTGAAAGTGGTTTTCAGTTGAAGAAAAAATATCAAATTTTCATTTTCAATACTTTATTTTAATCTAAGAAATTAAAAAAAAATTTAAAAAAATAAAAAAAAATACGTGTGGCACTCGGGGACTGCCACGGTAAAGCTATTGCATAGCATTTTTTATCAACTTATGCAATTATAATTATTTATATCTTTTTTATTTATGCAGTTTTTTTGTCTTTGATATTAATTCAAGTTTTTTCTTTTTCTTTGATATTAATTCAAAATACACTTTTTGAGCGTGATGACCGATAAGAAAACAATTTTTTTCTTTTATTGAATAAATGAGAAGTTAATATCGTTTAAAATATTTTTATTATCTTACAATACTTGTAGGTTAATCAATAATTTTTATCATTGAAACTATAAGTTTATGGTAACTGAAATAAGAAACATAAGTTTGAGACTTGATATCCTCTAAATATCTGAAAAATACCGCGTCAGTGTCTGCCGAAATCTACCGAAGGATACCGTGCCGAAGTCTGTCGAACTGAAACAACGTTAGCCGGAGTGTTAGTTTTTTCTCGTAACGGAATTTCTAGATTCGGTGGCCGCGCTCAAAGCCCGATATAAAAGCTATGCAATAGCTTAATTAATTACCAAACAAAATTTGGCAGCGCTACGAAAATTAGATCGCGAGTTATAAGCATTTTAAATTTTTCGACCCTCACCGTGGGGGGTCTCCTGTCACCAAAAATTAACACTGCCTCATAATAAATTACCAAACAAAATTTGGCCGCGTTACGAAAATTAGATCGCGAGTTACATGCATTTTAAATTTTTCGACCCTCACCGTGGGGGGTCTCCTGTCACGAAAAATTAACACTGTCTCATAATAAATTACCAAACAAAATTTTGCCAAGCTACGAAAATTAGATCGCGAGTTATAAGCATTTTAAATTTTCCGATTCTCACCGTGGGGGTCTCTTGTCACTAAAAATTAACACTGTCTCATAATAAATTACCAAACAAAATTTTGCCAAGCTACGAAAATTAGATCGCGAGTTATAAGCATTTTAAATTTTTCGACCCTCACCGTGTGGGTTTTCCTGTCACCAAAAATTAACACTGTCTCATAACAAATTACCAAATAAAATTTGTCCGCATTACGAAAATTGATGGCGAGTTATAAACATTTTAAATTTTGCGACCCTCAACCTGGGGGGGTCACCTGTCACCAAAGTAACACTGTCTCATTGTAAATTACCAAACAAAATTTGGCCACGCTACGAAAATTAGAACGCGAGTTATAAGCATTTTAAATTTTTCGATCCTCACCATGTGGTGGGTCTCCAGTCACCAAAAGCTACATTATCCATCCTTGTTTTTCTTAAAACGATTCTTTTCTATACACATTCTACAAATTTGGAAAAAAATTTAATTATTTATATATTTTTTATTTATGCAGTTTTTTTTTGTCTTTGACATTAATTTAAGTTTTTTCTTTTTCTTTGATATTAATTCAAGTTACACTTTTTGAGCGTGAGGACCGATAAGAAAACAATTTTTTTTCTTTTATTGAATAAATGAGAAGTTAAAATCATTTAATTTTTTTTTTATCTTACAATACATGTAGGTTAATCAGGAATTTTTATCTTTGAAATTATAGGTTTATAGTAATTGAAATAAGAAACATAAGTTTGAGACTTGATATCCTCTAAATATCTGAAAAATACCGTGCCGAAAAAGTCTGCCGAACTGAAACGATGCCGACGTTAGCCGGAGTGTTAGGTTTTTTTTCTCGTTACGGAATTTCTAGATTCGGTCGCAGGCACTCAAAGCCCGCGATAAAAGCTATGCAATAGCTTAAAATTCAAAAAATGGCTCAAGTATCCCCATCTTTCCCTACATTTAGCCTAGTCCTAATCTTCATGCACCAGAATGAATATTGAAAGTTTCAAAATGTATTTTTCGAAAAAAAGGAAAAATAAAAAAGTTACTTTCTTCTATGCTTCAGTAATAGTAATAGTAAGTTTCAGAACCATGAATCTTTACGTTTTTGCCTTAACCAACATTTTTTAAAATTTAATAGAGTGTTTCAATAGTAGTTTAACTTAAAATAAAATATACTATTAAAGAAACATTGGTTTATATAAAAAATTATCTCGTAATGAGATCTCTAAGAATTTCCCGAAAAATCTGAAGATACTATAGAAAATAAACAAATGTAGCAACAGAAAAAATAAAAACAGTTAATTGAAAGTTACCATTTAAGAATGTTAATCCATCAAAATTTTTTTATCGTTTTTCAGAAATGCATTTAGGATTGTTTTTAAATAAATAAATAAATAAATAATAGCCTTTTACATGCACACATGGTCCATTGTAGGTGCATTTAACTTATCGTTTAAAATATTCAAAAGCTTTATCTCTCCTTTATCTTCGTAACATTTAATTATATACTATAACAGAGACTTTGATTACTTAATTATTGCTTTTTGTTAAGGGATCTGATTACTTTTTGAATTGGAGAAAAAATTAAAAAAGACCATTCTCAAAATTTAATATCAGAATTGCATTTATGTAAACACTTTAAAAAACAAACGAAAAATTTAGAAAAAAAAAGCAACAAAAAAAAAAAAAAAAAAAAAAAGGAACATATTCTAGAATTTACGGAAATTTTCCTGTTAAAAACAATGAGTTGTATTGGCGTTTCGATTACCAGTAAGAATCTCTTTAAAATCGTCTTTTTTTTATAGCGTGGGGTATTCCAAACTGTCAGACATTTGATGAGCAGAAAATTGGGATAGCAGCAGGGTGGATTTGCACGCAGGATTTCAAAATAAATATTGCAACTATAATGGAAATTTTGGTGCCTAACTTATATTTCATATTGTATTAATTATCCCCAATCTAAATAAATATGTATTTGAAGCATTTTTATATTTTTAATAGAAAGTCATTGCTACATAAAAAATTGGCACATTAGGAGTATAATTTCAAGAGATATTAATGAAAATATGAAAATGAAATTTAACACTAGAAGCACTAAATTTTGAATGTTTATAATTCAAAAACGTATTCAAATGACATAAAATTTGGTGTGAAGGAATAGTTTGAACCGTAGACTTGAAATATCTTGTTAAAATTGAATATTGCTATTGATGAAAAAAGGTTTGGGTTCGTTTTAATATGTAGAGGGTCCCCTAAGCAATTTTTATATGCATCATTTAAAAGTAGACTTTATTTCCAATCGTTCGGTACCAGTATCTTTCTTCTATGATGATTTGTTGAGGAAATAGTGTGTGGGGGGGGGGTGCTTACTTTTCCCCACTACTGTACGTCTTTAGAGTCGTCTCTTAATTAAAAAAAAAAAAATCTTAACTATTCATTGTTTAAGTAGCATATTACTTGACTCTGAGGCGGAAAGCGAAAAACTCCGTTAAATGATTCAGTCATTTTAAAATTTATTGATTGAGATATGAAACTAATCCAATTTATTATAGTTCAGTTTATTTATTAGACAACTGCAGTGGATAAATTTGTTGGGAGAAAAATCAAACCGTTTTAAAAATATTTTTTTACATGACAGTTTACGTCTTGATCACATGACAGGATCACATGACACATACGTATAAGGAAGATATGATAAAAACCAAAAATATCAGTCATCACTCTAAACAAAGCGCGATTCTTTAAATCCAAAAACTCTGTTCGTGGAGGTATATTTATACATTAACCCCTTCGCGATGGGAGCTTTTTACGAAATTTTTAATGTTTTGTCACCGGTTTTAAAGAACAGAAATTTGTTCCTTCTTAAATCGAAAAAATGCTCCGGTTGATTAAGACAAATTTTACAATATAATTTTACCGGTGGGAATAAACAAGGATTTTTTAGCCTCTTTGCGGCCGTATACGTGTCGCTCGTCCCCAAGGGGTTAAGGGATTATGTGAGCATTTCAGAGTGAATAGAAAAAACTTTTTTCATGAAGATTTTTGATGAAAAACACGAATTTCGAATTTCCAAAAATAATATTTTTAATAATTATTATTGAAATATGCGCCTTTAAGGCTTACGTTTTCTTGATGTTGTACAGCGTGTAGTATTCCGCGGTACCCAGGATTTATCTTAGTGGCTTCATCTGAAAATCAATGAAACAAATAGCACGTTAATACACACACATATATATAACTGTCTTATTCTAGGCCAATTTTTTTAAAGTTTTGCATAAAAAAAAAAATAGCGGACTATCTAATTTGGCGTATCAGAAAAAAATGATATTTTGTTGTGCTTATGAAAAGCGAACGCAATTAAAATTTAGAAAAATACAGTATAAGGATAGCGAAATTTTTTTTTTAAAGCAATCATATGTTACCGCAATACATTCAAGTATAAACTAAAAGAAGAAATGTTTCCAGGATATCGCGTACCTCTCGTATCTCGCGTTTGTGCGCTCTGTTAAAGACACGCTATATCATCTATACTTCTATATAATTTAAGATTATTTAAGTTTCTAAAATTTGCTTTCGACAGACCATTTAAGGAATCCCAAACATTCAGAAAATGCATCTTTTAAGACTGAATGATTCTTATAGCCCCTTTAACTATATATGTACATATATATAACCATTAGAATTCCAACAACATAAATAAAAAGTGGATGATTTATTTCTTTTTCCGGTTGTAACTTAATAAATATACGCTGAAAAAAAATTCTTTAATCGCTAGTGCATTTCTGGTACTTTTATGGGAAATTTTTTTCTAGCGAAAGTGATTTCCGAATAAGTCAAAAACTATTGCGAATATCCGCGACATCAGGTAGTGCTAAGTTTACATTTTCCTTAAACCTGTGTCGTTTATCTTTATTATTACATTGTAACAGAAAAAATGATAAAATGCTAGAAATACTGTAGCAAAATGCGAAAATTTATTTATAGAGTGTAAAAAAATAAAAAAAAATCTTAAAGTCTTACTAATGTTTAGTTAGAGAAAATGACGAATTAACATTTAGCACCCTTATCTTTGGAATATATTCTGAAATCCATATTTATTACTTTATGACACTTTCACAATATCATTTCAAAAATTATGTTTAACACCTGCAACAAACTATCTAGTCATTCGATCGATTTGTAGAATAACGGATAACTGGTCGTATTATGATTCGTATTCAACCATATTTTTGACCATAAAACCATTGATCAGAATAACGTTAAATTGGAGTTAAATAAACGTTTTCTATAAAAGCGGTCGGATGACTGGACAATTTGCGGCAGATTTGTAACACTGTAGAAAAAAATAATATCAGTAAAAATACGCAGATAATAGTGGAAATCAACGGAATTTTTTATAACAATGCAAACTATTAAAGATCACGAGAATTTTTCAAAACTCTAAAAATTTAATAATTTTACAATTAACTGATATTAAATGCAGAGTATTATTATTCAAAGTTAAAGTTTTTAAAGTCCCATCTAACGAAAATCATTGTAACTTTCTCTCTTTTGAAAATCAAGCTCCATCACAACTTAAAGAAACAAGACGATGAAATCACTCATTGCAACCTCAGTTTAGAGGTGACGTACGATACAATATTCTTGATATTTCATCCGTGGATAATTTTCACCCTGTTTTCTCCCTTTTATGGGGGTAAGTGAGGGGAACGTTTCGTACTATCAATTCAAAAGGCTCAGAAATCAAATGTTACGCTCGAATTCGTTTTGTCAATTATTTCTTATCCTTCATGATGCACACTGCCGGTTTCTGAATAGTTTCAAAATTGCATTTAATTACAATGATTTGCTTCGCTAGGTATGTATCAATAAGTGTGATGGCAAATGAACAACAGTAAAAAAACATTAATAGCATATAAAAGATCTAAGGTGGATTTCTATTAGGGATTTTTTTAAGCAACAATATTAAAGTTTAGTTTTCAAAAGTGAGCTATAACATTTTATAAAGAAAATTTGTTTCTGATGGATATTAAAATTATATTTATTCATTAATTATTTTAATTCTTGGACTTCATACTTCGGTTCAGCACCAGCGTATTCTGAACTAGTACGATTTGGGATCCGTAAAATCTACTGCATATAATTTTTTAGAAAATATAATGATAGTGAAATATAACGCGAATTCATTGCGAAATTTAATAAGGAATCAAATTATGATATTTAATTTTAACAAAAAAATATTTTGTTAATAAAAAATGCAAATTAGTGAAAGCACGCTTTTAAAGATCGTCGACGTTTCTAAGTTTAAGAGGTGTAATTTCGTACAAGGGTGCACTGTAAAAAAAAAATCTGTAAAGGTACTAAACATTTTCTAGGAAACTAGGATTCCAAGAACTTTTCATGTAACGATAACAGGAAAAATCCATGTAACCGATTCTAAAACTTGAGTTTTTGTTGTTACCGTTACAGGAAAAGTTCTTGGAATCCCAGTTTCCTAGATAAAGTGTAGTACCTTTACAGATTTTTTTTTACAGTGTGGGATTTACGGGATAACAGTATTGCAGAAAATCAGCCTGTTTCATAGTATAGCCGATAATTTTTGCGCTTTCTTATTACCATTAAAATGTAATAAAAATTTTTGCCTTATTTTATTGCACAAATCTGCTATTAAATAATGCAAAAAATTGTCATTAAATTTTTGTATAAAAAAGTGTAAAAGTTGGCATCTATCGTGACATAGTTGGCCTTGCTTAATTGCATACATTTGGTTCTACTGAATTGTATCCAGTTAAGTGGAGTATGCATTTAAGCAGCAATTAACTTTATTATTATAGGTATCATTTGATTCTGAACAACATGTATGATAATATTAATTAACAATGACAATTTGTAGAATAATTAAAAAATTAATTACTGTAATTCAATCAATAACTTATAATTACTCTAGATATAACAACGTATATACCAAACTGTGATGCATTATAATACTATTTACATTACATGATTTAATTTTTCATTTTATTTTATGTAATATAAGTTAGAATTATAAGGTAACTAAAATAAAAAATTTTTGTTTTCAAGACACAGCATTTGAGATAGAATTAATAAAAATCGGCATTAATTCATTTAATTTTTCATTATTTGCCAACTTATCCTTTATTCGTTGCCTACAAGAAATTCCTTTAATTTCATTTTTTCCTACTACGGACACTGCATTTTTCCACTTTCGTTGATAAATACTGTTTTTTTATTTTCTTGACCGTCCCTATTATATTTCCTTCCAAATCCAGGATTTTCAAAGCAGTTTTATTGACATTTTGAGTCACTATATGTACGGGAAGCTTTTAAAAAACATCACGCCTTTTTAAAATCAACACTCTCATGCGCTTTAAAGAATTAAGAGAATGAAGTCTATTCGTTCACGACGATGTCTTTTCTTTAAATTTATAGATAACAAACCTTTATCACAAAAGAAAATATTCTAATCTAATGACATGGGTGATATTTTTAAGTAGCAATTTACATATTAAAATATGCTGAAACTCTAAATATTGCAAAACGGCATCTATATTTACGAATGTAAACAATCAAGATTTTCAATTAGTTGAAATATAAATTTACATAAAGTTTTTGCCAAAATATATAAGTAAATAAAACTTTTTAAAATGTATTATTGAAATTGAGGTGCAAGAGGTATTATTCGACTTTGAACTCTGTTTGCATTCTGAATATGAATGAAATTTTTGAAATAGGGGTCATCTACATATTAAAAAATGCCCGAACTTTAAATTTCAAATGGAAACTTTTTCGATATTATATTAGCGTTCCTTGGCTCATGGACGTCGGAAAAAGAAGTCATAGTTTATATGTTTCTCTGAAACTATTATGCAATTAGAAAAGTCCAAATTTAGGTTAATAAAAATTTATTAAGGGGACAGTAGACCTTTATTTGAGCAAAATCATCTATAGCAAAATCGTCAGAAAAAAGGTCTATTTCTGGGGTATAATAGTACCTAAAGAGTTTTTTCTTATTAAAATATCATTAATGAAGGTTTTAAGAAGTAAATAATAAAGATAAATATATTTATATACTTTAAATCTGTTTTTCTCAAAACTAATTTTTCAGCGTTTTTAGATTTTTGAATTGCTCCTTGCGTCTTAATTTTTTATCAATATTTATAAAATTGATAAGGAAGTATCCTGATATTATTTAAAAAGAAAATGTGTAAGCTTTTTAAAATTCGTCTTCATTAAGGTAGTCAAATTTTATTTTTTACTTATTAAAAGGTAAAATTTTGATGAAAATTGATAAGGAATTTAGAAAAAAATCTGTAAAATATTAACTATTCAAGATATTTTAAAAATCTTACACAAATTTCTTTATAATATAGTTTTAAGTGATAAAAATTCAAAAGCAAGAAAATATTTCCAAAATTAAGACACGAGGAGCATTTTAAAATTTCGTTTAAAAATTTAAATTTTTCTAAAAAAAATTACAAATTTTAATAAGGTTGGAAAATTTTTGAAGGTATTCTATATGCTTTTGGTGAAATGTATATATGCACAAAATTTCACATTGCTATGATAAAAATGAATAAAATAAATTTTTAACGTCCACCGTCCCCTTAAGTCCACATGATAAACTGAATGTTATAGATTAGCGATGCACAACCTTTTTGCCAGAAAATCGTTTGACACCAGAATATTTGAAAAGTGACGTTTCTTTTCTTTCATAGCAAACTTTTTGTCATTATTATAAGGAAAATTATTCTGCATAAAATTACTGGTATCAGTTTGGCCCGCGGGCCACAGGTTGCGCATCCCTATTATAGATGATAAAATTTTAAATAGTCACAAATATATTCCAGAATATGTTTTTTAAAAACTAATTTCAAATTAGAGATGGGCATTATTTAACATAACAGGATAAATATTCGTAATATTAACCAAAAACTTATTATTCAATAACAGATTTCCAAAAAGTCCCTGTTAATTTTGGAACGCCTCGGATGATAAGCATTTTAAAAAAAAGAAACAAATAGTAAGGCTGAAAATCATTTTAGGAATATATATTTATAAATTAATAAAAGTTAAGTTATATAAAAAAATTTCAACTTATAAATCTATTTGAATTCTGAGGCAAAGAATTTCTATTACTGCAGAAAACAAAAATCCCCAACTGCATTAAAACGCTTTTGAGACAGAGAAAGAAAAAAAAAATTCCGACGCAAAAAAAAAAAAAAAAAAAAAAAAAAAAAAAAAACCTATGAAACTTTTTTTTTGACGCGTCACTGTCGATCTACGATTCCAAGACATTAAAAATCCTTTTGGTCTGATCAAGGAAGCCAATCATAGGAAACCTTGTCCTTTTACTATCTCAAAAGTTCACGTGATAAAATCTCACAAAAGCTATTCGTTGTTGATTATTCTATGAATATTTAAAAACATCTGGCTTCGATTCTTCACAGAATATATTTTATCGTTTGAATTTTTTATAACGCTCACAGTTACAAAGATTAAAGCAGTAGAATCAGTTTTTAGAATAACGAAAACAACATTTATTGAAAAACAAAACAGCTGGAATAATGAAAACTGGTTAGAATACTGAAAATGAAATGGGGAAAAAATGTGTTTTTATTCTAGAGTACGTGAAGTTAGTTAAGTGACGCTTGCAGATTATTAAAAAGCAAGGAGGTGATGTCGGCCATCTTTGGTCATATTTTTAATCGGAAGGAATCTCAGTTTGAAAAATGGAATTAAAGAGATTTACGGATTTAATTGTTAATAGAAAGCTGTTTTATCGCTCGGGCATGGGACATAATCTTTCGTTGATGTAGTTAGATGGGTAAAACGGTGGCAATCTTTGAGTTTGAATATTTAAAAGGATATTAGTATGTACTCATGGTATTTGGGGAAGGGGGGTATTCTGGCGCTATGATTTTTATTTAATAAAATGTTTATTACTGTTTTTTTATCATTATTTTTTGTCAATATTGAGTCGTTAGAAAATACGAACTGGAAAACATTACTTTTGTAATTGTATTTTACTGAAAAAAAAGAAGAAAATAGCCTGGTGAGGACACAGCCATTCGAAAAGGGATGGAAGGGGTCGAAAGGGGGCGGTTCCGACGGACGCGAAAATTTATAGGGCGACAATTTTATACTACCAACGTCATTTTTTGGTCTGTCACAAGTTTTGGGGAGGGGATTTTAAATACGTACTTGCAGATACGAAATTTGTGGGATGAATGACATTTGATTAAAAATATACAAGTAATGTTTCGTGCTCTTGTGGGATAAGCTTTGAATATGCGTTGACAGATATTGATTCCGGGATGTCAAAATTCGAACTTCAAATCAAGGTGCTAACGAATGAAGATGAATTTTATTTTTTTGAACAAATCGCACTGTTAAAACGGTGTTGTTTTTATGGAGGATATTTCTGATCGTTTAGAAAAAAATAATTTCTAAACCGTCAGTTTTTGAGTCATTGTAACAATTGCAAAAATGCTTTAAACTTTCTTCTGCATCATATAAATATTAATTTACATTAAAATAATTATTTTTTAAATTGTTAAGAAACTAAATATTTTATACAGTGTTCAGTAAGTTTCCTATAACTTTTATTTAGAAAAAGTTTGTAAGTGTTTTAACAAGTAAATCAGCAAACAAAAAAAAAAAAAAAAAAAAAAAGTTCTACGGGTAAAATTTACTGAGTTATGATATTTATAAATTTTGAACGAGGAAAAATGCATTTTTAGTGCAAGAAAACGATAATAATACGTGAAATGTAAAGTATCACAACTAAGTTTTCGTCTTGCAAAAATTAAAATTTTTACTCTATGTTGATTTTAAAGGCGCAGTTTTATCTGCCCTAAAACAGCGTCTATAATTATGTATAAAAAATATTCAAGATACCTTAATTAACGGCCCTCTAACTAAAATGTCTGTTGACAGCATAGTTTCATCGATTAGTTTTACAAAAATAACAGGTTGTTGAAACCTGTTACCTGTGAATGTGTGGAACGATGTAACTTGTTAACCAAAAATAACTATATTTCCCATCTCTATTTCAAATTATAAAAATTATAGTCAAATTAATATAGAGCAAGATCTCAGGGCCCCCAGACGTTACTTATTTTCTCACAAGTAAAATGTACAGGATAAAGTAGTGTTAGTATGTGCTTTGAGCGTAGTGATACCTGCTAGCTTGGACTGACGGCCGATTTACGGGTACCAGGTACCAAAGGTAGGTAAAAACACTACGAACTTTTCTTAATTTCTCAATCTTGATTTTTATATATGATGCTCAGGGAACTATTTCAATACTTTATCTAAGCTCCCAGACCAATTGCATGGGCCAAACATCTTCCCAGACATACAACAGAAGCGCGTTCAACTCAACTTACCGAAGTAATCCATTTTAAGATGGTAAAGCAAATAAACTGAAAAAAGAATACTGATTTTATATAAAATCGTCTCAATTTAATCAATATTTTTTATTAAATGTCAGTTATGAATTAGTAATACTTAAAGGGGAATTAATTTGAAATATTCCAATATTTTCAATTACTTGAATAAATATTCTAATATTTTCACTTTTCAAAATATATATTTTTAATTAATGTTTTAAAGATGATTTTAACATTAAAATATTGCTTAGTTATTACCAAAGACTTCCATTAGACCATTAATAACATAAGTTTTATGAAGCTATGTTATAAAAAATCTAATTATCACGCTCGCGCTCATACTCATAGCGACAATTTATGTATGTCTGGGAAGATGTTTGGCCCATGCAATTGGTCTGGGAGCTTACATAAAGTATTGAAATAGCTCCCTGAGCATCATATATAAAAATCAACACTGAGAAAATAAGAAAAGTTCGTAGTGTTTTTACCTATTTTTGGTACCTGGTACCCGTAAATTGGCCGTTGGTTCAAGCTAGCAGGTATCACTACGCTCATAGCACGTACTAACACTACTTTATCCAATACATTTTACTTGTGAGAAAATAAGTAACGTCTGGGGGCTCTGGGATCTTGGACTAATATAAAAAATATGGATTATGACATACTCTAATCATAAAAAAACATGAGTGTGTCAGTTTACAACTTATAGTCATTGAATTTTGACATGTAGATAAATTTTAACTTTCAGTGGTCTGAAGGAACCATATTCTGTTATAAAAGCATCCGTAAAAAAGAAAACATCGGAAATTTACCGCAAAATATGTTATTTTCTTTCACATAAAGTGAGTTTATATCATATTTAAAAATTCTGTATAATGTTTTTGGAAACTAATTACGTGTTCCAAGTAACTTTCATTTGAAAATTTTAGGAGTGTTTGTCCATGTGGCCACAATCTCTTTATCAAATATTAAAACTATGGGCATGGAATACGTTCGTAATTTTAAAATATATCCTCTAAAAGTTAATGTTTTTAACATCATTTTCTGTCCTCTCTTCTTAATTTTTTTAGACAAAAAAATATTTTTCAAACATATGTTTATTTACATATTTTATAAGTTAAAATCTCAGAGAAGCTGACGCTCTGTGAGAAAGTTTTTCACATTTAAAATAAAATTTAGTAGGGGAGACTAGGGAGAATGGATTCACTTTTTACAAAATTTTCTTACAACTGTTAAACATTGAACCTAGAATAAAGTTTTCTATATCATTTTATTCGTTATACAATCAATTATTAAAAGAAAATTGCTACATATGTATAATACATAAGAAACTCGAAAAATGATTGATTTTAATTATGAAAAAATAATGAATCAAGGCTCCCCACATATATGGGATGATTGATCTACTTTGTTTTACACAGAAATATTTGTTAAGAAATATACATTCAGTTAAAAAAAAACAAGATAAATTTATACTACATACTTTAATTAATATAAAAAAATATTTTTGAATATATGATGCTTAAAAAAAATCTGTTTAAACAGAATCGCAAGTCACAGGATAAATATTCACTGATGTAATCTAACATCTGAGTAAATATTTTTGAAATCGGACTTGTTGAGTCATAAAGGATTAAATATCCTCTTTCCCCCTGAGCAATTTACTGATTCTGAAGTGAGCAGTTTGTTTTTCATTTTATATTTATCAAGATCTGTGTCTAAAAGATGTTTTTTCAAAGAAAACCTATCCATTATACAGAATGTCTTCTCATACTTCAAATAATGAAATCCTCATTTATAGAGAAATAGCTTATGAGAATTTCAGTGAAACAAAAAAAAAAAAACAAAATTTCTGAAATTTTTCGGGTGCCTTGATTTTATCTAAATCAATCTTTCATGCTTGAAGAATTAGACGTTATTGTAGAGAATTTCCGTCTAAACGTTTATCTTCTCTCTGTTAATTTTATTAAAAAAAAGAAAAGTCATTATATGGGAGGATTTTTTTAGTAAGGAAAGAGCTTGAACAATGAAAAAATTTAGATTTTTGAGCACATGAACGAATGTAAAAATGTTACAAGAATATTATGCAAAATTTTTCTCACTAAAAAGAAAACGTATGCAGTTCAATTAGATTGTTTATTGCTTCGTGCAGTTAGAGGGAAAATAAAATGTCATTTAAGGGTGTCCGGGACACGAAAATCTTCAAATTAAAAAGAAAATATTGCATTAAAAAGTCTTTGTTTTTTTCTGCTTAAAATGATAGTTAAATCATATTTCTATCTTATTTAGAACAAGAAATGTTAATTTTTTTGCTTTGGTTTGTTTTCAAAAAAACTTTTAAGTAGTGGTTGTTATGGAAACGACTTCTTGTGAAATGAGTTTTTATTCATGATGAGTTTCTTCGCAATTAATTCTAATAAGTCATAAGCCGTTAAAGATCAATGATCCAAACTTGGAACATGTCTTTTTCAATTGTTTTACTTTAAATTGAATAATATTACTTAGTTTAAAAAAATGACTTTTTATATTTAGTTACATTCTTTTATTTTAAATTTTTTATTTTTTATTTAAACTAACATTTATAAAAATGCTGAATCAAAGTTACAGATCATATATTTCTTTTTATTTAAATGATGAAAAAATTGAAATTCTACAAATAGTATTTCGAGTTTTTAATTACCTCATTCTTTTAATAAATTTTCGATTTTCATTTTTTTTTAAATTATGAGAAGATTCATCACGTGATTCTGTTTACAAATAATATGATTAATCATCACAAAAACAAAAATTAAATACATAATTAAAATTTTAACTCAATAAATAAAAATTGTTTTAAAACGTGTCCCGTCCCGAACCCCCTAAAATAAGGTATCAGTCAATATAAAAATGTTAATATGTTTTATATTAATAGGGTATTATTTCATAAATTTCAGTTTTAACTTAGTAATGTAAATGAAATCTCATTCGGAATGATTAGGAGACATTTATTTTTTTGCCTTAAGTTTCTCCTTATTTTCTGTGTTCATTATTTAAATTGTCATGGAAAAGTACTTTTCCCTTGTTGTCACGGCAAAAGATAAAATATATTTACATGAAAACATTTATTAAATTTATAAAATGATATTTTGAAACTAAACACAACAAGAAAGCAGTAAGTCTCTGAAATGAAACAAGCATAATTTAGTTTTTTACTAATAATTTCAATTTCACTATTTTCAGTAACCATGTTCGTAAGAAGATTATTTCTGGAGAGTTATACAGCAGCATTTTAGATAGAGGGCAATAGTACTTTTTGTAAGAAATTTTCATAAGTGATAGATCTGAACAGTATTTCAATTGTTCTTATGTATTTCAAAACACATAAAAATATCGATTTTAGTTAATCTAACACATAGTGTTAGTCAAAAGTTCCGTTAACCCTTGCGATGATTGAAGGCTATGACATAGAGTAACATCCCCAGTAATTGGCACATTAAGAATTCGTCTTTAAACTTACTTCAATTTTCACTGCCAAGAAATAAAATATTTACCTCCAAATATTTTTAAATCAAAGAGTGCATATCTGTGCATGTATTTTGCCCACTGAAAGCAAATTTTTTTGAAAAAGTATTTTTATAAAAAGTTGCTGAAGTCACCAGTAATTGGCATCTAGAGCACCAATGTATGACACCTTGTGATCCAGTAATTGGCACGTGTTTATATAAAAAACTTTATACTTTGCACTGGGTTTAATCGCTTTAAATGAATTTACTGTAGATGAAGATGCCATATTACAGGTTTTTTAAAGAAAGAAATCAGTATATTAGTCTGAAATGTGAACACTTTAAAACAATACAATATATTTATGTTAATATCCAGTAATTGTCATATAAAATATTAATGGATTCCAATTACTGATAATATTTCATATTTTCAAATAAAAACAACTGATAAACAAAATTAGTCTATAACTAACTTAGTGTACTGCCAAAATAAGTGATTTAATCTCAAATTATGCGATTCCCTTGTTGATTGGAATGGGTGCCAATTACTTGGAACTATCAAAATTGAAGCACAATCAATTGGCATCTATCAATAATTCAGAAATCCAAAATTTGTGTCAAAAATACTTTTACACAATTAAAGTAACCCTTTTCAACTAAACAAAACTGTTGTCAATTAAAATTTAAAATATTTTAGAAATCAGATAATAATGAATTGAAAAGCATGCCTTTCTTAAGCTAGAGAAGAAGCATTTGCAACAAAGTGGCTAATTTGATACCAGCCATAATTGTTTTTCTTTTTTAGGCACTATTGTCATCTAATAGCATAAATCGAAGTTATAATCTTTAAAGTAAATGAGCATATGACTGGTATATGGTCTTGCATTTTTAAAAGACTGGATATAAATCTTATTTTAGGACATGTTTGTAGGATGTGCCAATCATTGGTGCATGCCAATTACTGCGGATGTTACCCTATTATCTAAGAAAACTAAAGTCAACAACTTATTTCAGATTTCCTGCGTGAATTTTCATAACAGTGTATTTTGCGCCTTCAAAAGTTTGAAATTTTATACAAGATAAAAGAAATGATCTTAGTTGGCTGCTTGAGTCATACGATCCAAGCTTCAACAACGGAAGAAGTATCAATGGAAACACCCTTACAGGATATTTCATTTTTTTGTGTGTGCGAGCACCACTAAGAAAGAATATACATGTATAGGGCATAATCACATTTTCATAAGCTCAATTAGTGCATTAGTGCCGAACAACAAAAATTTTTTCAACGCTTCTCAGGAGAAAGGATTGCCTTTATTGAAGACCAAATATGACAGCTTGCCTAGCTTAAACCTAAAACATAGCCCAGCCTTAACGAAAGTAAGAGTAGTGCATTGCCAAGTTAAATGGTTAATATCGCTTTAGATTCACCCCAATGTGCAAATGTTTTGGTAACAATTCAATAAAGTAGCATAGCTTATTGTTGATTGGAAAAGTTTTATTTAACCTTTCAGCGAGAGCACGTAAGTGCAGTTCTTGTGCAAATGCAGTTATATATTGAATTTTTTCACACACTATTTTATAACAAATGCAAGATAGTTTATAACAGTTATAGGGGCAATTATGTACATCGATAGTAAAAAATGAATTGTAATTTAGGGGACATTTATGGGAAGAAACTTCTGAAAAGTCTCCTTTGTCGTTATATTTGTGTTAGCCCGCTCTCTGGAAAGTTAATCTGCTATTTAGTTTTAATAATTTTATTTATTTCAATTATGGAATTCATTCAATACGGTATCGAATGTATACTTTTTTTATCATTTAGAATTGTTAACTCTCGTGTAAATAGATATGAATACACTCAAACGATACTATTGCGAAGAAAAAGCATGTCCGTGTAGCCTATTTCCGAGAGGGTGCCTTCAAATGGAATTGACTTTTATACACATTTCTTTTTGCAGGTACCCTGTCGGGAGATAAGAACTCCCAAAGTAAGAAGGTTTTTACTCTCTTGTGTTCAGTCAAACATGACAAAGTCTGAGGTATTGTTTGGAAAAGAAGAATCAGGCAGCATCCAGCCTACTCAAAGAAATCGAAATTTTCTCTATGACCTCGGGGGATAGGCGGCCTCTATTAAAAGAAGCTCTGAGCTGAAGATGCTTTTTATGAGGATGAGCTACTCGCGTGAAAATTAAGCTGGCCGAGTCCACACGCAGTCTTTTGTATTAGTCGTGATCTTAATTTGCATTCATTTAGGATTTTGTTTTGATTTTATATTTAGAGCAAATATAATGGGGAAAGATTGCACAAGGTCTAGGATAAAATTTATAATCACGTTTGATTCACGTTAACCAAGAAATGATAACCTATATGCATTTAGAATTATAAGTGGCATCGGAAAGTATTTAGGTGAAATTTCCATTTTGAATTGCTTATTCCGATTACGCTTTTTACGAAGGAACTTACTTTATGTTAGTATAATCTTACCTTATATTAGTCTACTAAATATATTATATTAGTCTAGGAATTTCTTTAAGTATTGTTAATTCCAAAACACTGCAATATACAGTAGAATCCTTATTGTGTGATCAAATAACCACGACTCACTTCAAATTGATGATTATCTGCTGACCAAAAGGAACCCCCTCCTGACTAAAAGGTATCTTCCTCTTACACATAATTACAAAATGTTGTATTTCTACATTGACATGGTTTCCTATAATAAGAAATTTCTATAGTTTAAGGAATTCGTTTTTTTATGTATATTAACTTTGAATCGAAGAGAGCAGAAAAATTACCAAGCAAATTCTGTTCATTGCAGAATGATTTTATTTTAAGTCTTAAAATTTGTATCTGAAGTGACGAGGCAAAAATTGCATGAGCGTTGAATCCGTGATCTGTATGGTGCATATCTAGGAAGAAGGGGAAAAAAGGATAAGAAGGGTAAAAATCTTTTAGTTTTGTTATTGATGAATATTTTAGTATCCTTTATAGGAAGTTGCCTCATATGAAATATACCTCCACAAGAATCATAAGATGTTGACGCAGTAGTTTTTTTTAACTAAGGGTCGATAGTTTCGATAATTTTCAAAATGTTAAAAAAAATCGAGCTGCAGTTTCTAAAATTATATTTAAAATATATCAAATAACGTAATCCCCTAATAAAACAAGTGCTGAAATGTCTCAGCTATTAAGAGTTTTAATAATTGAAAGATTATTTAAAAAAGCAATGACATATATTATTACAAAAAGTGTATGGGATGATAGAGCGAATGTAGGGTAATGAAATAATTCTGTGGCGAATATATTCTAATAGATCCGTATTTGGCTATTTCCATGAGTACTTGTAGTGTAAGTCACAGGCTACGATTTTTGGCTACCAGTATTATAGAACAAAAAAAATGTGATTAATTTTATTGGCACATTCTCATTAATAGAATAAGGCCAAGCAGACTTTTCGAAAATAACGGTGGCTAACAAGCATAGCAATTAATAAGTTATGTGACTTACACTACAGAACCCATGGAATTAGCCATTTGAGAGTTCGCTCTGTGAAAGGAACAGTTATTTTACAATTCCCTATCAATTTAATAATTATTATACACTATTTCAATTAATTCATCGAAACAAGCTATAAATGTTTGATGATATTTCTGAAAATGTAATACCTAAAATACCACTTTTTTCAAGTAACTTAATAAATAAATTTGTGACTATTTACTAATTTGTAAGTGTGTGGGTCAATAGCCTGTATTGCTTTCTCCCTTTTGAACTTTCCTCGTTCCATAGTTTACAAGTAAAATGGCTATGACAGACAGAGGAGTAATCTTATAATTATTGCGTTTTTCTTTATAAGTACGGAACCCTAAAAAGTAGGACTTTTCACTTATTTCAAACAAAAATTTATACATACCGTTTTTATAACAAGTTCTTTTCTCAATATATTTATTGTAATACTACATAGGATGGAACATAATTAAATGAAATCTACAGAATTTATAGCTACGGCAAGGATAAGCAAATAGTAAAAAAAAAAAAAAAAAAAAAAAAAAAAAAAAAAAAAAAAAAAAAGCAGATGATATTAGCAATAACTTATATAGTAGCGTCAAGTCTTTATACAGCCAGGCATGAAGTCAATGAAGTGATTTATATTCACTTGTGGCTTTTAAGCTGAATTTATAATTGTACTTCATGGAGGATGCATCAGGCAAACTACCGAATGTATCCCTGTTCAACCGACAGTTCTAAGAACGTTATCGTATTTACCCTTTTTTCGAACAATTAATGTCTGAGCTGATTTTTATTTAAATTTTTATGGGCGCCAGAGTTGTAACTGACGAGCGGTGAGTTGTGTAAAAAACAAACAACAGTCTGACGGTAATTGTTTTTTTTCTCTGATGGATTCTGAGTTCATCCGCAATTGTGAATTCATTGAAATATTTTTATCTGGTTTCATAGTTAATGACATATTATTAGCTATAGGCATGTGCATTCATGGCATTTCCAATCTATGATTTTAGTTTGAACGACATATATATAAGGTACCCTGGGGTAATAACGCCACGTTAAGGTTCTACCAATTTTCACGGCTCAGTTTTAGTTTATATTTTTCAAACAAATATATGATTTGATACAGCAACTCATTGACTATCTGTATAAAAAAAATTATTTAACAGATATGTATTCATAAAATGTAATGGCGTGATTTCTTGACCAATGCTATTTGGCGTTATTACCCACCTATATGGGTAATAACGCCATGCAAACAAAACTATGAAATAAGGTGGAATAATGACATGTAGATTGCCCAATTCTAAAAATACAAACTTAGAAATTGACAAATTGCATTCTAAGCTATTGAAAATGTTCAATTTTTTGTGAAAGTATAAGAAAAATGAAGGTGTAATGTGTGTGTGTGTGTGGGGGGGGGGGGGGAAGGTGGCAAAAGAATATCTGACCGTGGGCTTCTTTTTGCTTAAAAAGGACCGCTTAAATAGAATTATTAGAAACATTGCACAGTTTTAACTGTGTTTATTTGAATCAGTATTTAGGATGTAGCTCAGCCACTGTAGGGAATCAACCGGGGTATTAATGCCAAGGATTGGCGTTATTACCCCGTTATAGTTATTGCGCTGTGCATTTTAAATTACAAATTATCTAGAGAAGATATCCAAAATCTTCAACAACATTTTGAAAGTCCATGAAATGTACTACAAATTTATGTAATTAACAAAGTATTTCCGGATAAAAAAAGTAGTCTTCTCATCACAAAACGTATCTCGTAAATTTTAGATCAAGCGTTAAATTTAGTTGCTTGTAAAAACAATAAGACCTAAAAATGAAACAAATTAACTTGAAGCTGTTTTTTGTGATTTATATGACTCAAAACCCTTCTGCGCAGAGCACATGGGTGTCATTTACCAAATTATTTCATAATTATGCAAAATATTAGCACTTGGCGTTATTACCCCGCCTGGCGTTATTACCCCAGACCACCCTATTTATATAAAATAAAAATAATTCTTCAAAATTGATTTTAATGAATACGTTATTTCAGAAGTACTCATTAAATTATATTTATTTCTCTCTCAGTTAAATAAACAAATAAATAAATAAATAAATAAATAAATGAGCATGTTTGAAGGAACAAACATTTTCTACAAATTTTTGGAAAACTGTTAAAGGGTCTTGTACATTTTAAACGCGATGAAAATTAAGAAAAAAAAAAATTCAAAGTTTGAATTACTTTTATCTTCAAAACTTTTTTTTTATGTATAAGCATTAAATTTTGACTAATAATGAAACAGATTCTGTTTTCTAATATAATATCATTAAAAATACACTAGACTTTCACAGAGTTTGTGTCTTGTTAATATTAATTTTTTTTTCTCACTCCGAAGTCATTGCGCACATGAAATCTTGAAAGCATGTTATGAAATTTGATATATAGATAATAAACAGATATGTATTTTTAAAATGATCTACTTTTAACTATTTGTGATAAATAAACTGTTTAAGTAAGTGTTTTGACTATATTGATAAAATTTTTAGCTATGACTATTTTTAGAGTCTATTACAAAATTATAAGGCCACTCAGAATTTCACCTTTTTTGAACAAAGACAATATTACTGTACGACAACAACTGTTGGACCTCTGCTCTGCAGAATGCCAAGCCGATTCCATTCACATTGTAAGGAGAATAGCCTTTGCGGCTGAAGGAATGGTGTTCAATATTGTTTTTTTTTCTATTCTGAGTGAAATTTGATTTTAAATAAAATGGTCGAGCACCTTCCCTTAGTTCACGGATCAGGCCTTTCCGAAGTATATAGATATTTGCTACATTTTTGTAAATTTTAATTAAAGCATGTTTGTTTTATTTATTTTTTTAAATTATATTTATGGCTAAATCGCATATTTTACGACTGCTTGTCTTCTGTCTTGGCGGCTATACGATAAATTCGCCAATTCTAACAACCTAAATATTCAGGACCCATATATGTCATATATTCACTAAGACATTTACTTGTTTATTTATTAATAAATTATTTATTTGCCTTAATTTTCTTTTAAAAATTATAAAAAATATTTTTCGTTCTATAGTTATTATTTTTTAACATTTTTTATTGTTATTAAAAAAAAAAAAAAAAAAAAAAAAAACAGAAAATAATTTAAAAATGTATGCGTAGCTGGTATTCGAAAACGAGGTTTGACGTTGGGAATTGACGTCGGAAAAAAATCGTAACAAACCCTGTGCGTATATGATGTATGTGTTATATTCATATCCAATGCTCGCAAATAATATACATAAATAATGCAAACAATAATTCAAACAATAATGTAAAGAAAAACTTAAAAAATTTGCCAATTTTGAAACTCTTAAAATCACGCCACGCAGTCGTTAATTCTATAAAGATTAAGTTACGCAATATTGCGAGGGAAAAAGTCATTACGCTAAGTTTAATAATCATATCTTTAAATCATATTTTTTATTATATTTGACTTTTTATAAATTATTTTAATATAACAGAATTACAATGCAATATTTGAAAACATATAATTCAATAACAGAAACAATAAAAAGAATGTTGCCCAGTTAAACTGATGGCATTGAGCTCACAGGCTACGCATACTAATTGTACATTACAGCCTTATATTTTCAAGGGTTAACTCCCTAAAAAAAAATAAGAAGGGGAAACAGCTCTCCCCTTTCCTCTTTTTTATACTTAATCATTGATCCTCCGAAACTATTAAGGACATGCTTTATCATATAAAAAATCTATATCCAAAATTCAGAGCAAATCGGATAATTCTCAATAAAAACCCATTTAGCATTTATATAATTTAAGAGGAGTTATCCTTCTCTTTTATACTTAACCATTAAACTTCCAAAACTATTCAGAGGTTTGAACGAAATCTAACAATTCTGCTTGAAAAAGAAAGAACTTAAGGGGAGGGGCATTAGAACCCCGTTCCCCCTGTTTATATTTATTCAATGAACACCTAATAACAGTCACGGAATCCCCTCATCAGAATGATCCTATATCAAATTTTTAACGAAAACTGTTAATTCTGCATGAAAAATCCATTTATATCAATTAAGGGGAGGGGCATGAGCCCCCCGTTGCCCCTCTTATATATATCGAATGAACTCCAAAAACTAATCAGGGAAGCGCCTTATCACGATAAACCTATATACAAAATTTCAAATGGATCGGATATTTTTATCATGAGTTATCGCGTTACGCACGAACGAACATACATACAGAACGGGCGGGCACATAAGCTCTCAGGCTATGATAGCCTGTGAGCTAAAAAGGTATTCGTCAAAAAAATTCGACATATGTAGAATGTTTAATGAACAAACTCATTTCGAGATGCTGCGGACTTTCCCATTTTCGACATGGACTAGCCCTTTTTTGCCCATGCGCAATTCTATACAGGTTTCTATCAAACATGGTACATCAGTAGTTTGAATTTAAAAGTAGTTATATGAAAAGTAATATCTCTAGAATGTTTATTTAGCTCAGGGAAAAAAGTTTGATTAATTTTTTGTTTCATGACAAACGATTTTACACAAATCCGCTTTTTCATAATTATAAAACCACTCTCGCGTTATTAATAAAGCAGACGATTTTCTTTTGAATTCAGAGTTTAACGGTAACGTAAACACTTTGTAAAATTTAAAAAGAAGAATTGATTGCATCTGATTCTTTGAACTTATTAGTAATATGCCTCGTCGGAGTGAGCTGTCTGAAATTGAAGTGAGAAGAGTGTGGTTCTACAAAGGAAAAGGAACGTCTGAACGTGAAATAAGTAAGATTCTTAATCATTCTTATTCTGCAAATCATAATGTTTGAAGTAAAAAAGAATTGTATGGAACGCATAAAAGATCTGATCGTAAAAAGAAGTTATCAGATCGTGATAATAGGTGAATTGTCAAACTGGCAATGAAAAAATATCAGTCAACTCATAAAATAATACAATTGACAACTAAAAAAGTATAACATGCAGTCATGCGACGAAGTATAAAATTTAATGCTAGTGTTATTTGTGGCAAATTAAATAATAAACTACTACTCCTAATATGTCAGAAAGAAGCTCGACTTAAGTGGGCAAAGATAGTCATGTTTAATTTACAAGGGCACACAAAAGAAATTGGTTATAGCACTGCCTTTGCGTAATAATTGCTGGAGAATACGTTTAAAAATTCGGTATGCGCTTTTAAATTTAATTGTTTTTTTGCATTTTACTCTTTATATTTAAATTCTATACCTCATATATAAGGCTGCTTAAAAGAATTCGCATACCATTCTTCTTATTGGAGGAAATTGCTGAAGGGGAATTTTCAATTGAAATATATATTATCTTAAATAAATTAAATTTTGGAATGCATAATGTTAATAGATACAAATCTGTATATCCTATATAAGGCTGCTAAAAAAAATCAGATAATTTTCCGATTGTAGATGGGAACAGCTGAAATTCGGCTTTGAAATGAGTTATACATTTCTATAGGTTGAAATGGGACGTAATATTTTAATTTTTTAAACGGTAGAGTTTTGTTGCATTATTCTGAATGTGTTGGAAAGTGCTTCATAATCTATGCTTGATGCATGTTTTTTCTTTTTCGTTTATTAATATAGTAGAAAATTATTGAATCAAAACTGATTCTAGTATTTAGAAATATGAAATAAATTATGTAGAAGTGTAATTGTCTAGTGCCCTTAAAAAAAAAAAAAAAAAAAAAAAAAAAAAAAAACCATTTTTTGGCCTGTTCTTCATCAAATACAGCTAACATGTAAGCCAAATCCATGTCATATAATGAGAATTATGGCGTTTTTAGGAATGTGCCAGACGTGGCACATGGTGCAGTGAAGGATTAACAGTCAATCCAGAGTCTTAAGGTTCAGATGCTTTATTTTACTTTTCTCTGCTTTAAGGCGATCCGGGACACATTTTAAAATAATTTTTGTTTATTGAATTAAAATTTTGAATTTGTTTGTAATTGTTAACCATACCATTTGTAAACAAAATAGGGTGATTAAATTTCCTCATAATTAAAAAAATAATTAAATTTAAAATTTATTAAAAAAAGTGTGCATTTTAAAATCGTTATAACTGGAAATAATATTTGTAAAATATTATTTTTTTTCATTTAAATAAATATAAATGTTTAAGCTTTTATTTTGATTCAGCATTTTTAGAAATATCAATTTAAATAAAAACTTAAAATATTTAAATTAAAAATGTGTAAGATTTAAATTTAAAACATCATATTTTCAAAAGTAAATATTTTATTTTAATTTGCTGAATCAAAATTAAAGTAAAACAACTGAAAAAGACATGTTCCGAGTTTGAAACAATTATCATCAACGGTTATGGAATTATAACAATTTCAATACGAGAAATGGTGAAAAACCTCATGATGGAGAAAATACATTTTCACAAGAAAACATTTCAATGACAGCCATTACTTCATTCGTCCACAATTTTAACAACTCTTCCATCATCATTATCATCACCATTATTATCATTTTCCAGAACTGATACTATAAGTTTATGGTAACTAAAATAGGAAACAAATAATTTTGATTTGAATCTAATTTAATATCTTGTAAAGACTGCAACAATTGTAGTTTTATATCTCATTGTGCTAAGATTGCGATCACTGGCCATCGTTAAATCAAATTCTCTATTTAAAAATTCAATTAAGTGTAGATTTTTATCATCCGCAAACTAGATGTTGAAATTCCAACTCAAAATTATTAGCAAATCATCAATTTTTTTCCTTCATTAAATGAAACCTAAAACCAAAAGTATAGATTATTTGAAAGCTGTATTTTTTTGGAAGTTTTTTCATTTTACTATAGTAACGTTTTAAATTTAGCGCTCAATGTTTGGGTATTCAAAATTTAAAAGCAGAGAGAAGGCGCGCATGCACTGCATTCCTACACTGTAACAGTTGGTACACATTTCATGAGCAACATAATAAGAAAGACAGCTGACGTATACATATCTATACTATTATTATAAAGAGGAAAGATTTGCATTTTTGTATCTTTGTATGTTTGTAACGAAAAACTGGAAAACTACTGGACCGATAGCAATAATTCTTTCCCCATTAGAATGCTACGCTATTCCTGAATAACATAGTTTATAGTTATTTCTAGAAAAAAATAAAGTTCCTCCTAAATTTTCAATAATGTAACAAAAGGTGTAAAAAAATTAGCCATAAAATGGCTTTCATCGCATGCGCTGCAGAAAACATTGATAATAGGACAAAAAAAGTTCTACAATATTAAAGAACAATTCAATATCTATAAAAAACCTCAGTATATCATATGTCCAACTATTGTACATACCTCACTATAACTACTTTTTTACATTTTAAAACGCGATAAATACACCTACCAAAATTAGACCGTGCTATCGATACATTTGTATTAATCCTTATTCAAATAAATCATCCTGTATTCATGACTATTTCAAAACAAATAGATTACTTTTTGAATTACTCAAATTGCACATTCCATTCAAAGGATATAACGAATTCAAAAATGATAATCTAATGAAATAATAGCGCGGCTGAGCGGTGTCGGTTACGCTAACAGTGTCTCGAATTCAATGGTTTTTTCCCATCGCAAAAAATGCCAAACGCGCCTAAAGAAGTTTTTACTTCAAAAATAAATAAATAAATAAAAAAATAAAAATCAGCAAATTTATTGTGATTTGTCTTCAAAAAGCATTCTATCCTCATATTCAAGATGTTAGTTTTAGACTTTAGACTTTAGTTCATGAGATAGTGCTAAGCGGAAATCGCGAGAAATCAGCATATTAGCGCCACTTGTTGTGCGATTTACACCAAAATGTAAGCAACATCAATTCATGTCAAGGACTAACTGAATGTGTAGTTTGATAAAAATCCGTGCATTAGTTATTAAGATATAGCTGTTGCATATATCGTAAAAATATACAGCATAACTGCGCCACCTGTTGAGCGAATTACACCAAAAATTATTCAGCCTCAATTTATATTACAGACTACCTGAATATAAATTTTTATAAAATTCCGTGCATTAATTATGGAGATAGAGCGCCCACAAAATTTATGTCACATATTGACAGGCAGCCAAACAGACAGGGCTAAAGACTCAAAGACAGATATTTTGTAAAAATATGTTTTTTGGAACCTTTGACCCCTAAAACTTGAAAATCCGTCAAATACCGGAAATCGAAAATTTTCACCAATTCAATACTTTCTTCTTGTAAGGATAGAAGAAAAGAAAAAAAGCTATGAAAGGACACAGTTTCTTCCTAAACAGATCCCTGTTAAGTATCTAAAGAAAATAAAAATAAACAATTCTTGGTAAAATTTATCTATTAATTTAAGAGCTTTGATTATGTATACTATATTTTTTAAAAAGATATACACAATATACATGACAAAGTACTTTTTTGACTCTACAAGTGTCTAGTAATTATGTTTTATTCACGTATTAAAAGAAATAAAACAGAAATTTAAAAGCTGAAAGTATGGCTTACAGTTCTAAGAAAACACTTAAAAATTAAAGAATTCTTAGGAGTTAAAACCTTGAACTTGGAAGCTTCGAACAATTTCCGGACAAATGACTCCCAGCCTCGAGAGAAGTGATGCGGTAAATTATATGACTAAAATGCTGAGCGGAACAATGACCTCGAAAGTGAAATCGAAGAAAATTGCCGCTGTCAGACTTGAGCACTTAGTTATGTCACTGGCGGAAAACAGAAGAAAGCTTCCATCGATTAGAATAGAATGATTTTGAATAGTATTTCGTTTATCGTATTCATTTTGATAAAAGTTTGAAAGTGTTTTGGCTTCTGGGTATAACTGTAGTCAACGGAATTGCTGAAATTTTACTCTTTTTTTTCTCGCAACTCTTTTACTACAGTATGTAGGAAGTTTTTTTTTTATATTTTGATTGAAATCTCATTTTAGACAAAATGTAAATAAAATATGTAATGTAATAAAATAAAATATTCATTATTTTTTATTATGTCATCATATTGCGTGACATTAGGAAGATCTTCTATACATAAAGCTAAAATGACGTTGTATGTTATATATAAAGTAATTTCTTATTACCATTCCAATTACTATTTTTTGAATTTAAAAATGCTGAAGGCAAGCTTGAACAGTTAATTATGTTACTGATGGAAAACAGAGAGAAAACTTTCAATGGATTATGAATAATATTTCAGTTTATCATTTTAATTTCTATAAAAGTTTAAAAGTGTTTTGGCTTCTGTAGTCAGTGGGATTACTGATTTTGATACTCCTTTTTTTCAGCATCTCTTTGCTATTCTGTATGCGAAACTTTTTTTTATTTTTTTATTTTGATTAATTTTTAGTTTTTGACGAAATGCAATAAAATATATAAGGTAATAAAAATATTCATTACTTTTATTATAGAATGATACTATATGGCATTTGAGGAACGTTTAGGGAGATCTTTTATGCCTAAAGTTAAACAGACGTTGTATGTTAACTAAAAAGAAATTTTCCTATTAAAATTCCAATTATTACTTCCTAAGTTAAAAAAAAAATGTCACCATCAGACTTTAGTACAGTGAAACCTCCCTGTGCGACCACTTACATTAACCGCTTCCTTGATTTGCCCGTATTTCATATAGGCAACGTGTTTCTGCTAATCATGATTTGCCTGTATCCCGTACGGGCAAACGATTTCAAATCATGATTTATTATGCTCACCAGAAAATTTTTATTGTAAATTTTGCATTATTTAATCCGGGAATTGTTCTGATTAAATTCGGCAAAAATTCTATTATGAAAAATTGGTGATAAAATATTACAAATTCTGTAAAAGACGCAAAGAAATAGACATTATTTGAAATTTTTTATAAAAAATATTGATCAGTTGAGTAGTTAAGCAACCACCTTCCTGAACGACCATTTTTTTCCTGGAAATTTTTTTTTTCCCATAGGCTCAATACTAATTTTACCTCCATTCAGAGAACATCCCACTTGAACTTCCTCCATGAACGATCAATTTCTTAACAGAAAATGAAACAAATTCATTTTTTTCTGGTCGCTTGAGCAAGGTTTTATAAGAAAAATAATTCCAGGGAGAATATTGTTCATCAAACTTCTAAACTAAATTTCTTTAACTATTCCGGTTACCTTTAAATATTAAAAACTCTCATGTCATATTCTGTCCTGACCACCTGTGACATAATACTCTAAAAATATAGATAAAGTAATGAAATCGTCATTATTTGTACTCATGTAAAAGAAAGTTGTATTTATTTACTGAACTTTGAAAAGACTTGAAAATAAAAGCTATAAAAGATAAAACCGTAAAATCAAAGTAAACGCCAATGTATTCATTTTTTAAACTCTGCATTAGTTAATGTATGTAATTAACTTTTTCTTTTATACTTAATATATATATATATATTTCCTAATGTGAAAAATAAATTTTAATAACATTAAATGTTACCTTTCTTGAATAATTAAAATCTAGATTTAAGTATGAGCTCCATGCAGGGACCACCTCTCAGAGTAATCAATATTTTTTTGGAATGGAACGTGGTCACTTTAGGTAGGCTTTACTGTACTTAATTATGCAACTGACGCAAAACAGAGGAAAAAATCTGCTGTCTATTAGGAATAATAGTTCAGTTTATCATAATCTTTTCTTTAAAAGTTTAAATGTGTTTCGGCTTTTGTAGTCAGCGGAATTGCTGTGTACCATTTTATAAACAAGTTACATTTTGCTACTAAACATAAGAAATGTTTTAATTTTTGGTTTATTTCTTGTTTTTAATAACAAGTGAAATAAAATAATAAAATAAACTTTTTTTTTTTTTTTGTAACATATACACGAAATGGAAAAAAGTCAATGGAAACTTCCGATTTCGACGTTTTTTCGAAATCCTAGAAAAATATTTGACATATTCTTTAGGAATTTAAAGAATATGTTTGACTTCATATTTTTTTATCGAAGATTTGATAATTAGGACAATTAGACCACCAAGAAAAAAATGGAATAAAAATTCTACAGCCAGTAGTATATAACTAAATGGATCTTATGTGAAATTTTTATTGACTTTTCTGATAATAGCATGTTTTTTAGATGGACCAGTAATGGGCACACTTCCGGTAATGGACTCGTTTCCAGTAATGGGCACCCTAGAATGTTTTTGTTTTTTAAAAAAACCACATTATAATGTAATAAAAATAATGTAATAATAATAATGGTTTATAAAAAAAATCAATAAAAAATTTGCTTTTATGTTATTTTTTATAACTTCCCTTTGTATATTTTATGATCTTGCATTATTATTGACACTCTTAATAAAACCAATGAAGAAGCAGGAAAGAATGGTTCGAAGTTTAAATATTTTTCAGTGAAAATTTTAATGAACCTGATAATAGTTGGCTTCGCTTTGTAAATTTATATAGTTTTTATTTTCTTGCGAACTTTGACTATTTTTTAATTTTTTAAGAATACAAAAATTTGGTATTATATGTGGATTTTTCCTTAATTGTTAAGGTAGGATACCAAATGAGAAGTTATTTGGTGAAAAGTTTAGGAATTATCTACTTTTAGAATTATGAACTCATTATGTAAGATTCATTATTAAGTTTAAATTAATCATTTATAGTTACAAAATGAATTGTGATGCGTATACTTTTTAAAATATAACTTTAAAATTATTTGGCAGGGTAAGGTTATACTTTCGATTCGAATGTTTGAAGCTTTTATAAATCGATTTCATTTAAACATTTTTGCAGTTTATAATACCAATTTTTGGTTTTTCTTAATATTAATGCCCTAATTTATGTTTTTTATGCCTAAAATGCAATTTTAACACACAGCAAATAAAAAAAAAAGATTTCTAAAAGCTTTAAATATGCGAATAGGAATTGTCACCTAACTTAATGCCCTAATTTATGTTTTTTTATGTCTAAAATGCAATTTTAACACACAGCAAATAAAAAAAAAAAATGATTTCTAAAAGCTTTAAATATGCGAATAGGAATTGTCACCTTATTATGTCTAGCATTTTTTGAGGTTATACATAAAACAATTCGTACAGTAGAATTTGTTTTGAAACTATTACTAAATAATTTAACATCGGATAATCAAAAAATATAAAGCATGTAATTCCTCAACTTTTCCTTGAAAGATTGATTTTGCATACTACGTTAAAATTTATTGAAATACCCAAATATGATGTCATAGTGTTGACTTACCATTGAAAATTTCTTATAATTATTAGTTAGAATTTCATTGTGGAGACAATCCCTTAGTTCATTTTTAAATATAAATTGAAAGGATAATTTTTCCAGTAGAATGGTTACTTCTGTTTTTTTAAGCGGAGAATTTGGTAATTAAAATAGATGGGGTGGTATTCTTTTATTCTGGCCGGCTGTAGATATTTTGTTGCACAAGATGGTAGGCGTTTGGATGCACGAAAAAGATCATTCAGCATTCGTATACTGTGCGACATGTGCACAAGATCATCAAACCACAACCTGCCACTAACAGATGGAATGCTGTATTAATTGTCTCAGAGTTGAACATATAGATACCAGGCATCATCTTCCTCCAACTATATAGTACATCAAAAAGAAATTCTACCGCAGCCTACTTATAGCAATCAAGAAATTGCTAATAAAAATTTTATTTATAAAAAAAATATATCAATCAATAGTATTCAAACAATGCACAATTTGTTAGTGGGATTTCATCGTAAAAATTTACCACTTTCTTCAAAAAGAAAGATTTTCTCAAAACACTTTAACAAAATTTTAGAAGGTTTACAGACTCATTGCCAAGGCTCTGTAATATTAAGGTTAAACTATTGGCACATTTACTAACACCTGTATATTATCCATTTGACGGTTAGTCGTCAACCATCATTACACCCTAAATATACACTAAATATAATAGAGGGTAATATAAAACAGGTAAAATAGTGATAATACTAAGCTATTAAGATTGTATGTTATTCCGAAGATAACCGTCGCATGATTCAATAGATTTGAAATACGTACGTCAAACAGGCTGTTAATATGTTGAAATTATATGATCTAGATAACATCTAAATAAGATTATGACCATATTTGTTAATCCATAAAATCTATTGCAATAAAATTTTTTATACATGTTTCTCTGTTGTATAAACCATTACAGCTGATAATCTCTCTTAACAGTGACTCTGTTCGCATTCAAAACTAAAACTTCTGATTCTTGAGACTACAATCTTATAATTTGTATTACAGGAATGTCACAGCGAAATATATTTTTAGTTCTATTTAAAACGACTTTTTTCGAAACAGAAAACTTTTAGATACGCTTTGTCAACATTTGCAAGAGAAATATACTGCAAAATGTATTAATATGCAAAATGTAATTAATATTATAATGTAATTAATATAAAATTAATGGTGCGAGCAGAATATAAAAATACTCTTTGTTTCAGCCCTGGCATTACAATATGTATTTTTTACATTGTTTTTAAAAGACATAAAAGATCTAAATTTATCTCATATTACCATGAAGATCTATTATACAAATTCCTAAAATAAATATGTTGTATGACTCTGTAAAATCTAGCCTGTAACACATTCCGCAGAAAAATCCTTTTGTAACCTTAGTTTGAAATGTCTATCATTATCAATGTATGCTGCAAACGATTTTTCCATATGGATCATAATACAGTGGAATTCTTGATCGGAAAGTTTAAATGAAGCTGCCTCTTCAGAGACTTCTTGTATTGTACAAACATCTTTTTGCAATCTCCTAGAAATACACAGTACAAGATGTTTCATGAGAAGGAATAAGTGGTAATCACTTAGCTCTAGGTCAGGGCTATACAGATAGACCAACAGCCGGACGCACAGGCAATCTCCTAACTGAGTTCATTGATAAAAATCTAGGATTAATTAAATATCGATTTGCATATTAAAATGCAGTCGGTCTGCCAAGCCATGTCTTGGCAGAAAACATCTAAAAAACCGATGTTAACGGTTGGCTCATAGGTTTACTATTATGTTTTCCTGCTCCCAATCATCCAGTTTTCATACTTTTGGGTGCAGGAAAGCAGAATGTTAAAAAGCTTTATTAAAACCGAAAAAATAAAGAGAAGGTAGAGGGATTACCACACTTGCGAAATCTAAAAAAATAATAATAATAAAAGTAAAAAATAAAAATAAAAATAAAAAGTAAATAAACGTAGATTTTATTGCTAATCAATCATGTTAACCCTTTTATGTATCATAATTATATGTCAGTATTAGTAATTATTGTTGCAAAACTAATTACGCATAATAAAGCAATAAATATGGAAAAGGTGGAAAGTTTTCCTTAATATAATTTTCCCAAACATTCGAGAAATGTATAAAATGCAAGAAATCAGTGGCGGTGTAAATTTACAGCAGAAATGACGGCAACTAGATTTTCCCCAAAAGAGGTGTTTCTTTACACAACTAATTGTCGGTGTTTCATTACACCAACTCATTGGTGATGATTTCTTACACTACTTTTAGTGGCGACACAAACCCCACCATTTTTTATGTAAAGTTACACCGTTATTTTTTACAGTGATAAAATCTATATCCCAGTAGCCATACAATATTGGGCCAATATTGACTACATCTTGAAGGAATATTGACACATTGGCGCAATACTGGCATGAAATATTGCTCCGATAATAAAGTGTTTATATTTCCCCCTTATTTAGCCAATATTTGCAGCCAATATTGTGCCAATATTGGATTTTCATTCGAAATATTGCCAATAAAACGCCAATATTGGTTAAATATTGGGAGTTTTGGAAATATTTCCAATGTAACGCCAACATTTGTACAATATTGGAAATTCATTGGAAATATTTCCAATAAAATGAAAATATATATTTAATATTGGTGTTTTATTAGTAATATTTCCAATAAATGAAATATTGGCGCATCGTTGGACAAATATTGGTTTGCTACTGCAAATCAATAAATTGAAATACATGTTTCAAATGAATTGCACTCGAAAGGAAATTTGTTTTCTCACTCCTCATTATAAAACTGAAAATTTGTGATAGCTAAAAGTTAAAAAAATATATTAAAAGCGAAATTAATTAATCAGATATTCTCACCGCCAAAATGATGCCAGCTTTACTCCCGGAACTGCTTTTGTTTTACAAAATATATCTGTAAAAGGTCACTATAGGCATTTTTCCACGGCTATATTAGTCTTGCTTGTGAAATTGTTGATGATTTTTTGCTTTAATGCTCAGATAATACTAAAATCTACAATACTATAATAAACAAAGCATTAAAATTGCATATATTTCTATTATTTAGTGGCTAAATATATAGAAACGTTCTAGAAATGAAAATTATTCAGGTAGAACCTATGTGGAATGCTACAGGAAATAAATGTTAAGTGAAGAGAATTACTATTATCAATTTGAAATCAACAAATGGTTGGTTGCGCATGTGAAAAAAAGTAATGGAATTTATGTGAAGAGAATAATAGATTTACTGGAAAATTAAGATGTAAAGTGAAATATCTGCATGACACATTTAATTTCGAAAATAATTACTATTGGTAAAAAAAGAAACGATTAGAATATATAAAGATTTCCCATTCACTTCAATTGTTTAAATATATATTTAAAAAATTATATTTATTTTAAAAGAATATTAGAATCCTTTGTAAAATAAGTATGAAACCCAAATGCTTGAATGCCTTAATGGATTTCGAGAAAGAATTACAACTGTTTAACAATAGAATGTTAAAAAAAGAAAGAAAAGAATGAAAAAATCTTCTCATTGATAATTGTATTGTTTATAAAAGGAATGAGAATAAAAAATGTAAAAATTAATCACTTGCCAAAAACACTGCCCATTGTTTACAGTTAGAGAACCAGGGAGGTTAGGCTCTGTGTAAAAAAATTACAAGAAAGGAGTAATGTAAAAATTTACTACCGGAATGAATTATAGAGTTGAATCGGTCGTGAAACATCAACAAACATCATTAGACAATTTTTTTTTCTGCAGTATGCATGATAAACAAATCGTGTCGTAAAACAGTAGCCCCTCATTATATCATGTATCCGAGAAACAAGAAATAAGTGCGATATAATCTTAAAAGAAAAAAGAAAGAAAGTAAGATTGTAATCTACAAGTCAATCTTTTTACTGAAATGCTAATTTATACAATAAGCTGATGTACTATTATTTTCTTGATAAAATTGACGATGGAGAATATCACTTATAGTAACTGAAATAAAAAGAAATATCTAACTTCCAGATGCTGAGATGCAGGAATTATTTTTAAATGAATAAAAAATAGATTTTGCTCTTAAAAAAGATTTAAAATCGAAAATTAAGAAGAAATAATGTTAAATTTTTACTAATTACCTTCTTACATTGCTTGAAAAACTATCCGACACGGGTCAAAATTCAGTTTATGAAAATTACCAATAATAAAGTAATAAAGTTGATCTTACTAGAGATAAAATGATTATGTATTATGAAAAAGTATATCTGTACATACAATTTACGTCATTGTCATTCCATCATCATAATCATAGTAGAAAGATTTTTTGTCATATTCATACATTGACAGTTACGTCGTGGTAGCATTCAATGCATATTTTTAAAAATATAGTATATATTTATTTTCGACAGTAAGAGTTTTCTTGTATTAAAAAATGGTTAATTAATTACATACTGCTACACTGCTTTAGATACCAGTGTTATCATAAATTGAATCACTGCCATTTATTGTCGTTTGTTATTCTTTTATTATTTGTAAGAAAGTATGAATGTTAAAACTTCAGGATGAATTTCAGACACACTATAGTTTTACTGATATTTTAATTTCATGATTTATAATTCTTAAAACCAGATATAATTATCTTAAAGCCACATGTAATGCAAAATTATATAAAATCCGTACCTGAAAAAAAAGTTACTTTTCTTCAAGAGTTGCAAATAGTTGCAGCTGAAACTTATTTATTTTTAAATCTATATGCATACATAATTACAAAAAAAAAAAAAAAAAAAAAAAAAAAAAACTATATTACAATTAACTGGCGTGGACAATATTTTTGGTAGCTTTTTAAAATTTATCGTATGCTATTAAATTTTCTAATACTTATATTGACTTAAAAATATTAAATATCTATTGTAATTATAAAAGACAAAAGTATCTACATTGTTATAAAGATTCCATGCTATTATAAAAAAATATCTACACAACAAGTGTGTTTTTAGCCAAAAATATCGATGACAATTAAAACTACATGGATCGCCATTTTAAAAAGGTTAAAAGAAAATTTGGTTTTTGAGCCAATTTTTGATAGTGTTGTTGTAGAGTTAGGCTGCTATCACTTTATCTTTTTTTCCTCCAATGTATCAGATGTTATTTGAAATGTCTAAAAGTTAAATTACTGCAAGACAATTTTTGGACTTTTTCCCGCTAGATTCGCAAAATCGCACACTGAATGACATTTAGATGGGGTTTACAGACAAGTAAAAATGTTGTTATTACTTATTTTTTGTGATAATTTAAAATAGAAATAAATTAATGCAAAATAGAAAAAAATGCTTATGTTCTAGTTCAGATTAAAGAGAAAATTTTGTTTTGAATTAATATTCTTTGATGAAATAGTAAAAGCAAACTCTATAAAGCAAAATGATTCAGCAATCTATTTCGGCATTTTACAAACATTATTCAGTTTCATTTAAGATTTCAATCCAATAGTGAAATAAAAAATATGCCTTTACAGTTCTGTGTGCGGTGCTTTAAGATACAAACTGACATGAGGGTACCACGCATTAAAAGGGTTAAAAAGTCCAATTAAGTTCAGTGGACGCTCATGGATATTATTTAAAGGAGTCATAATATAAAAAATACGAAAATATAATTTATAGGAAAGACATAACATAAAAGTAGAAATACATTTGCGCTATATTGAATTCGGAGTCATTTTTCTTGGGATGAAGTTTTACTGTTCCGAAAAATACAATATGGATTTTTTTGGGGGGGAGGGGAGCTTTCAAGGGGGAATTCCATTTTCTTGGCTTTTTTTCTCATGGCTTCCTCAGAATTAATCATTGGATTTTTGTTTTCCTAAGTTTAAAAATTTGCAACTAAAAGAAATAAAAAAGCAACCATAGATGAAAAACTAGTACCTTTTTCTTCTACTAAGGAACGTAGAATGAAAATATCGCTTGTAATTTACCTTTGAATGTTATTCAAGAACAGTTTTTGTAAATTAAGTATCAAAAGTATCTTATTAAGTATCTTTAGTTACGAAATTTCTGGAACTATGATTTTAGAAGTTTTAAGATTGTTTTAGATCGAATTAAATTTTAGTTAAATATTGATGCGTAATAAAGGTACTAGATGAAATATAGTGCTGAACAAATGTATTTAAATATGCTTTCATCTTTTAGTATAAACTGCCGAAGGAGAAATTTCAATCTGTTAGGCGTTTTCTTGATATACTAAATTTCCCTATTTTATAGTACATATATCAACCGATAGATCAAACAGAAGTCTATTCAAAAGTATTGCAATACATATTTGGATATGGACAGTAACACTTTATTTCCTTAAATAACAAAGTTTGTTAAAAATTTCAAGAAGTGTTGAAAAGTAATCATTGCATAATATCAATGCTTTATAATCAATGCTTAACGCATGATTTTTGCTGCTTGATTATTCTACATAGCAATTTATTATTTAAAATGTATCCCTGAATTTAATTGTTTAAAACATTCAATATTTTAATAATCTTACGTTCGGATAATAAATTGAGAAAATACAATATTTGTATAACTAACATCTTCTACATATAAATTAATATAAAATTTGTCTTTATAAAATGTATATTCCAATAAGCCGGTTATATTATTTTTATCATTATTATCATACATATAAAAAAAATAGATCCAAGTTTACAGCAGTCATTGCAAATTTATTTAAGAAGTATAAAAAAGCCTATCTTTTTTTAATTTCAAAATTACAAAAATCTCATAATCTTACAATTATTCTAACATTTTTGAAATTTTTATGCTAAGTAGATAAACTATTTTTATTGTAATTTAACGCGAAATGGCGATTAAATGTTTATAAATAAACAAAATCATGTCTCTTATAAACCTTTAAGTTTTTTTTCTTACGAACACTTTGTTGAATTTTCAAAATATAAATGTTCCCCATTAAACAGCGTGAGCAAAGTAAGTGACATATTTTCTTTTTTATGCATGCCTAGAGGTTTTTTACCTGACTTTAATACGCACATTTGAGCTATGTTTCACGTACGAAAAGGTTTGCAGTTTGCTCAATGGAAAATACGTGAACTTTGCATATTTGTTTCTAATTTGGAAAAAAAATCTAAACATTTTGGTTACGTTGAATATTAATGCAGCTGTTTGTAAGCTATACAAATTTCTGCAGCATTCAATTTCTTTAAATGTATTCATATATAAATAAAAGTAAATAAATGATATTTTCACCGCAAGAAGTATTACTACCACATTTAAATATTTTGAGGGATATGATTATTTTTCTTTCGATAATGGAGACATTTTAAAAAATACAACTTAGGAAAATGTATTACATCTTACGCTTTAAATATCCTATTTTTAATATTTTCAAACATTGTTGAAAAGTATTTATGAATTCGGGCCGTCTGTTCGAAAGCCTGGCCATGTTCTAAATGAAATAAATATAGTCCTATTGGCATGAAATGGACGTATATTATTGAGGTTTATTATGTAATGTTCGTTATTTGAAAATTAAATGTATAGCGTTTTTTGTTGATTTACAAAGCCACTCAAAAGAATTCCGTTACATTACAGTTTATGGGGAAAAACAGTTTGCCATGTATGTTTATGGTAACATAGTATTTTAAAAATACTGCAATTGATATACATCGCTGAGGTGTACTACAAGGCTCTTACTACGCATATGGTGTACTTACTGTTCATTTACAGGACCACACAAAAATGTTTGTTATAGAAGAAAATAAGCAATGGAATGTTGATGCCTATTATCAATAACTGGAGGAAATGTGTTTTCCGTTGTGGTATGAATTTTTAAATTGAACTATTTTTTCAATGTTACTTGTGTGTGTATAATTTCTATAGATCATGCACAGGGTCGCACAAAAGTTCTTAAAAAACATCCCTCCATTTACTAACGGAAATTGCTGAGTGGACTATTTCAACTAAACTTGTGCGGTTAACAGCTTAAAATAGCTTAAAATTCATTAGCAAAAAAAAAAAAAAAAAAAAAATTCTAATAAAAAATAATTTAATTAAAGAGGAAGGACCGAATATTTTGAACATTTTTACAAAATTTAAAGATTAAAAATCTTACATATTTGTTTAACTTATTGCGATAAACGAAACATTAAAAAAAATCTTAAATCTGCACACATTCTTTCTATTATGCGTGTAATTTTCGTGAATTCATCTGCATTTTTATGAATTAATTAATTAAGAATGTATCGAAATTCTAGTTAAATTGCCAGCTATTGTTATTCTTTTAAATAAATTCGCCAACTAAGTTTGTAAATTTGCCATGTGTAAAAGTATTTGCGAGTGTTTTGTGTGGAGGTTCCCTCCTCTTCTCATAGCGAGGACCCTGAGGACAATGTAAACTGCATTTCATAAATTCAGCCAAAGTTCCTGCTCTTAAATTATATCTTGAACCTTCTTGTTTCTTTTTAGATTATTTGTATCATAAATGCAAGCACGATATACTTTAACATAATTAACTGCTCGAATTACAAATAAAGTACTCTATAAATGTTATTTTCTATATTTCTGTTTTACATATTTTAAATGTTTGGGAAGAAGTTTGACAGAAGTGGTTTAAAAAGTGCATGTAAAATTTTAAACATTTTATGAAAATAGTTAAAATAATAAAAACTGTAAATTAGGCGTATGTGTTGAATCCGTGAGAGTTATATGAAATTTGAATACCTGAATATTTTGAGACTCATTTAATTACCATAACTTATTCGTGAAACCGAAGAACTGAAGAGGAATAATATAAGCTAGGAAATGTACATATGTTTTTAAAATTGAAAGAAAATATCGGAGCTGCTATAAGAGGAGAAAATGCACAAAAATGTATACATTTCCTTATTCTTCAGCATTCCCTGCAAAACCGTTCAGAAAACTTTAACACTAGATATTATGAACAATTTCTGCACTTTTTATATGCTATACAGAGTTGCCACATGTGACTATTTGTATATTTTATTTGTACCACTATTTTAAGAAAAAAAACTTATAGCATATTTCTATTGCAGATTTTGACAAAGTGTATGCGAAAAATGTTTGTTTTTAAAAAATGATATGAGGTAGAATTAAAAAGCAGCCGCCTGTGGCAACATTTACTGTAGTAAGTCAATAGCGAGAAATTTAAGTAAAATATATTTTAGTCTCAATATTTTCAGAAATTTTTCTTTGACCTTAGAATTACAGTTGTTACTTTCCATTATTTTAAAACCCATGTACTACATGGAAATAAATTTTGAATATTAAATCATAGAAGATAATCTGTCATTATACATACATTATTCAATTACCAGTTCTTAGAACTTTGAAAAAAGATCCATCATAATTTCACTAAGAGAGATTAGATGTAACACGCAAACTTTAAATCAAATTAAGCATCGAATATTTCAGTCAACGTATCACGATAGGTAGAGATGGAAACTAAAAAGAAGGAATAAGTAGATTTTTTTTTGGGTGGGGGGTAGGGGGTTACCACATGTTGGAAGAAAGAAATTGCAAATGAAGAATGTTTTAATTTCATTACTGAAGTTTACTATGTATATTTTTTAAAAATACGCATTTATGCTGTTAAAAATAAAGGTTAAAGCATCTTTTCTTCAAAAATGTAAATGCGTATGCATATATGCATACATATTTAGATATGTTATGTACAGGTTTTTTTCTTTGGATCTCATGGTTTCTTTTAATATTTTGGGCTTTTACGATATGTTAAGTGGAGGTAAATATTGTCATTTTAGATTTATTGGCTACAATATTCTACGAAATAAAATATCTTTACTATGAGCTTGCTTAGCTTCTCCATTGAATCTGTAAGCTATTCATTACCGTAAAATGGGGTGAATAGGAACAGCGGGGTGAATCGGAACGAAACTTCCCGGTCATACAAATAAATTCATTATAAATATATATGATGATATCTTTAGTTGCCAATTTTTTTTATAAGAAGGTTACAACATTAAAAGATGGGAAATTCAGTTTCGACATGCTGGCACCACTACTGGTGTATATAAAAAAAATTCAAGAGGATCCTCAAAAACCTCATTTTTTCAACATCTTCAAAACTTTGTCTGTAACTACAGTATTTTTCGTATTCTAAACCTAAGAGAGGGGATTTTTAAATAATGATAGTCCTGTAAATGATATGCTGTATTAAATTCCACTTATTTCTAAACTATATAATGAAAAAATGAAGAATGGCTTGTAACATCAGAGGTTTAAGGTTTATGGGGTGAATCGGAACACGTTTTCTCTCATGGTTTATTTTTCTGTACAGTAATAGTTTCATGGAATATATGAAAACATACGTGTGAATATGTATTGTAACAATATTTTGTTTGTTCTAATTACTTGAAGCGTTTAAAGGTGCCAAGAAATTACTTGGTTAAACAAAAAAGTCAACGTCTAATCCAACAGACATGGAACACACAATAAAAGAATTTAAAAATAGCAAATTGGTTAGAAAAACTGCACAAAATTATTCTCTGACATTCACAACATTACACAAACATCTCAAAATGAAAAACCAATTTAAAAAAGAGAGGAATGCAAACAGTACTAATTGCTGGGGATGAGGGCGTATTAGTAGATCGTAATAATACATGCAGCGATTGGGACTACTCAATATTTTCACTTACCCAATGACTACTAGCAAAGAATAACATAGAACAGGGCTGAATTTGTATTAAATTCTACTTCTGCAATTTGAATATAATTTCTTAAAAGAAATTTTAATTTCGCTTGATTTCAAAGTTGTTTTCTAATTTTTAAAAAGACATATCTTTACTTGTATATAAAATAAAGGCTTGATTTACAGTAACTACGTGTTCCTATTTCACCCTTATCATTATTACCCTTTTTTATTAACCCTATTAAAGTGTGAATCGGAATAATTAAAATTTATAGCATTTGTTCCGATTCACCCCTATTTGCGGGGTGACGCGGAACACCATTAAAAAAATTAAATAATATGTATATAAACAGTGAAAAAATTTCGTTTTTGCTTAAAAAGTAAAGAAAAAAACAAGACCGAAGTTTCTTGTAGAAAAATAAAAAATTAAAAAATGAGTTGTTTCCTTTTTTTTAACGTTAAAGTTGAAAAGTGTTCCGACTCACCCCATTTTACGGTATCATATGGTTTTTGAATTTCTGTTTTGAATTTTATTTTTATATTAGTGTTTTCATTTTTATTATGCATACATACATGTATAGAGACAGAGAGAAAAAATTTCCGTGTTACTATGAAATTCCAAAATAGACAATTTTTCATTCGTAATAACCGAAGTTTGCATTAAACGATGAATTTTTTTATATGTATGTTATATTTAATTTTGATTTATAATTACAGCCATTAACAATTTTTCAAGCGGCAGACAGTTTAAATTTTCTACACTACTGCCATCGACAATTTTTAAAACTATCAATAACAAAAACTAATTTTCAAAAAAAAAAAAAAAATATATATATATATATATACATATATACAAAAAAAAGTAATTTTGATTTTGCTCAGTCAGTTTGTGAAACTATTTTCAGTATTATTTGATGCGAATAATTTTCAGAACACTTTAAGCCATACCATTCGTTGTAAACAGAAAATGATTAGGAGAACGAGATTGTCTCCATTATCCGGGTATAAGTCTTAAGAAAGGAATACAACCAATCCGCGTAAGATCTGTTTGTTTTTGGGAGGTTTCTGTACTACAGAGATAAAAGCGTAAAAATACTTAAGTGTCAGCAATTAAAAATTATTCGCTAAATAGTTTTACGTTCAAAAATATGAGGTATCTAACCTTATGGCGTATTTTATAACTTGCTCAAGCGAAAGCATGGATGTGAAATTAGTTGTAAATACGACCAATGCCGCGGCAGCCATTTCGTTTTTAGTGCGGTCGCCGACTTTGTTACAGAAACACGTTCTGTGTCAGTCAAACTCTCAGGCTCTAGGTAAGTCGTTTCAAAGATAGTTAATTAATAACACTAGTTTACAAATTTCAACTTTTTTTGTATACCCCGAAAGAAATGTATGGAAATGTATTAGTCTACCTTCCTTAAACCAAAAAGTGTCAGCATAATTATTCTATATCGTCACAGTTTTCTTTCTACAGTCAATTGTTTTTTTTTTTAAACTACCCAACGTGGTGACGACAGTTTAATGTTCATTCGTTCGCTTCAAACAACAAATATTTTGTTTCGGATTGAATTAAAATGTTGAGTAGAAAGTGTAAACAAATTTCTGATCGTTTTTGCTATGTTTGTGGACAGTTTATATTTTTTTTTAAAAAAGAAGGCCCACTGTAGATTCGTTAAAAAGTGCATATCTTCATTACTTTGGATTTCCTGTCGCAAACCAAGATAAAAAGTGGGTGCCTCATGTGTTTTGCCAAAGCTGTAGAATTGCTTTACTCCAGTGGTCATCAGGAGAAAACGGACACCTTCCATTTGGCTCAGCAATGCTATGGAGAGAACCTAGTAATCATGAAAAAGATTGTTACTTTTGTGTTACGAAGACAGTGGAATGTAATACAAAAAATAAGGCGAGTATTATATATGCCGAAGTTCCGTCTGTTACTAAGCGTAATTTATATTCGAAAGATCTACCACGTCCAGTTTGTCCCGGTAATTCTAGTGTAAATATATACTAGGAGATGACAACGAAAGTGATGTTGAATTCAAATCGATTTCTAATGATTCTGACGAATTCCTTCTTCAAGAAAAGACTCCACATTTAATTAACCAAGCCGAATTAAATGATCTTATAAGAGATTTACAATTATCAAAATCTAAAGCAGAGCTTCTTTGGTTCTCACCTACAACAATGGAACTTATTAACACTAAAACACAAAAGTTACGTTGTCTAGAAACAGAAGTAAAGTTTACTCAGAAGTTTTCAAAAAAGAAGGTGAATATTGTTATGGGATGTACAGATGGAAGTAAACATGTCTTAAAGATTCATTTCCTGCATTCGCATCTGAGTTTTTTCCTTGAAAATTTAGGAAATATGTGTGACGAACAAGGGGAATGTTTTCACCAAGATTTAAAGGTTTTTGAAGGGGATTCATCAGGGATTTTGAGATAAAAACATACTAGGGGATTACTGTTGGTCCATTATAAGATAAACTGATCCAAAAAACTGTAAAAAGAAGGCAAAAATTACTCATTTTTGAATTTTTTTATATTAATACCAAAATTATGTAATCCAGTTAAGTAAATAATTTTTTCTTAAACCAGACGTGACAGAATTTTTTTTATTATTTTTTCTGGATAACTCTATCTAAATAAACAAGAAACTTTCAGCTGGGGTATAAAAATCGTGTAAACTAGTGTAATTGATTTCATCAATTTTTGTAAATTTGAGCTTTGCCTGCCTTGTTAGTTTGATCACCTGCAAGTTTTGATGTTTCTTGAAAATAGTAGGTTATGTTTGATTTTGCTTTGATTCATCAGTCCTTTGACCGTTAGGCCCTCGTCGTAAAAGTGACTAGGGCCTGAAATACTTATTATATACTTATTATATATACATATTATACCTTGAAATACTTATAAAAGTGACTGGCCGTTTTAGATGCAACAAAGTAGATATTATAATCACAGTAGATATTATAATATGACAGATATTATAATCACTTTGATATATCACATTTGTATATAACAAAGTATAATATACTTTGATATTATAATCAAAGTAGATATTATAATCACTTGATTATAATCAAGATTATAATCAAGATTATAATCTTGATTATAATCTTGATTATAATCAAGATATTATAATCTTGATTCTATTCTTTGATATAGAATCAAAGTTATAATATAACTTTCTTTTGGAAATTCAAGTCAATTCTATCCCGTCCTACACGAGTCAAAACCTAACCCAAAACTAACCCAAAATCGACATAAAACAAGAACCCGAATATCTTGAACCCAAACACAAAATAAAAGGCAATTAATTCATTTTTAATACAATTATGAAAAGTAGTCTATAATTACATCATCATAATTTTTTTATCGCGTTCCGATTAGGTTGCTTGTTGACTGCGAAAAAGATTTTTCGGTTTCGGTTCAGATAGAAGCCTACACGCTTAAGATTCTATTCTCGAATTGGTTTGTTATTAGATGGTTTCTATAATCCAGAGATAAAACCTTAAAAATATATAAGCATTGAAGAAGTTTCCTTAAATAAAGTTTTCCGCTATTGCAGAGTATCCATTATGCAGGTTTTATTAGCTACAGATTTTCCCGATGAAAAAAGTTTTTTTTAAACTCTTTCCCGTCATACAAAAATTAAAATTTAACTCGAAACCAACATGAATTCAAAACAATGAAAGTCAATAAAAAGCGATACAAAAATGTAGGATTTATTTCAACACAAATTGAAAAATATAGTTCGACCCTAACCGTGGTTAGGATCGGGTTCCAGAGAAATAGAGTTATTAGGATGAGCGAAGCGAATCCTCTACTAGGCCACTCGAATGACATTTTGTCGTACACTTTACAAAAAAACTATACAGTATTTTGACTTGAAATTAAACACAAATATAGATTATGATCTGTAGATTTGCAGAATATTATTTTTTTACAGAAATATTTTTCAAAAAATTATTACTTTAATTAATTTATTTTACATGTTTTTCCATTACGAATGCATTTTTTGAAATAAAAAGTGAAACACGTACTTTTTCAGAGGAAAAACTTAAATCATGGGGTCAGTAATTATAGCTAGAATCATCATTAAATAAATAGATAAATAAAATATATTTTCATTATTCTGACAAAATATTTCAAAAACTGCTTTCAGATTTTTAAACTATGCTCATTTTTTTAACTATGTATAGTTTCATGATTTATTTTATAAAATTTATAAAATACTTTTTTTTAGAAAAATTATAGCATATTTTTAATGAATTAAAATTTATGAAAATTCTGTTATTAACATTCAATTATAAAAGTATTTTTCTGTGTTAAAAATTCAAATACACAATTTATTCTTATTTTGTGAAATCATTTAAGCAGACGATATTTATGAATTTTAAAAGAATTACATTATGTTTTTGAGAAGTGGCAATAAAAATATAATTGTAAACAAATAAAATTAATTAATATTTTGTATAATTCGAAAATATTTTTATTTATACCAGTCTTATATCAAAAATAAACAATCTGAGGAAATTTTTAGTAATTTGGTTGAAATACATTTTAAAATTAAAATGCGCCGAAACATAAAATTACATTTTTGCTTAATAAAGGTGCAAAAGTAATTTAAAAAGTATATTATTACTTTCAAATATTTATCTTATAGCATAATACTTCGCGAATCCAAACAAAGCACGGCTTTTGCTAGTCTAACACGATACAGGATACCAATTTCATTTTTTTATGGAAAAAATTCTTTTATATTCAAATGTTTTAAAATTTCTGAAAATAGAATATATCTGCATTGGTTTTAGTAGTACTAATTTTTTTGGTAGGAATAACTGTTTCTTTTGACAGACAACAATATTTTTTTCTGAAAGTCAAGTTCACTGCAGAATGTTTTTTCTGGGTCAAATTTACATTTCTGCATGTCGAGACATTGGGATTTTCATAAACAAATTAACAGTGACTCTAATCTAGATTTATTGCAATACGTCCAAGTTGATGAACGATTATGCGTAAGTTTAACATAAAAAAATAGGAGAAAGAACATCTTTATGAAAAATATATAAGAAAATTTTCTTATTGATAAATTTCACTTTTGCGACCGATAGTCTAAGGTTATTGAATATATCATTTTTAGCACTTTCCAACAAAGTTGAAAAGTGCTTATGCATTCGGTTTGTCTGTCCGTCTGTCCGTATGGCCGTCTGCCCGTCTGTCCGCGCTCTAACTCTCGTAAACATACTCGGATCGTCATGAAATTTTTGGACGTTATTGACGTTTACCCAAGCACGAACCCTATTGAAAATGAAGTATCTACCATGATTAGTTTATCTACAGAGATAATCAAAAGTTTCCCATTACATTACGGCCTACGGGGAAAAATCGTTAATATACTCGGATTGCCATGAAATTTTAGGAAGTTATTGACGTTTACCCTAGCACAAGTCCTATCGAAATTGAAGTTTCTACCATGATTAGTTTATCTACATGGTGAATCAAAAGTTTCCCATTACATTACGGCCTATTGGGAAAAATCGTTAATATACTCGGATTGCCATGAAATTTTAGGACTTTATTGACGTTTATCCTAGCACGAACCCTATTGAAAATGAAGTTTCTACCATGATTAGTTTATCTACAGAGAGAATCAAAAGTTTCCCATTACATTACGGCCTAAGGGGAAAAATCGTTAATATACTCGGATTGCCATGAAATTTTAAGACGTTATTGACGTTTACCCTAGCACGAATCCTATTGAAAATGAAGTTTCTACCATGATTAGTTTATCTACAGGGTGAATCAAAAGTTATTCATTACATTATGGCCCATGGGGAAAAATCGTTTCAAAGGAATTTCAAAGATGTTATACCGTGTCAAACATATTAAAATCTGCATTCTGTAAAATATAAGGTGAAAATGTAGCTATTATTCATTTACAGGGCCACACAAAAGAATTCCATTAGATAATGGTAAAAGTTGAATTGTGTGTGACATATTTTAAATATATTAAGCTGTTTCATGTATGGTAAAATTAATATATGTCATTGAAGCTTAGTATAAATTATACGCTACTGTCTTGCATAATATGAAGTACATAGCATTTACAGGGCTATACAAAAGATTTCAAATAGTATATTCTTTCCGAAGTACCGTACATGTGTCCGATGATGGCTGATGGAGGGATGAAATGCATTTTAATTATGATATGCGCGTTTATATTTCGCTAAATATATATACATTATATGGTGTGTATAAATGTTATAGTTGATATACAGGGCTACCCAAAAGAGCTCACCAACGTTACTGAATATGAGCGTAAATTATTTAAACGTGGTTCTTAAATAAGCTATGCATTTTTACGCTGAGCTTCATTGAATTTACGGAGAAATGTTTGCAGAATATAGATAAAAGGATATACAGGGCCACGCAAAGAATTCGGTACATGGACGCCTATGAATGATAATTTATGAGAATGTGATTTCAGTTGTTTTAAAAGTGTTTTAGTTTACAATACATTTTAGCCTAATGCTGACGTGTAATAAAGGTACAATGTAAACTACAGCGCTGAACAAAAGTATTCAAGTATGTTTCCATCTAATAGTATGAATTGCTGAAAAAGAAATTTCAAGCTACTGGGTATTTTCTTGCTAAACTAAATTTTCCCATTACATCAACTGAAATATGAAATACAGGGCTGTTCAAAAGTACTGGAATACATATTTGGGTATATTTGGCTATACACTATTATTTCCCTAAATAACAAAGTTTTGCTAAAGGTTTCATTAAGTGTTGGAAAGTGCTTCATAATCTATGCTTAACGCATGATTTTTCTTACTTGTTATTTTAAAGATATATTTCTCACATATTAGTGAATACTTTATTTTTTATTTTAAATTTATGTTTTTAACAAAACCTCGTGCAAAAGTATCAATAAAATCTGAATATAAGATAGGTTTCTGCTGTTTTCTCAGTATCAGAAAAGAAGAAATGTTGAGTGAAAACAAATCAATAACTTCATAAGAAATGTGCCATGTGAATGATATCTGCAGATAAAAAAATGTTTAATGTTTTCTCAGCATTATGTAGAGCTAAATGAAAAATATTATAAAACATATATATAAATTATTAGATTTATATTCTCATTATTGAAATCTTCAATGAGACACTATTTTAAAGTTTTCTCAGCATCATGCGATAATAATAAATATTTTTTAGAAATAATTTATATGTATATTAATAGATATATTATAAATATACATATAATAAATATATATATTATAGATTAATTGAGTAACGATATGGAGCATTCCCCCTATTATTGGATTACAATAATGCTTTCGACCTTACTTTTCATCGACTGTTTGTTCATTTTTTTGAAGTCATCAGAATTTTTTAACTTTTTGGTCCGAATCCTGTGCTAAATAGTGGGAAATCTTAATAGAAGGGTGCATTTTACAGCTTTTCCTTAAGCTCCTAATGTCCCTTTACCACATACACACACATATACAGGGTGTTTCGCTACCAGACCGACAAACTTTGAGGGGTGATAGTAGACATAAAGACAAACATTATTAAATAGGAAACCATGGGGCGCAAACGTCTTCTGTAGGAGCTAGAGACCATTAAAGTTTAAGGTCCAAAAATTCAAACGCTGATAAAAATGAGAAAAAAGAGTTGATTTGTGTGCGGTTTTCTCTAAAATCATCCTTTATATCACGATTTTTTATTTTTTTAATTTTAAAGGTTAAGTTCTAAAATTGTCGATAGAGGGCGTTTTAGACTTTAGAGTAACGAACAAATACTTTTTGCCGTTCTTTTGTGCATGGGGTTGAAATTATTCTAAAGTTTAGATTTTAACTTAAATTTTAAGCCCAAAATCGGAAACATGGGGATCAGTTAACTAGCGAAAATTTAACTGTGAACCGAGGAGGAGATTTTAAACACTCATAAACATTGGACAAACTTATCGATTTTGTTGCGGTTTGCGTGTAGGTCATTCTCTTGGTAATTATTTTATTCAAAATGACGTACAGCTTTTATGTCCTCATTTTTTGATAGAGGGCGCTTCCGACACATGTCCGACATTTCAATGGTATTAGTCCTGGGTGTTTTACTACCAGACCACCATACTTGCAGGAAGTGTAAGAGATGCAAAGACGACTCGGAATCACACAGGAATGTAACGTTGAAAATTGCTTTTTTGCATGTTACGTTTAAAAAAAGCAGAGAAAAAAACAACAGGCACAAGCAGAGAAACAGAAACATGTTAAAGTGACAGAACAAAGTTTATTTAAAGGTTTTACTGCAAAATGTGTTAGAAATTACGACCAGAAAAAGTCCGGCAAACTTGATAGCGACAGTAGATGGCGCTGCGATTTTCTTGCGGTAGATGGCGCTGAACTGTAATGCGCGTGAAAATTTCTCTCTCGTTTCGCAGCTTTATGTGGTTCCAGCGCGATCGGGCTCTTCCACATTTTACCAATGATGTACACCGATACCTCAACGTAACATATGGACAGCGGTGGATAGGTCGTGGTGGCACGATTTATCGGCCTGCCAGATCACCGGACCTATCAAGTATGAGCTTCTTCTGCTAGGGTCACATTAAAAGTTGGGTGTATGAGAATCTCGTACCATCAATTAAAGACTTAGCAGCTCGTATTTCTGTAGCTTCCGGAAATCTATCAAAGATTCCAGGAATCTTTCAAAGCGTGAGGAATTACATGCGACGCTGCTGTCAAGCATGTCGAATTACTTTTGGTCGTAATTTCGAAGATCTTTTCTAGTAAAACCTTTAAATAAACTGTTTTATGTCATATTAACGTGTTGCTGTTTCTCTGCTTATTTCTGTTGTTTTTTCTCTGCTTCCTTTAACCATAACTCGCAAAAAGACATTTTCAACATTACATTCCTATGTGATTCCGAGTCACTTTTGCATCCCTAACACTTCCTGGAAGTATGGTAGTCTAATTGTAAAACACCCAGGAATAATGTAATTGAAATCTCGGAGATGTGTCTGAAGCGCCCTCTATGAAAAAATGAGGACACCAGAGCTGTACGTCATTTTGAATAAAATAATTAGCAAGGGAATGACCTACACGGAAACCGCAAGAAAATCGATTAGTTTGTCCAATGTTTATGAGCGTTTAAAATCTCCCCCTCGGTTCACAGTTAAATTTTCGCTAGTTAACCGATCCCTATGTTTCCTATTTTGGGTTTAAATTTTAAGTTAAAGTCTAAACTTTAGAATAATTTCAACCCCATGCACAAAAGAACGGCAAAAAGTATTTGTTCGTTACTCTTAAGTCTAAAGCGCCCTCTATCGACAATTTTCGAACTTAACCTTTAAAATTAAAAAAAATAAAAAATCGTCATATAAAGAATGATTTTAGAGAAAACCGCAAACAAATCGACCCTTTTTTCTAATTTTTATCAGTGTTTGAATTTTTGGAGCTTAAACATTAATGGCCCCGAGCTCTTACAGAAGACGTTTGCGCCCCATGGTTTCCTATTTAATAATGTTTGTCTTTATGTCTACTATCACCCCTCAAAGATTGTCGGTCTGGTAGCGAAACACCCTGTATATATACAGGGTGCAATATGTTATCTGTCGCCAACTTTTAATTTCTCAACCGTTGCTCGTAGACATATAGTTCCAGTTACAAAATCATTCCAAATGTGGTAAATATTCATGTTCTGGGATTGTTTAAAGTAAAAAATCTATTTTTTAAATTAAGAAATCTAACTTTTTATACGGTCCCCCAGTCTGTATAATTGTAAAAGTTTAAGCATATCATAACAGATATAACACAAAAAGTTTGACCTCTATACAACACAAATTGACGTAGATATTAAATTTCAAAGTTTGAGATTTTTAGACATTATTTTATCTTTCATTGAGGGATCAGTTAAAAGGTGAATTAAAATAAATGGACATCGAAATGAGGTTGCAATATCATTTTTAAGGCAAGAAAACTTTTACCCGGTATCGTCACATCGGTGTATCACCAAAGAGCGTTATTTCATCTAAAAATTTTAGCTGTCATTTAGGAATCGTATACAAAGTGAAGAATAAAACAGAGAAGTAAATATCAATTCTTTATCCTGTAAAAAAGCAAATTACTTAAAAAATGAATGCATCGAATGCCAGAATCTTCTAGAGATACTGCTTATTTTTTCCTCCATTTGTAGTAATGCGCAATTGAATGAGTGAGAGTGCTGTGTCTTGGATACGTCGAAGCATAGCAGGTGTAACTGTGCAACAGGCATGTATGATGTGCTGCTTCAGATCAATCAGAGAAGTACGCTCAGTCATATAGACTTGTGCTTAGACGTAACCCCAGAGGGAGGTTCATGGGAGTCAAGTCCGACAAACCCGTGGCCACTCTACCGGACCAACATATCCAATGATCTGATGACTGTTGACCGAATTCGGTAGTTTGATACTATCGGACATTCATTTTTTAAAGCAAACCGTTTTTTGATATGATAAAAAAAGATATTTGCTTTTCTGTTTGATTTCAATATTTCATTCTTCACTTTGTATACAACCCCTAAAAGTGAGCAAAAATTTTTAGATGAAATAACCCCCTTTGGTGATACACCGATTTGGCGATACCGGGTAAAGATGGTTTCACATTAAAAATTAAAAAAACATTGCACTCTTATATCGATCTCCAATTACTTTAATTCATCTTTTAACTGATCCCTCAATGAAAGACAAAATCACGTGTAAAAATCACAAGGTTTGAAATTTAAAATTGCGTCAATTTTTATCTTACAAAAGTCAAACTTTTTGTGTTATACCTATCATGACACGTGTAAAATCTTACAAAATATAGTTATAGGGACTGGAGGACCGTATAAAAAATTAGAATTCATAATTTTCATAAAATTGATTTTTTACTTTAAACAATGCCACAACAAGAATATTTACCTCATTTGAAACGTTTTTGTTATCAGAAGTATGTGTTGTCTCAAACGGTTGGCAATGGTTAACATATTGCACCCAATATATATAAATATGTGTATGTGTGCGTATGTGTATATATGTACATATATGTATATTCTCATTATCAGAAAAGATCAATTGATAATGAAAAGAAACATCAAACATATATATATACATACATATATATATATATATATATATATATATATATATATACATATATATATATATATATATATATATATATATATATATATATATATATATATATATATATAAATGTTGTACCTTTGAAATTTGCAAGTAATTTATTTGCTTTCCAATTATTTTTATTCAGCATCTCATCTTCGATAAGTAACGCTGGAAAAACATGAAAAATCTTGACATGTTCAGATTGCATTAGTATAAAAATTTTCTTATACTTTTTAAAATAATTATTTTCGTTAGCAAAACAACTTTTCTACGTAATGCTGGGAAAACATTAAAAATATTATCTGCACATTTTATTGATGTTCTGCACAAGGTAGTTGCGAAATGTATACTTTTAAAATAAAAATGAAATCTTCATTAACCTTGAACTTGCAGTCAAGTAAATGATATCTGTAAATAAGACAGCTTTCTTTTATATTTTTTATAAGTATTTGAAGTTATGACATGTACTAGTCCTAATAAAATTATACATAACTATTAAGCCCTTTAGACTTACTGCAATAAGCCTGGATTTTAGTCTTTTATCGGGTTGGATAAACCGATTTTATCCGAAATTGACCACACCCGCGGTTTGGATTGATTAGTACCACTTGATCAGAATCGCGATTCTAGGCTTATCGTTTCGGATTAGGTTGAGTTTAATTTTTTTCGGTTTAAGCTTGGCTTTAGTTCATTTTTTCAGTATTACAGGACGGGTTGAGGTTCAACGGATTTTTCCAAAGGAAGTCACAAATAATTTTTCAAGTAAAAATGTCATGCACACTAAAATCTCTATATAAGGTGCATTATCCGGTAGCGAGCATTTCTATTTAGCGAACACTTTTTTCAATTCTTAAAGTTAATATTTTGTACGCTGTTGGCGCTAAATAGTAGACGAACAGTTTGGACTCCAAAGGGCAAACTAATTCAGTTATGAAATCCTACCCGGTTGGAATTGCATCTCACCCGAAATAAAAAAAAATCCATTTGAAGTCAACTGGTACATAACGAGGACAAAGAAGAATATTTTCCCCCAATTTCGAAACCGACAGATGTCCCAGTATACGTTTACCCGTACTACCATCACCTCCCGTAATGAAAGGAACTTAATAGTACCTTTTAATATTAAGTAAACAAAACTTTAAAAAAAAATGTTTACTAAATTAGTAGCAATAGAAGAATGCTTCAGAATATTCTCTTCATATTTGTCTAAAATTGGAAAATATGTTTTTTAATAATTAAAAAGCAAATAATAATAAATACGAATAAAATTAAAACGTTATTTATATAAACATTTGAAATATTTAATACAATAATGTGAATTCATCTGAAACACAATTGTACTTAGTTTTATTAATTTGTTTTTGAAAATCCCTGCAATCAATTTGTAAAAACCTAAATCTGATCCATCAATAACATTCGAGCTTGAACCAAATACACAGAAAGAAAAAATACGGTCAACCCGACCCGATACAGATGTGCCCGCTACCTGGAGATTATATCATGTATGAATATTAAAGAATCTAGATATGTTCTTTTTACAACACAAAATATAAAATTGGTATTAGTGATGTAATTATAGAATAGGTTTCATAATTGAATTATAAAATGAATTAATTTCCCTTCATTTAGTGTTTGGGTTGAAGTATTTCAGGTTCAGTATGAAATGTGTCAAGTTTGAGTCGATTTGCATGTTAGAATTTTTTCTCTGGGATTGCTTAGGGTTGTTCAGTTATTTATTTTCATTGTTTGCGTTGGGTTTTTGGTTAAACCGATTTTCAGGGGTTTTTTTTCGTGTTGCAGGGCAACGGAAAGTATTTTGAGGTGCTCCTCAGATCAGGGTACGTTTCAATAAAATTGTGTTTGTCGGGTTCCGTTTAAATTAAAATAGAATATTTTTTCGTGTCCTTTTGCATGCTGACAGAAATTTTTTTCTTCGTGTTCAGAACAGGTTACGATTCGAAGGCTTTTTTTTCTTTTTCTGGTCGGGTTGTGCTTTGTCTTTAAATGAAATTTTCATGTTCCGATCATGCTGCATGTCAATAGGAAATTTTTTTTACCGTATTCGGATTGAGTTGTGCTTCAATGGAACTTTTCTTTGAGGAGTTTGGTTTGGATTGAAATGAAATTTTCAGGTTAGAATCTGATACAATTAATATTTGTACAAATAGCTGGTCTTTTTCTAATTAGTCGAAAACTGCATAAATACATTGCAATAAATCTAAAAAAGAATCCATCTTTGAAAAACAAGGTATTAATTTTCAATCTAGGCTCTTTGCAATAAGCTTAAAAAATATTTGGCTAACCGAGAAATAAATGAACATATTCCAATTATCCTTACGCTCGCTAGGCTTTTTTCAATAAATTTGAAAATTATCAACAAGATTATTTAAGGCAGCCTCTTTTCTAAGATCATGATTTCTCAATTTGCCTATGATATATATACATATACATACATATATATATATATATATATATATATATATATATATATATATATACATACATACACATTTACCTTCTAAATATCCCAGTGTGAGAAAATGTGTTTTTTTTTTTTTTTAAAGGAATGTTTTCAAAACTTTAATATTTAAGCTATATTTCATTATGTTTGTTTAAAAATGTTGTTTCATTAAAGATATAATTTTGAATGAATTTGTGTACAATACTTTGGCTGTAAATAAAATTAAAAGACATAGTTTGAAGTTTGTAGTGAGAGCGGTTTTTTTTCATTAATTAAAAGAAAATCGAAGAAAAACTATTTAAAAAATTATTATAAATATGTAAAGGGATTTGTAAATAAATAAATAAAGAAAGTTCAAAATAGAGCTAAGAATATTGATATTATCACAACCTGAACATAGCGGCAAAAATTGAACATTAATTAATTAAGTTCATATCCCCCAATTACGCCAAACTGTGTAATTCAAATTAATAAGTATTTTATATTTCAGGTTGAGAAAAATAAATAAATAAATAAAAAGAGTTTGTTACTAAACGTACAAGTTTCTGTACAAAACGTGGCAGATATTCAAATGTTGTCATTCTTAGTTAATAAGGCTTTAGTATCAAAATTAAAAAAACATACTATTCATTTCACCTCCCTCCGCTATATTCAAAAGAAATTTATGTTGAAGATATCACAATGATCTCTTCAAACATCTGTATTTTATTTTTTATTTGTTTCTTCTGCCTTTTAAAAAACGGATGTAAAATTACTGTAGTTGCTGAAAGATATGATCGGTCAACAACCGGTCCACCTATTTCTGCATCGTTTTTTTTTATACCGTTGTGTCGCTATTTAAAATTTCGTAACATCATGTTCTGAAAACCCCAGGCAAAGTTCTGGTCTGCTTTTACGACTTAAAGGGCTAACTGTATGTCTGAATGTTATACGTTACAAGAATGTATAAGCATGTAAACAATATATAAATGCTATGAAAATCTGAAAATGATACGAATGTGAAATGAAATCTTTAATTATGAGTTAGTTCAAGTGATCATTTGTAGTATTTATTATTAGTATTAATTTTTTAATATTTTATCTCTTCAATGCATGGTTTAATTTGAGGCAGTTTAGGTAGTTGTAAAAAAAAACTAAGTAATATTTGTAAATGAAAAATTTCAACTCTAACTTTAAGATTTGTAAATATGAAAAGTCGTTCTCTGTCTGTATGTTCCTTATACTAATCATTAATTTTTGACAGATTTGCATGAAACTTGCTATATATACTTTTTAGTACATAGAAATGGTCGCTGTCAATTTAAAACGAATCATCAGGCCACTATTTAGCCCTTTATTCGATCTACTTCCAAAATTAAACCTTGTAGAACTATCTTTTTTCTTTCTAATTTTCTAATTTAATCATTTCTTTCCTGTTGCCACACATCTAAAAAACTGCTCAAAAATTTTAAAAAATTGGTAACTCGATTACTTTCTTTCACAAGCCAATAAAAATTCAGATTGTCTCACTATATTTTTGCTGTTTTTGAAATTGACGTCATTCAAAGAAGAAAATGCACAATTTTCTTATCTATATGTGTGTGTGTGTAAAAACTTTAACTAAGCATGTGTTATGACGCAGTACCTTAGTTGAATGTTTCTGAAGTTAAAAAATCTATTTTAGTGTATTCGTTTCAATATCAAGGAATCAATTTAGGAAAAAGATAATAAAAAATCGTTTCCTAGCTATGACATCACTTTCTAATAATGTTTTATACTGAGGGGAACCTCTTGATTTTCTGATAATTATTCCTATCTTATCATCCATAAAGTAAAGGCTTTTTTTTTAACCACGCGAACAAATTTTTCAGTCAGTACTAAGTATGTTGGATGTCCTTATTGCATTTTTCTGAGTATTGTCAGGGAAATCGTATACTTCTGTCACACTAACCAAAGAAAAAAAATAAAGCTGAAATATTTACTGTAATTACGTTGAAAGGATCCATTTTTCTGAAATACAAATGGTTGCTACGCTATATTTCTTATTTTGTTGGCATGCTATAACATTGTTGACACTATTTAACTAAGTGTTTCAATATCTTAAATGCAATTTATATTATTACCATTACATAAAATGTGATTTTTCCAAGATTTATATTAAGTAGAAAATGAACTTTAGCAAATTTTTCTAAGAGAAGGTCAGTCTCTTTTTAAGAAAGCTTCAAGATCAGATATCATGACTGAAAGCTCCTGGAATTTGATGTCATTTTTAAGTTAGTCACTGTACATTTAGTTTTCATGAAATAAAGTTGCCGCTTAAAAATAATCAGAGATTCCACCGTGGAATATCCGTGGATTAAGATGGCCATATACTGCACGTTCACACCACAGAAAAAAAAATCGCTTTTAATTTAAAACACCAAAAGATTTGCACCAAATTCTTGCATTTACTAAATGTTTTAGTATGGCAAAAGTCAAACCAAAAAGCATTTTTGTATATTAGTATTAAAAAGCTGTTAATCGAGATTTTATTATTATTATTATTTTATTTAAAGCTACTTTTATCAATCTAATAATTTTAATCATTCCTTTTTTTCTTTTTTTTTTTTTTGGTGGGGGGGTTTTAATCTTGTTTGCCGATTTAGTTATGAAATATTGCACGGAGAAAAATGCTGAATTATTTACATTGCTAGAGCATTGGATTCACCTTTTATGATTGAGTTGCACGTATATTTATAAAACATTTATGCTTAAAAATGACTCTAAAATACATATAAAATCAATATACTGAAATACACTTTTCAAACAAATATTACTGAAAGTACTGTTTGTTTTTCATTCGACTTTGGAAATATTGAATGTGCGATGTTTAGAAGTTAAACGTTTTAAAAGTTTGCAGTGCATTTAGGGGTTTAGAGGCTCGCAGTAAAAGCAAAATTTATGGGTGCGGTCATATTACAAGTTTAATATGATGTCAGCGTTACTCATGGACATATATTTTCCTTATAATACTGCGATAAGTGTAAACGGGTTCATCTATCGTAATTCAGTTGCACGCAAATTTTACAATACGCATGTATGAAAAATACTTTAAAATCCATTAAAAATCAGAAAAATGAGATAGAATTAAAAAAAAAATTTCATTTGAGAGTACTTTTTTCTATTAGAGAACGTAAAGAATGAAATTGGGCAATTTTTAGAAATAAAGAAAATCTCTAGTAAAAGCACAATTTATGGATTAGACTGTTATCACCATAAGTATAATTTCAGCGCTACTAAAACTGCCATGTTTTTGCATTAAAATTTAGATGGATGCTAACGAGAGCTTAACTGTTACCACTAAACTGAAACCAAAACTGCTACGACATTTGGTTTATTTTCTTTTTTCTTATTAAATTTAAAATAACGTATTATTCTGTTACACCCGTCAAAGAAAAAATAAATTATGATGTTTAAAGTTGAGGGCTTTTACCATGGTTGCGACATAGAAATGGCATATTTTCTTATTATATTTTTATCTTTCACTGACGAGAATGCAAAAAAATCCATTATTGTAAATGCCACATTATTTCATTTTACATTATTTTACATGTTTTACATGGGCAAAGCCAGGTAATTCTGCAAGTATTTTATAATAGAAAAAAGTCTGCTTAAATATGTTTATAAATGCATGCTGAGAAAAACTTAAATTACGATTTACAACGATATGCGTGACTGTTTTTTTTTCTTTTTGAGATTATTAAAGATGTTTTAAGGATTTAAATAAAATCTGTATAAAGTTTTAAAATCGTCAGCTCTTTTTTAAATAGTAATCAATTAAATGGTTAATCCTCTTGAGAATATTTTTACTTTATTAATAAAATACTTCAGTTAGTTTTTATAATAATCACATATCTTTGTTATATTAACCAAGTACATAGTGCTGTTTCAAGCTTCCTCATGAGTCAGATCTCAAACGTCCCTTTCCAATGTTAAACCTGGTCGATGATTTCGTACTTAGAGATTTCTCATAAAAAAATGAAATTTTTTAAATTCTTTTTTATTTATACCTTTTTTAATAGATATTTCTTTGCTGTTTAATCCACAAAATAAATTTAAATTTTATATTTAGTTTCCTTTTAATTATTAAAATTTTATTTGCAGCTCGTCAGCTTTTCTAAGATTTGGCACTGAATATATATAAAGAAGATTATAATACCTAAAACAAAACTATGTATGTATTTTAGATACAATTTATCAATTAAAAAAAAGAAACATCTTTTAAGAATATTAAGAAATATATACTTTTAAAAAATATAGGTTATAGATATATATATATATTTTTACAATATCAATGTTTTCTGTAGCCATAGATTTAATATTAGAAAAGGAAATTTGAAGTCTGACATTTTAATGAATCTTAACGGTTTAAAAACTACCGGGCTTGCCTACGTCTTTGAAGGTAGTTTTATATGCTGTCTATATTTCATTATTAATATTTCCAAAAGAATATTCATCTAGGAAATGTATTTATTTTATGGCTCTAAAATAAAATGTTTGCGTTTATTTTAAAAATAAATAGCATTTGACATGCAACAAAATTACAAAGAAAGATGCATTTTTTTAATCCTCTACTATCAGAACGTACGATACTAAGAATAATTTCAAGCACTTGAACATACGTTATAATTAAATTATTGCAGCTCGTTACGTCTTTTCTGCATTTAAATATTTTATAAGATTGAGAGGCGGAAAAATAAAAAGTAACTTAGATTCGGTTTTTCCAGTGCTTCTATGAGTCGAGACCCTGACCCCGGTCCTTACTGATACTCTACTAACAATTTATAAAACATTTTTCTGTCTCATTCTTATTCCAAAGAATATATTTTTAAAGAAATACACTAATGCTGTATCAATACACTACGATACCTCACTTAAACGGTGTTAAAAAAATGGTTGGAAATAGCGGATAAATCTTTTTGAAATAGTCATAAAAGGAACACAGTGACAAAATTTTGTAAATATAACTGACCAAGTGTCAAATAATAACAGGAAACGAGAATAGCATCGATTTTATAAAAAATCATATAAAGAGATAATAAGTGTGATTACTATGAGGAGAATCGGGTTTGTAATTTAAAGTACTCTTGTAATACATGCTAATAAAACACTTAATAAAAATGGTTCATATATTTGAAAGGACTTACATTATTCATATATGTCAGCATCTTTAACTCTTGTTTTTCAAAGTTTACATTCGAACATACATTAATGGATGTGGATATAAATAATAATCATTCGGGGCATTCAAGACAGACTCAAATGATAGCATAAATGTATTGAAAAAATGTAAGAATAATTATTATGAGCATCAATTTTCATTCCAGCATCTCATAAAAAAATGAGAATGGAAAACAATAAATAATTTATGAAATTTCTGAGGCAAAGGGAAAAAATATCATTATTACATGATGGAATAATGTGTGCATCATTGTTACTCTTGTGATCATCACAACAAATTTTTATAAATACTTCTTTTAGGATAATATCTTAGGATATATCTTTTTAGGATAAAATTGGCATATCTGCTTAAAAAAACATGTGTTGTAATTTAATTTGTAACAAAAGTAACCTTTTTTGCCTAAATATTAAATCATTCTTTTATTGTTGAAACCACTGGAAATTGCTAGTGGAAGTACAATAATGTTTAAAATTTAAGTAAATAATTAATGTATCTTCGGGAAAACAGCTTTAAATATCGCTTAAATTCGTCCCTTACGTTAACTTTTATTGATATTGCAATTAATTCTTCTAAAGCGTACAAAAGTACACCTCTACTTCTGAACTGAGCATTGTGAGTGAGATGAAAAAGTAGCATCTTTTACAGGGTTCCTTCGGGTCCTAGAATTTCCAGACCAGGATAATCTTCGGTACTAATATTTTCTTATGCAAAATCTCTTCTTAAATGATACGCATGACGGAGTATTAAGATGGAGAAAATAAATCATGAATAAGCTATATTTGTTCTCGACCAGACATAAAATAGCGTAAAAATTTCAAAACACGACGATTTTCAATGCATGGATTTAAAAGCTATTCCAGTTCTTTAAGCTCAAACCTAAAGGAAATATATTGTGCTTAGTGTCGTTATAAAACACCGAAAGATAGAGTCATTTTAAACCAAACCATTTTATACAAGCAATTTCAAATGTGTAATTGATTTTACTTATCAATCCTGAAAACTAATGTTATTCAATACGACAGCGATGGATTACGACAAGGCAATCGAAAAATGCCCATTGAAACCGAAAAGCACGGCAGCACGATTACAGAAGATAGCCGCGCTGTTGCGCTGATAATGTCATTTAATTTTCCAACACTGGCAATATTTTTTAAACAGGGCACAATAGCACATTGTCAGAGGCTACGAAGTCTGAACGTTGGCGGGCATAGATCGTTGGGAGCTGAGTTGTTAAGTTTGTTTTTCTAAATAAAAAAAAATAATGAATTTATAATTATAATGACAGAGTACCTTTTTATAACTGCAATAATATAAGGATTAATTTTCTTTCATTTTGGGTTTCGAGTCAGTATCATGTGGAAGGGCTTGGGTTTCAGATCATATTTCGGGTTTACTTCAAATAGAATTTTCGAGTTCGGTTCAGTAAAGTTGAGGTCATGCAGTACTCGAATGTTGATAACAAAACCGAATAATAATAATAAAAAAATACACTAAAATCCGTTTTTTTTTTTGGTTAAAAATTACTTCTGTAGGTTAGAAGAATAGATTGTTATGAATAAAAGCATGGTTATAAATAATTTTTGTCATTAACCTATAAATTTCTTGAAATAAAAGCAGACAGAGAAAATCAATGTTAAGGCGAATTACTCCTATCTTTATCCTTAATTCCTATCTTTCCTCTAGAAAAAAAAAATGATTTTTTTGATATAATAATGAGGTTTACAAAAATATAATAATAATTTTCCCGAATAATCTACGACTCCGAAAAGCATTCCTTCATATTTAGAAGTCTCAAAAACCAAACGATTTATGAAATATAAAGAAGCCTTTTGTAACAAAATCTATTTTAGTGGATGTAATTTTCTGAAATGTTACAAAAGAGTTTTTACAAAATATTAATCAATTTTCTGAACCCAATATCTACAAGAAGTAGTTTTTTCGATGCTAACATTATCACGTAAACATTTACAACCGCGTAACAAAATTTCTACATGCAACAGTAAGAAATTAATATTTATTGTAAGCTGATAACCACTTAACCGATTCTTTTTTTTTTTTTGCCTACACTAAATTGAAAATATGGGAAAAATACATTTTTTAAGTTAAAATATTTGTAACATTTAGTCTAAACATTTATATCGGCGGTCAGGGGGTGCGGTTAAATTAGCATGTTTGTCTGTGGAACATGAAAATGTTTATTTGAAAACTGATAGCATCGATAAAGTGATTTCGTTTTGATACCGGTTTGGGAAAATTGATGAATACATTGTAAAAAGTATTTCGTAACATTTCCAAAAATTATGTAAGGCAAAAGAAATTCTTATTTCAGAAATGTTTACTTAAATCTCAGATATATATTGGTTTCTGAAGATAAATGAATGCTTTTTCGAATTATACGTAGTTAGTAGGAGGTGATAGTATACTTTTGTAATACTTCTTGCTAGATAAAAAAATGATTTTCATATTTTGATAACAGTACATTAATTAGTACATTAATTTTTAAAAGCAAAAACTTTTATTTACGAATAAAACTTTGTGTTTTTGTTACACTCACATACCTATGTTTGATCACTATGTTGTTATCTATTGAAGTGATGCAGAATCAGATGGTAGTTTGATTTTTTATTATAAATAAATTACTTATTCAGTTGTAAGCGATTATTTTCTCATGATTACATGTGTTCTCCTTTCCCGTGCTCTTACGTCCAGAAATTCGACATAAAACGACAACTTTGATAGTATTTTCTCAAAGATCTTTTGTATTCACAAAAAATGAAAAACTCCATTCGATTACATAGTTTCTGAATAAGAACACCTGCCAATTCCATGAATTTCAGTACAAAATTAAATTCAGAAATAGGTCACAAAGTACCTGCTTCCTTTTTGAAAAACAACCTTAAAATAAAAACTTAAATATAAGTGCGATGAATCTAAAGGTATCTGATTTTTTAAACATGCAGTCAATATGTATAAACCCCTGCAAGCCAACATGGATATTTATAAACAAGAGCCAGTCCAATAAAAAGAATGATCCTTACCTTGAAATAGAGCCGGAAAGTAAACAATCCGCTAGCACAAAGCACGTGCCGCTCGCTCTCAATATCCGCTTACGACAGGTAGAACCATTAAAATCCCCTGTGAGCAGCCAAGCAAAAGAGCAACCACTTGCTTCGAGATGAAGGCACAATCTGAAGACTCACACAGGTTGCTTTTCGTTCTCGAACCCAATCATTCTTTACCAAACGGCAAGATGCACCTTCGGGGCTAAGCACTTGATTGGCCCGGTTTGCTTGGGAAGTCGTACTAATAACTTGGAGATGTACGAAATAGATTTTTTTTATACTTTTAATCGTCATAGATAGGTTATAGTAAAGTAATCATAAAGTAATACAACTTTCTCTATACAGAGTATTCACTGTCATCTTTGTTCAATGACTAACTTCCAGGACTTAATTTCTAACAAAAATAAAATTGAGTTTAAAAAAATACTAGATTCTTTATATCTTACAGTACTACCCAACCACAGGATATCCTCCCCTCCACTCCACTCGCATATTTCGATTTCATATATTATTTTAAAACATTAAGGTAAATATTCTCGAGGGAAAAAATAAAAATTGAAATAATAAATAATAAAAAAACATAACAGAGTCCTGAAGTTTTGCCCATTTATTGCCCATTATAAACAATTCACCCATCCTTCACGCACATATTTATACATTTTTACGGGAGCTGGGGAATGAATAGGAGAAAGGATGGAATGGACATTCGCAATATTTTAGGCAATGAACGTTTTTTTTTCTCAATTTCTTTCTATTCTCATACCATACTGTACTACCATAGTGTGCTTTAGTACCAAAAGAAACTACGTGGTATTTTTTCATTTTTTGCAATGTAGAATTTCTGAAACTCTGCTTAAGGGTGTCCCGGATACAAAAATCTTCAAATTTTCTAAAAAAAATTATTGCATTTAATATTTCTCTGTTTTATATGCACATAATGACATTTAAATCATGTGTTTATCTTAATTAGGAAAGGAAATATTATTTTTTTTTCGTTTTGGTTTGTTTTCAAAATCTAGCTTTCAAGCAATGATTGTAATGGAAATGACTGTGTGAAAATGTATTTTTCTTCATGATGGGTTTTTTCACAATTTCTCAGATTTAAAATGTTATAACCCTAATGCTGTTAAAGATAGATGCTTTAAACTTGGAACATGTCATTTCTCATTGTTTTACTTTTATCTTGATTCAGAAAATTAAAAAAAATATATTTATTTTGGAAAATATGTTTTTTACATTAAGTTACATTATTTTTTCTCAAATTTTTAATTTAAATATTTTCAATTAAAAAATATCTTTAAAAAAGCTGAATTTAAATTAAAATTTAGATATTTTTGTTTATTTAAATATAAAAAAAAATGAAAATCTTCAAATAATATTTTGAGTTATAACGATTTTAAATTACCTAAATTTAAAAAAATAAAATAAAAAAAAATAAAAAAAAATAAATGAGAATTTTTATCATGTGAGTTTGTTTACAAATGATATGTTTAATCATATTCATAAAAATTCAAAATTTTAACTCAATAAATAAAAATTATTTGAAAATTTGACTCCGACCGAATAAATTTTTTTACATTAGAAGTTGTCATATATCTTACAGAATATAAACAAATAAGATATGTTGTAGTTGTATAAATAATGACATGACGTTAAGAAGCGCAAATTATATAAAATAATACATGTTTAAAAGGCATACAGCTGTTTCGGGACTTCTAAAGTCCCATCATCAGTGCTAAAAAATAAGTGTAAAATGATGTGACTTGTCTTTTGCTTTTTACACTTATTTTTTAGCACTGATGATGGGACTTTAGAAGTCCCGAAACGACTGTATGCCTTTTAAACATCTATTATTTTATATAATTTGTGCTCCTTAAAGCTGTTTCATTATTTATTCATATATAAGCACAAAGTACAATCCTCCCCCCTTTCTTATATTGTAGTTATTTAGGGTTCAATATTTATGATTAAAATGAATGAATATTAACCATTGTGACAAAATATTTTCTGAGGCAAAAAGGCGGGTATTTGAACCTATGCATGATTGGAATTGTTGTGACAATTTGATGTCGTTATGAATGAGATAGTATGATTCAGACGTTGCAACATTTATTTATTAACTAGAGTATTAACTATTTATTTAAACCATATTGCATAGCTTCATAAATTAATAGTTTATGTTAGTTATTAGTATTAAATAGTACTTGTATAGGTTGTTCATTATTAAAAATTATATTTAAGCTGAATTATTGTATTGTAATAAAGATTTTTCAAAAAATTGCTGTTGAAACTTTATGAAAATAAATAAAATTGTTAAAAATAGTATATGTTTATTGATCAGTTGGAGGAAATTAAATTGAATTTTGAACTTGTGTTTAAACAAATCAACATTTGAACTTCCCCTAACATAATTTCATTTCTGCATGCAATGTAAGATACGTTTAATTAATATTAATTAATAAATTGCGCATGAAAAATATTAGCTGTGCCGTACTACAAAGACATTTTTCACCTTCTTTTCATTGTAAAATGCCTAATAAGTGGGGAAAGTGAATATATAGACGATGGAAGTTTGCATTACAAGTTTAAAAAAATCCCTGTCCGCTTGGTCTAAGGTGGAAATGCATCGAAACCAGCAACGTCTGGGTGGGGAGATTGCGAAGTTTTCGGGTGTTTTCTGGTGCGATAACGATAATAAGGGCCACTTTATTACAATATCCCACAGTTTATTTAATAGTCCTTCTTCAAAGCATCACCTCTATAGCAATGTGACTAAATCTGACTTAACTGACTTACATCACCGCCACTCCCCACCAGTATCACGGAAACATTTTCAAGTTCAAATAGCGCCTTGGGAACTAATGCAAAACTTCTCACGTTTATATAAAATTTTTCTTACATATAAAGCATCAAACCATTTTTTTTCACTTGCCTCTTTTTTTCCACATCTATTCGTCCATCAATACCATATGTAACGTTATCTTCATTATCAAATATGGAGCGCCTAAATCAGTTATATGGAAGCGGTTTATGACAATTTCAATAAATTCTCGTGATATTGTCATATTTTACAAAAATTAGAGTCAGTCTGCTGGAAATTTTAATACGATAAACACCATTATTAATAGCATTTTGAACAAGAATTTAGGCCCGGCATTATAGTGAAACACTATATTTTCTTCGACAATTTGATTGACTGCCCTGTTTTCTATGGAAAAAATGTTTGCTGTAGTCTTTCACTTCTTAATGTTTGTCTGATATTTTCTGAAGAACTTTGAAATTATATTATTTCAGTGGTTCTTTTTGCATTTTCCCCCTTAATAGAGTAAACTTTGTTCACGTAAAACACGCTCAACATATGGGAAAATAGAAGTTTGATTTCACTCAATAAAAAAGCTATTATCCAATAACTAATAATTCAAAATAGCAGCGACAACTGAATTGACTGTTCGTAATTTAATGGAGCCTTACAAGTGTCTGAATTCTGGCTGCGTCCCTGAATTTATAAATCATTCGGTGTAGAATGATATGTTTCAATGCGACCCATGTTTATTGTAACAATGTTGTTCCAAGTTGCCCTTTTTAAATAATACAACTTTTGATTTAATATCAAACAACTAATAGAAATTATAACTGTTACTATATTATGAAGGATATGTACTTACTATATTTCTTTGCTTAGAATTTTCAACACAGAATTTATTATAGAAAATTATACTCAAACATGAAGCCAATATTTTGCTTTAGCATAAAATCGAAGCTACAACTAGATCGTAGAAACGTAGGATTCTGAATTGCTATTTGTCTAGAGATTTTAAATTTTCACGTATAATTGCTTTTTAGACATTTTGTGAGAAAGCAGCCTCAATTTCCGAATAATAATATGAGCATTATTTAGTTTGTCAATAATTAACAAATATTAATATTCATAAACAGTGATACATATAAGAGTTAAAAAGAAATACGACCAATTGGCATTATAGTCGAAACTGTAGAAAAGAACTAGTTGAAAATTTTATGTCAAGAGGTAAAAAGTAAAAAAAAAAAAAAAAAAAAAAAAAAAAAAGTAAAAAAAAAGAATATATGTATATATTTAATTCTGATGGTCTAGATAACAGAAAAATCACTAACGTCATTTGATGCAAGATTTGTTTCGAGGTAGTGAAAAATATTTTTGTTTCGATTCATTTCTCTTTTGGAATTTCTACCAAAGTGTCTTCAGAAAAAAAAGCTGCAACCAAAAAAGTAAAAAATCAGTAAAATATTCCACTCAGATAATCTATGTAAAATAAAGAAAAATTATTTGAAAATTTGACTCCGACCGAATACATTTTTTTACATTAGAAGTTGTCATATATCTTACAGAATATAAACAAATAAGATATGTTGTAGTTGTATAAATAATGACATGACGTTAAGAAGCACAAATTATATAAGATATTGAAATATGAAAGAGAAATTTGAAAAGAATGATGACTCCTACCATTGATTTAAAACGAACATTAGTGTCTGCGCATTATTAGCGTAAAATATTAATATAAAACTAGTCTTAAAAATCATTTTCTAGAACAAACATAGGAGAATTACTTCTTTGAACGTCAAATAAACTTTTATTGGAGGTCAAAAAATTAACATTGAACTTTCTGTAAAAAAATTTCCTTTGAAAAAGGTGAAAACATCAGTTGAAACAGCAGTGGTATAATTTTAATGCGCGCGCTACAAATGACCTCACTTTAAACCCGGAAACGAAGGTGATAAAATATTGCTTCTTAAAAGCTATTTTCCGTGTTAAATTAAATAACCTAAATTAAACAATCTCAAAAGTGTATATTTTTATATAATATCTATAAAGATGCAATAAACAAAATTTTATGTTATTTTATGGATAGCTAACGTTTAGCATTGACAATTGTAAAATGTAGAATATATTAGTTAAAGTGTAAACTTAATAAATTTACGATATTTTTACCGTGTGTGACAATAATTTAAAACTAGAACCGCCGAGAATTTTACTCAAGTTTTATAAAAAATGTTTCTCACCAGAATTTTAATTTTAAATTATTGAACTTATTTAATTAGTCTATTTTTCTGCTGCACACATTTAACATATCTTATGTAGAAAATTCTGCTTTGAATTGGCCATTATCAATCTGACAGGGGTCATTTTGACCCCTAACGGCGGTTTTTGTGTTAAGCTTTGTTATTTATGACGGCCGATTATCTACACTAGAGATATAGGCCCTAGGGGGAGTGCCCTTCGCGGGGTTTTTTCTAATGGATCTTAACCCGTATGTAAGCAATGTTATCCAAGGTTCGGAGAAAACCACCAACAATTTAAGCGCAACATATAATTTCAAAATAAAATCTTATTAATTGTTGAAAGTTACTTTCCTTCTCACATGAATAGCAAATTGTAGTTAAAAAATATTTCATAGATTTATGTTTTAAATTTTATCTCAAATAATAAAATTTATCAAAAGAACAAAAATGAATGCGTTTTTAGCAACAGTTATTTACACTGTATTAAAGAAAAAATAATAATTGATCTTGAAAAGTCCAAAAATGAATCTTGGACTTTAATACTATTAAAGCCACAGAGCTTGAAATCGATATTAAAATGCTTATTTAAATTCTGCAGTAAATTCCCTGCCAAAGAGGTTTAACCATTCTTTCTCTTGCATACTTCTGCATGAGAAAAAAGATTTTAAAAAATCTGTGGCCGCGTCTGAAGGGATTTTCTGTATACTTTTTACTCTGTAGTAAGGAATTTAAAATCTAGAGACAGAGTTTAAAAAATAATACCAACCTTAAAAATGTGCGCAGAGTAATATTTTGCTATATATATATATATATATATATAACAATAATCCTAGTTTCGAAAAAAAATTACATCGAGTTTTTATTCGATTTTTATTGCATCAATTTTTTTTTTTTTTTTTTTTTATTGAAACAATTTTATACAGACAGCTCCAAACTTAAATCAACACCAGGGACAAGCACGGACGCTAAGAAATTTCGTGATATATTTGGACCCCCAACATCGCCCAACTAATTCACAAATTTTCATCAAACTTCAGATTCAGATATACCTTGCTAAATATTGCTGATTATGTTTTGCTATAAATAATTGAATAGGTGGCCCTTTTATGTTGCACTTTTCCTGATATCCGCAATAGTCCTATTTCAAGAACTAATGAAAGGAATTTTATACATTTAGAATCCTCATGATGGATATAAATTGTTTTTTAATTTTGACACAGTTGTAGCGAATTTTGAAGTATTAATGTGTATGAGATAAAAGAAAATTTTTTGGGGATTCCCACATCCGACTAGTTCTATATGATTTTGAGGTTTACTATTCTAACGTGTTCCCTATTCATGTTCTCTTTCAGTTAGAGGGAAGAGTTTATTTGAATTTCTTTTCTTTTTTTCCGTTCGTTAGTTATCTGAATGTCTTAGGATGTTAAAACTAGTAATTTGACTAAAATGAAGTATAAGAACGATATTTAGCTCTCTCCTCTTACTTCATTTTAACACTTTACAACATAATTGTAAAGTATTTATGACTTTTGTCAGTATGTCTGTCCCCCCATCACTGTAGTAACGCTCAAAAATATACTCGAATTTCGCTGTAATTTTAATAAATTCCTATTATTTACTGTAGGATGGTTCCTTTTGAAAATGATGATGATAGCATTTATAATTCGTTCGCAGGAACACCCATAAAGTACTGTGTTACATTATTGTCGAAGAAAAAAATCGTTTGAAAAGCATTTTTATCATGAACAATTTAAAACAAAATGAAATTTATAAGCACTTATGAAGTCCATTAACGTATGCATTTTGAGGAATATGTCCATGAGGGGCGGTGGGATATATTTTATCCCACTTAAGTTTAACAAAGAATTGCATGAGTAATACTTTATTAAGTTTTACTTTTATAACTTTGGGGATAAGAGTTGAAAAATTGCTTTTCCTTATTTTAAAATAACTTTTTTTTTAAAAAAAAATTTCTGTTGGGAATTCACGTCACAAACGCAGTTGCTATTTCTCCCAATGCATTAAAGGGTGCAAAGTATTTACAGTACTAAGCTAAAGCTTGGACACCCAAATTTCGGACTTTCAAGCAGCAATATTCAACCCCACAAAAATAATCTTAAGGTTTTCTGAAGAAATTTCCACTTTCTTGAGAAATTTTACGGATATCTGAAGGAAATTTGCAGATTCAGCTTTACCTTAGAAATATCTGCAGTATTTTTAAAGATATTCTTAAAAAAATATCTGCAGATTGGTCCAATTGCCAACAGATTTTCTACAAATTTTTTGCCAATTGCCTAAAAATTTTCTACAGATATTTTTAGTGGGGAGAGAGGGAGAGCGGGATTAAAAAAAGCCTGAATAAAACGGGAAATAACGACAGAATAGTTCCCTATGAATTTTGTACCCGAAACTAAAACTCAGTGCAATACTATAGGTTTTCCAAATGTTTCAAATATTACTTTAATTTTGGATAATTGTTCAGCTCATTTTGAAGCTGAAATTCTTGTTGAAGAAAATAAAAAAAATTTATCTTTGCCTCCAAATTGCACATCGCTAGTAAAGCCTATGGATGAAAGTATTTTGCACGCTTTAAAATGCTGTCATAAAAATTATTTCGTACATGTTAAACATCATTAATAGAGGAAAAAATATATTAGCCTCCGATGCTATTTCTTTCAGACAAGCTAAAAAGTGTCGTGTCAAAAATTGTGGCCGACTTTTTCATAATCTGGCCGTTAAAACGAGACATTCATACAATCTATATATTTGAAAGACCTGGCTATTTTTTTAGTCATCAGCCCTGAATTTTCTACTCAACCGATTTTGATAATTTTTTTTTAAAATGAAAGCTATTTATTTGTAGTTGTGCTCATTTTAGCTATCTTTTAATTTATTTCCATTTTTTATATTTTATATATAATTTTAAATGCTTTTTACGATATTTATTCAAAATGGTGGCAACTCAGTTTAGCTTTTCTCTCGATAATAAAAATTTATTTTCCATTATCACTTTCCACCAGTCAGAAGCTTTATTTCATCAGTGAACATGTCCTCGCATTTAAAAGAAAAAAGTTAATTGTTTTCGTAAAATTTAACCACAATAAAATGATTGCGTATAATTATGCACTAATTGAGGTAAAATATATATATTTACTGAGAAATAATATTAATAATGTAAGTAAAATAACAGAAAATAATTTATGATAAAAATTAATGTCAAATCAAAATTAGAAAAATTTCAAATGAGGAAAATGATGTCATTCAGCAACCAGATAAATGGGAATTACGATATTATTACGCATGCCTTTTTCATATTACTAATAACAGTAACTTTTAAAAAAACATTTGAAGAGAAAATGACGTCTCTATTTAAAACATCGCATTTTTACTCATAACGATATTACATTTCAATATTTCTTTTCATTATGGATACTGAGATTGAGATTTTATTTTCAGATTACTTCAGCTAGTGAAAAAAATGTCATAGTGAAAATGAAATTAGTTTTTTTTTTTTTTTTAATAAAACTATTTTTCTGTGAGTGCATATAAAATAAAATTCTGGATTTCGCCGGCACTCAGATTACAATTTTAACTGAAGATGTGCGAATATTTGTATGCAAAATTGTAACTGGCAAACTTGACATTAAGTTTGGAAATGTATTTATTATATATTGATTCAATAATGTAATTACTTTTGCTTTTTTTTTTAAACCAAATCGATCGGGTCTTTTAAACATTTCATTCGTCGAATTCGACGGGATTCCACTCGTTTTATTGTTAAAATGCATTTCCTTTTTCTCACAGACTATAAAAAAGCGTTTGAACTAAAGAAAAAATCCGTTTTTTGTTTAATCTAGTCAATGAAGAAATAGCACGTCAAATTGTATCTCTTTATTATTCCGCAATTCCAATGTCTCAGAGAGAAATTGCTAATTGGGTATTTCACGCCGTTCTGTTTGCTATTATATTGATAAGCAGAAGAAAAATGAAGTTAGTTCATTGCATTTTAAACGGGGTCTCCCTTCCAAAAGACCTCTATCGATTTTTTTTCTAATCGGAGGCGAAACTGAATTCTGCAATGGCAGAATCTACATCCAACTTGTGTTACTTTTTTGATTAGTTTAATGTAAATGATGCTTTCTAGAGTAATATTTGTGCATGGGCAGTATTTCTGAAGATATTTTGAAACATTTTTGGCATAGCTTATGGCTTTCTTCAACTTTTTTTGGCGTTGACGATCGGGGACTACACTGAGAAGGTTCGCCTTTGCCGAAAGAGAAAAGTTACATTGTATAACTTTTAATGTACGCTAGATCCTCGGAAACGTCTTTTAAAAAATGTGATGTCCTTGAAGTTATAGACGTTGATAAATACGCGCCTGTTTGGTAACACATTACGTGACGGTGAAATTCGTGAAAGTTTTTAACCAATAAACAGAAAAAAGTGATGTTGACAATGAGAAAAAAGAAAATGTGACAATCGATAAAATCACAAACTTCGTGCATGATTGCATTAAAGATCTGGAGTAAAGAAGCTTTATTACCGAAACAGAATTTATGTGTATATGGAAAACAAAAGAAAAACTTCTTAATGAGAAATATAAGTTAATAAAGCAACGTACGTTTGCTTAACTGAAATGTTTAACAGTTAAGTTACAATATGTTCTTAAATTGTATGTTTCCCTAAGCATATGATTTTCTTTTACTTTTCATTTAGTTATGGTTTATTTAATCAAATGGGTTTAATTTGATATTAATAGCTGTTATATAGCATTTTTTAAATACATGAACGTCATATTTTCTATTTTTAAATAGTGAATTTTATTTATTTAATTTTTATTAGAAAAGCAATATTTTTTATGACTAAAAGTTCGGGTTTGGCAATGTCCGCAGGATTCCGAACTTTAGTTTTTTTACTGTATTATTTATTGACAGAATCACACGAAAGAAATTCATTACATAATGTTCAACGAAGATAAACTTTTTGTCGTATATTTGACTTATGTCACAATATTTCAGCTAGACTGAAATTGATATACATGACTGAGTTTTACTATAGCAACGAACTTAAAGTTGATTTTGATGTGCATATTATTTGTCGATCATTTACAAGGCCACAAACATTTCGGACACAGTACTATGCCCGAAGTACTCTCTATTAACGAATAATTGCTGGAAATGCGTTTCAGTTATGATATATGTTTTCAAGTTTAAATTTTGCTTATTACAGGGTATGTATAAATCCACAATTCATATACAGGGTTACACAAAAGAAATTCATAAGCATTACCGAATGTAAGTGGGAATTACTTGTTTTTTAATTGAGTCAAGTATTTTCGAGCTGAACTCTATTTAGAATACTAAGAGAGGTGTGTAGACCCTAAATAACTACATGAAGTGTGTACCAAAAATGACACGTGTAACTAAAATGACAAATGTTACTTAACACATTCGCTGCCGCTCACGCGAAAGCGCGTGATATGGCGCCAACGTTAAGGGGCCATTCACGCGCCAGCGCGTGATGTGGGGTGATGTCCAATAGCCAGTCACGCGCTGGCGCAGGAAAATCTTTCACTGATTCTTTGTTATAAAAAGTAAATCGGCTTCTGGGAAAAACCCACTTCTACAGTGCGGCATTAACTATCCTCATATCTTCACGTTAGCGGCGGTGAACGTGTTAAATGAAACATATAGCATTTTCTGTTCATTTTCATGAACACTAAAAAGAGTTATAATACAATCTATGGGGGAAAATCGTCTACTGTGTATTTTAATGACATTACAGTATTTTAAACATGTATTAGTTTATGAACACCAATTACTTCTTGCACTTATATAACATTTTGTTGCTCAAAAAAAAATTTTGTATCCCATTTATATTTATTCCTGCATTTGAATCACTTTCAGCATGATATTGTGTTACTTTATTTTATTTTCATAAATACACTTCTTAGACTTACAGTAAAATATTTCACAAGAAAATTCACTTACTATCCAGCATTCAAGTTTTTTAACATTTATACCTTTTGAACAATTGAAAGACCTACATGGATCATGATTCTTCTTATTTCAGACAAAAGTTCTTAGAACAATCACATATGGCATGAAAAAGTATGTATAAATGCATTAGCAGAAATTTCACTGCAGGAAATATTCATGTGTAAAATAAACATTAAATTTTGTTGAAATAAAATCACTTGCTGTTAAAGTTTCACCAGTGCTTGAGCAAATCGCAGGCTTGCATTAAGTATAACTAACCAAACAAACATCAATACCTACTTCTAATTATTATTTTCAAATGCAGGATACAAAATATATGAAATTTTTAAAATCGTATTTATTTAATTGGAAAATTGTCATTTCATTATAAAAATATCACTTAACTTCATCTATGAGCTTAAATGTTAAAATGGCTTTCATTGTTTACATTCTAACAGGTAATGCAGATAATAAGATGATTGCAGATTATACACTTCGTTTATTTCACAGAGTTGGCTGTTTTTCACTTTATTATAAGCATCCATATGGATTCATTCATACAAGCTATTGGATTGGAAGGGGGGGGGGCAACTTCCAAATTTCAAGAGGCTCAAAAATCCGGAATATTTTAAAGTCTAAAATTCCTTAGCAGATAACATGCTAAGGCTGCCTTTCTGCTAAATGCATTAGCAGAAATTTCACTGCAGGAAATATTCATGTGTAAAATAAACATTAAATTTTGTTGCGATAAAGTCACTTGCTGTTAAAGTTTCACCAGTGCTTGAGCAAATCGCAGGCTTGCATTAAGTATAACTAACCAAACAAACATCAATACCTACTTCTAATTATTATTTTCAAATGCAGGATACAAAATATATGAAATTTTTAAAATCGTATTTATTTAATTGGAAAATTGTCATTTCATTATAAAAAATATCACTTAACTTCATCTATGAGCTTAAATGTTAAAATGGCTTTCATTGTTTACATTCTAACAGGTAATGCAGATAATAAGATGATTGCAGATTATACACTTCGTTTATTTCACAGAGTTGACTGTTTTTCACTTTATCATAAGCATCCATATGGATTCATTCATACAAGCTATTGGATTGGAAGGGGGGGGGGAAACTTCCAAATTTCAAGAGGGTCAAAAATCCGGAATATTTTAAAGTCTAAAATTCCTTCAGTCTCGAGGATTCCAGATAAAGGTACTGTACTGTAGATTATTTTGGTTTGTTGTCAAAATATTTTCTCTAGTCTTGGCACACCCATTACTTCTCGCTTCAAGATACAATTTTGTTCCTCAAAAAATAAAATAAAATAAAATAAATGCTTATATCCCATTTAAATTTATTTCTGAATCATTTTCAGCACGATATTCTGTTATTTATTTTCATATCATAAACACACTTCTCAAACTTATGACAAATTATTTTCCAAGAAAATTCACTGACGATCTAGCATTCAATTTTTTAACTACTTTTAACTTTTAAGAACTGAAATTGCTGCATGAATCCTTATTCTTGTTATTTCAGAAATGTCTTCAAATAATTTCATATAGTATGCAAAATTAAGTATAAATACATTAACAGAAATTTTACTGAACGAAATATTCATGTGTATTCTAAAATAGACAAAAATTTTGTTGAGATAAAATCACTTAGTGTTAAAGTTTCATCGTTGCTTGAGCAAATAATAAGTTTGCATTGAGCATAACCAAACAAACATAAATGCCTAACTCAAATTATTATTTTTAATTACAGGTTACAAAATATGTGAATTTTCTTAACACTAGAACCGCCATTAGGGGTCAAAATGACCCCGGCCAAAATGATAATAGTAGATTCGAACCAGAATTTTCTTCATAAGATATGCTAAATATATGCAGTACAAAAATAGACTTATTAAATAGATTAAATAGTTAAAAAATAAAATTCTGGTGCGAAACACTTTTTATAAAATTTTAGTAAAATACCCGGCTGTTTTAGTGTTAATCCCTTGAGCTCTGCTGGTAGAATTTTCTACCACATAATTTTAATTCCAGAATGTCACAATGACACCAGGAAATTCGATCAAATATACTTCAAAAATGTTTAATGCATTTTTTCGTGTTTATCGTTAACCGTTTTTTTCTTTGCAAAATATTGGTGCCAATGTGACACTTGGAATTTTGAAGAAATTTACACCCCAGAGCTCAAAGGGTTAAATCACAGTTTGTTTCATTGAAAAATTGTCATTTCATGGGAAAAAAACACATCTTTTAACTTTATCTATGAGCTTAAATGTTAAGATGATGTTCATTGTTTACATTCTAACATGTAGTGTATCCTAGATGTTTGCAAATTACACATTTTGCAGGTTTCACAGAGTTAAATGTATTTAACTTTATTATAAATTTTCATTATCATATCTAATCCGTTTTTACATTCAAATTACTGTTTATAAATTTAAACAAAATACTGACCAGGCCATCTGCACAATCCCTGTTCCCTAGCTATACAAATTCAAGGGATACTATTTCATATATAAAGGTTAACTTTCTTCTTTTCTAAAATAAAAATAAATGTGTTGAATAATTATTCTGAGTGGTCGTTTTACATTTTTTCAGTGTTATTTTGTCACGTACTAATGTAATTGTTTTAAATGCGCATAAAAGAATAATCTATTTTAAAGATTTTTTTCTCATAAAGAGTTTAACTTCCTCCTCATTTATAAATATTAGAAGGGAAACTCCCCTAGGAAAAATTGAATTTTAAGCACTTATTTAATAAATAGTAGCAATAAAACAATATCAAAGCTGATAATTTTATTTTCTCTGGTTGTAAGTATCGTGCTGTATAAATATATTGTATCTATTACTATACAGTAGACTAACTAAAATCTGCAAGTGTTTAAAACCCACGCGTCCTTGAAAAAGTAAACAATAAAATTTTTAATTCTGATGTAGGGACAAAATTAGATTTTTAAGTTTTATATCATTCCGTATGTAAATTATTACGTTATTACTCGATAATATGAATGAACTTATGGTTTTTCATGAAGAAAGTATAAATTTATTTCCGAGAAAAATCAATATATTGCTGATATTACTGGCAATCAAAGTCTTATTAGAAAATATATTTGTGTATTAATTAATCAAGCATTTTTAGTTATCAAGACTGGTCAAATATGAATTAAAACTTCGTAATTGAGCTTTAATACTTCGAATTAAAACTTTTAACAAAATACAAAAAGCTGCCATTTAATAACTCAGCAAATGTAGCTCATAGTGTTCTAATTGTTTTTAAAAACAGTCTTATTTCTTCCTATTCTGAAATTTTTACATTTCTACATGTAGTATGTTTTGAGATCTGTAAACCCTATTTTTAAAGTAATTTTAGACATTCTATTTTTCCACGAAAACCCAGAATTCTGCCTTTTCAGCACTGAGTTTTGTCATCCCTGTTATCAGTACAAATCTGTATTATTTTTTTTTACATTTTTAGGAGGGGAGAGGGGGGATAGTACTGTCGGATGAAATACAACAAAAACGCAAGTACGAATACTGTCACATTATATTTCTTTTTCTCTCTTTTTCCTTCACTTTTCTGTTACCTACTAAGAACCACGCAGTTAGTCTGCGTATAGAAAAAAAAGTGTGAAAACATAACCAGGCACATGCGGCTATCGTCTGCTTAGGTTGAAGGAATGTGGAAGAAATACGAATTTCGTCAAAGGATTCCGAAAAACGCAATTTTTGTCTAAAGAGCGAGAATTTCTTTCGATCGAAGCGATCGCTAGATAGTACAAAAATCAAAAAAGGATCATGGTAAAAATGAATATTTCGTCAGGATTGTGGAAAACATAAATTTCATTAAAGGATTACACAAAAAAGCAAATTTGTGAAAAGGCTACAAAAACACAAATTTTATCTTAGAATCCCAGAGAAAATTCACATTTTGTCAAAGACTAGCAGGAAAAACACTAAATTCGTCAAATCGCCACAAGTCGTATTTTGTCAAAGAATTGTGAAAAAAAAAAAAAAAAAAAAAAAAAACACGAATTTTGTCAAAGGATTGTGGGAAAAGATTCTGTTCTTTTTGCCTTTCAGGTTGTAAATGTTAGCTTTTATTCGTTAAGCTTGTAACATGTCTGTAATTATGTATTATAAATTTGCCCTTTTTTTCTCTCCAAAATAACCTGGGTGATTATTTTAAATTAATGATGTTATATGAATCTGTTTTTGATGAAGCGAATAAAGCTTTTTCTATTTTTAGGAAAATTCTTGTTTGGCATATAATCAGCATGAAAATTTGGACTTTATTTTAATCGCGAATTACATATTATCCGATGGAATTTCAGAAGGTGCAAAAGGGTTTTTGGTATTCTAGATCACAGTTAAGACATCTGAACATACATATTAAGTAAAATTTCTGTTTATATATGAGGACTCTAGAAGCCAAGGGGAATAATTGACAAAATTTAGTTAAGTGTAAAGGCTATCTGAAAATAAGTCTATTTGTAGGTAAAGAGTTATGAGTGATTTTTTAATTATGTACAAAGTTTTAGGGGTTAGTTACTTAACCTCATTCCCGAAACTGTGAAACGCGTGGTGCCCAAGGGGTATAAGTGCAGTTATATCCGTTGGCGTCATAGCTGAAACGCTGCCAACGACATACAAGGCCAGTTCAGGACCCTGAAATCGCCCTAGGAATTTTATCATTTTTAAAGGACGATTGGTACAAAAAGACAATTGCATACCATTTTGTACCAATCAAAGTTTAAAGATAATTTACTTTTTGTGACGTTTTAAACCTTATGAACTAGAGTTGTATGTCATTTTTCAAAATGTTTTTCATCAGTTTTTTTTTTTTTTTTTTTTTTGTTTAGAATTTGCTTTTTAGTGCATTAAACATTAAATTAAATAAATGCAAACTGTTGACTAGTAAGAAAAATTAAATATTAGGCATAGATTGTAAAACACTTTCCAACATTTTCTGAAAACTTTAACAAACTTTCGCTATTTAGTATAATAAAGTGTTATTGTCCATAGCCAAATATGTATTTTAATACTTTTGAACAGCCCTGTGTTTGATCTGTCGTTTGATATATATGAGGACCTCAGAAGCCAAGGGGTACAAGTGACATAATTTAGATTTCGAGTAAATTGAGTTCAAAGTTAAGCATCAATTGTAATTAAATGAATTGAGATAGGAATCTTATGCTTATTTCTTAATGTTCTTTGAACTCTTATTTCAGTAACTGTTTGGAAAAACAGCAGATTAAATTTTGTTTTAAATGTATAACTAAGCAATATTTATCAGCATTCGGGACTTGTACCCTTTCGCTTCCAAGCAGTAAGGAAAAGTGCTTCGGTACAAGTGCCGAATTAATGCCAGAAATAAAAAAAATGTGAAATAAAAAGATAAATTTATAAAAAATGAAGAACAATGTTGATATAAATAAATTAATGGACAAAATTTTGTTTTAATAAAAGTTCTAAAAAGGAAAAATTATGAAATAGAAAAAAAAAATGAAAATACGAAAAATTTAAGGTCAATGTTGATACACTTGAATGAAACAACAAACTTTTATTCTAAAATCAGATTTAAAATTTTATTATAAGTTTTGAAAAAAATTTAAATTTTCTAACACTGTCTAACAAAGGTAAAAAGTGAATATATTTTCAGTTTGTCTGTCCGTCTGTCTGTCTGTCTGGCAATTCGGCCGTCTACCCGCGCTCTAACTCTCGTAAATATACTCGAATTGCGCTGAATTTTTTGGAAATTATTTACGCTTATCCTAGCACGAAGCCTATTTCAAATAAAGTTTCCAGCATGATTAATTTATTTACAGGGACAGCTAAAAGTTTTTCGTTTCATTACGGACTATAGGGAAAAAATCGTTTCAAATGAATTTTAAAGGTGTTAAAGTTTTATCGCGCATAACATGAGGTTCACAGCATTTACAGGGACACACAAAAGTTTTGAAATATTTTATTCTATCCAAAATACTGTACATTATCGATATGGTTGATTGATGGATATAATGCCTTCTTAATTATGATATGCGCTTTTAAGTTTCACTAAATTTATATATATTACATGGTATGTATGAATGCTATATTTGATATACAGGGCTACATAAAAGACCTGGTAAAGGTTACTGAATATGAGTATAATTTACTTAAAGATTGTTTTTAAATAAGTTATGTATTTTTATGATGAATTTCATTCAGTTTACTCAGAAATTTTTGAGGAATACAGATAAAATGATATACAGGGCGACACACAGAATTGGATACATGGTCATCTATGGATGATAATTTCTTGAAATATTATTTCACTAGTCTAAAAAATGTTTTATTTGGAGCTAAATTTTAGCTAAATACTGGCGTATAATACAGGTTCTAAGTATATTACAGGGATGAACAAAAGTATACAAGTATGTTTCCAACTATTAGTACAAAATGCTGAGAGAAATTTCAGACTGTTACGCATTTTCTTCCTAAATTAGCTTTTTTCCATTTATACTGTATATATATAACCGACAGATTAAACACAGGGCTGTTCAGAAGTATTAAAATACATATTTTTCTATTGTCGGTAACATTTTATTACTTTAAATTGCGAAATTTTTTAAACATTTCAGGAAATCTTGGAAAGTGTTTCAGAATCTAAGTTTAATGTTTGATTTTTCTTACTTGTTAACAGTTTGCATTTATTTAATGTAATATTTAATGCATTAAAAAGCAAATTCTAAGCAGAAAAAAAAACTGACAAAAAATATTTTGAAAAACGACATACAACTCCAGTTCATAAGGTTTAAAACGTCACAGAGTGTAAATAATTTTAAACTGTGATTGGTACAAATTGGCATATGATCGTGTTTTTGTATCAATCGACGTTTAAAATTTATGAAATTCCTGGGACGTTTTCAGAGTCATGAACTAGCTTTGCATGTCGTTGGTCGCGCTTTAGCTATATAGACATTAAAGAATACACCTGTACTTATACCTCTTGGCCTCCACGCGTTTCACGGTTTCGGGAAAGACTCAGTTACTTAATTAAAAAATCACTCATAACTCTTTACCTACAAATAAATAGACTTATTTCCAGATAGCCTGTGCACTTAACTCGTTTTTTTCAATTTTGTCACTTATACCCCTTGGCTTCTGGGCTCCTCATATACTGTGTAATAGAAAATTTTAATTTAGGAAGAAAACACCTAATAGTTTGAAATTTCTCTTTTAGCAGTTTATACTAATAGATGGAAACATACTTGTATACTTTTGTTCATCCCAGGAGTTTACCCAGAATCTTTATTATACGCAAATATTTAGCTAAAATTTAGTTCAAACTAAAATAATCTTAAAACTACTGAAATCATATTTAAAGAAATTATCATCCATAAATGACCATTACCCAATTCTCTGCGTTGCCCTGTATATTATTTTATCTGTATTCTACAAACATTTCTGAGTAAACAGAATGAAATTCTGCATAAAAATAGATAATTTAGTTTTAAACAATCTTTAAGTAAATTACACTTATATTCAGCAACCTTTACTAGATTTTTTGTGTAACCCTGTAAATCAACTATAGCATTTATACATACCATGTAATATGTATAAATTTAGTGAAACTTAAAAGCGCATATCATAGTTAAGAAGGCATTTCATCCATCCATCAACCATATCGATAATATACAGTATTTTGGATAAAAAACACTATTTCAAATATTTTGTGTGTCCCTGCAAATGCTGTGCACTTCATATTATGTGCGGAATAACTTATATTAAATCTCATCGACGTGTATCCATTTTATTATACATGAAACGTTTAACTTAATAAAAATATATCGCAAACAATTTCCACTTTACCATTATGTAATTGAATTTTTTTGTGTGGCCCTATAAATGAATATTAGCTTTTCTTTTCACCACATACTTTGCAGAATGCATATTTTAATGAACTTCGTAGATGCATATAAATTTTAATATGTTTGACAGGATGTAACACCTTTAAAATTCATTTGAAGCGATTTTTCTCCCATCGTCCATAATTAAATGAAAAACTTTTGACTGACCCTGTAAATAAACTAATCATGCTAGAAACTTTATTTGAAATAGGCTTCGTGCTAGGATAAGCGTAAATAATTTCCAAAAAATTCAGCGCAATTCGAGTATATTTACGAGAGTTAGAGGGCGGGCAGACGGCCGAATTGCCAGACAGACAGACAGACGGACAGACAAACTGAAAATATATTCACTTTTTACCTTTGCTAGACAGTCTTAGAAAATTTCAATCTTTTCAAAACTTTAAATCTTCTTTTAGAATAAAAGTTTGTTGTTTCATTCATGTGTATCAACTTTGACCTTAAATTTTTCGTATTTTCATTTTTTTCTATTTCATAATGTTTCCTTTTTAGAACTTTTATTAAAACAAAATTTTGTCCATTTATTTATATCAACATTGTTCTTCATTTTTTATAAATTTACCTTTTATTTCATTTTTTTTTATTTCTTGTATTAATTCGGCACTTGTACCGAATCACTTTTCATTACTGCTTGGAAGCCAAAGGGTACAAGTGCCGAATGATGATAAATATTGCTTAGTTATAAATTAAAAACAATTGTTACTCCACTTTTTTTCTAAACAGTTATTGAAATAAGAGTTCAAAGATCGTTAAGAAATAAGCAAAGTTTCATATCTCAATTCATTGAATTATAATTCATGTTTAACTTTGAACTCAATTTACTCGAAATCTAAGTTTTGTCACTTGTACCCCTAGGCTTCTGAGGTCCTCTTATATGTTTTCTTTTCGGTTATGAAGAAAATATGTCATAATTTAATGTTTCATTTTTAAAAAATGGAATATATTTTGTAATTATATGTATTCTGTTTAATCGTTATTACACTAAGTTTACATTTTTAAAGATAAAATAATTGAATATTTAATAAGTGACTATCACATTGCTAGTTAAGCTTAGAAATAACTGAGTGAAGAATGGTTCTACGCTTAACTAGCAATGTGACAGTCACTTATTAAAAATTTAATAATTTCAAGCGTATTTTCATTGCTAGTAATTAATTGAAAAATTAATTATAATTAAATATGAGGAAATAATTTACCTTTTTTTTAATTCTAAAAATGCTCAGGGCTTACTCCGATTGTGTTAAGAGACCATCTTGTGATGAATGATTCCGCAATACAAACAAAAATCTTGAAACGGAACCTAAACAAAATGTGAATTTAATTTCTAATATGATTTAAAAACATTATTAACAGTTTTTTTTTTTTTTTACTTTGGCGCACTTTATGTGTTTTGAAAAAAGTTTGTATAGGACTGAAGATTCTACTTTCAATTTGTGTATTGAACTTTTACTTGAAATGAAAGAATTGTGAATGGATTCTGTTCAACCAAAAAAGTTCAAAATCTTAATAGTATTAACACCTTGACATCCAGGTTTAATTTCGCCGGTGAAGTGTTATATACCAAGGTATGCTGCATAAATATTTGTGTCATTAAATTCACCTTCGACCAGTGCCCTGTTATAGCAGTTGTATATCACAGACCAATTCTGTTGAAATATGCAACCATTACTGTGTAGTGAACGACGGGCATGGTGTAAGTCGTGGTCGTTAATTCAGGAAATAAGAGTATATACGCAGCTTATGTCTTGGAGGTCAAGGGGTGAATATCTTCAGTTTGTGCACTGTATATAATTAGAAAAGGATCTTTTTCTAGTAAAATATTTAGTTTTTCGAGTTTACTATAATTTTCTATGATTATAAGGAAAATTATTGATTGTTGTATCGAAGTTGCGCAAGGTAGCATGCCAGTAGGTACAGATAAAATTTTTTAAATAATCAGAAGTTATAAATTGCAATGTGTCAGTTGATGGCATATAAGCACAGGCATTTGGTCGAAAATAAATGCAAATTTTGGTTTAGTTTCGAAATTTTGTTTCCTTTATATTTTTGGGGTCGCTGAACACGAACCTGGTATTATCCAACAAAATTTATCCCCGGAAACACGTTTTTTTGGTAAAAAATGTGACTTTTTTTGTTTTATCTAAATAACTTCAAAATGATGCCTTTTACATAAAACGTTCACAATACATAAATTAAAGAGGACAAAATTGCCTACATTTTATGTATTTAAAGTTTTTTTCTCTTGTCAATGGTTTAGCCGTGACAGTGCCGCGAAAATGGGTGTGAAAAGCAAAAAATTCTGAAAAAGCGGTAATTATGGTACTGTACGTCGATGAAACGTGAAAAAAAAAAACCATTCTACGAAAATTTTGACTACCTAATAATACTAAATATAATATTATGGACTATATTTTATAATCTGATGTTCTTTGTTTCTTACCTAACTAAAAATAATTAACAAGAAAGAAAAGTCATGCGTTAAGCATAGATTATGAAGCACTTTCTAACACTTCATGAAATCTTTTACAAAACTTCGTTATTTAAGGAAATAAGGTTACTGTATACAACCAAATGTATATTCCAATACTGTTGAACACAGCCCTGTATTTAAATTTCGGTTGATATATAATGGGAAAATTTAGTTTCGCAGAAAAAATGCCTAGCAGGTTGAAATGTCTCTTTCAGCAATTTATACTAATAGATGGAAACATAATTGAATACTTTTATTCAGGCTTGTAGTTTACCTTGTACCTTTATGTTCTAGTTTCTTTCATAACTAAAAAATAAATAAAAATGAGCATATCCCTTATTAAAATGTTCATTTGCTATTACAAAATACCCAATGAATCAGTGGATCCAATGGAAGGGGAAATAGTCATGCTGCAAGGTATCAAATATTTACTATTAAAAAAACTTTTATTTTATAATATTAGTAGTAATAAAAACAGCCACTAATCCCACACGTCTATTTTCTGCTTTGTAGATGTAGGTGAAAAGTAAACCCCCAAGTAAAAGAAAGCGGAAATAGTATTTTTCTTTTTTTAAAGTAAATGTACTTACTAATGTACATAATTATTTATAATTAAATAATGAGTTGTCGTATTTATTGTTAGCAACTTCATTGTAAAATGCAGTCAATCATATAAACTTTAGTATTATTTATAGTCAATCTTTACATAAAATAGTCAGTTTTCATGTTAAATATGTGCACAATGCCGTAATTCCTGTTTTCCAGAATTTTTTGATTTTCCCACCCACTTTTGAATTTTAAGAACTTTAAGAATTAAAGTCCGTGTCAGCTTTTATCAATCTGTTTTAGTTATTTTATTTATATTATTTAAAAACCAAGTTAAGAAATGCTTTATTATTATTATTATTATTATTATTATTATTATTATTTTCTAATCGTAAATGAAGATTTCGATCACAGATATACTAATTTTTAGCACTTTCCAACAAAGTTGAAAAGTTCATAAACATTTGGTTGGTTTGTAAATCTATCCGCTCTCTAACTCCTGTAAATACACTCGGATTGCGCAGAAATTTTTGGAAGTTATTAACGTTTACACTAGCATGAACCCTGTTTCAAATGACGTTTTAAACACGATTAGTTTATTTGCAGAAGCAGTCAGAATTTACCGTTACATTACGGCCTATGGGAAAAAATGGTTTCAAGTGAAATCTAAAGATGTTAAAAACCTCACAAACATATTAAAATTCACTCTCAGAAATAAAACTCTCATTTTTGACGTTTCAAAAATCCTTGAGCCTTATTTCGTCGTTTTTGACGATCATTTCGTATCAAAATCACGTGACTTTTAACGAAACGTGAACTCTCAAATATTTGACGAAAGTGCTTCCTTACTCATGGCCAGACTTGATGAATTTTAAGGAAACTGTCGCGGTAGCTGTTTATAGAAGGACCCGCTATTGTACCTCCCCAAATCTTGCGATTTTAGCAAAAATATATTTCTTGTTTAAAACAGTACTTTTTAGCGTTTTTCAGAAAATAATGAAATGTAAGCAATTACTCTTGCTACATTAATTTTTTTGAGGATGGGGGTATGTTTATTACTATTTTTATTTATTTATTTGTAAGTTGTATTTCGTTTTGATTTCATTCGAAAAAAAATTTACTTCGTTCTACAAAACCGTTCAAAAAGTAAATTTGATCAATAAAATTTCAAAATTCTAAGATCTATTTTATATCCAGTATCTACTTTTTTCACTCAAATTGAAAATATATACATATTTTTTCTCTCTCCCCTCTATAAACAGTAAATTGTTAAAATCTTATCCACCTACATAAAGTCTCGCCTAAAGCAGTAAAATCTCTCCGAATAAGCACTTCATAATTCGTTATTTCTGAGCAACAAACTAACCAGCCCATATTTTAATCATTCCTTAAGCAAATAAATTTCCCCTAGATGTTATTTAATTAAGCCATATTATAATTATTCATTAACCATTAGAAAATCAAAATAATAAATTCGTCTTATTATTTAAAACTTGCAAGATTTATAACAGAATCGATAAAATTACTATCACAATTATAAAAATTTAAACACACACTATAATCCACTATATGCCTTTATAATCATACTTGTCTGAGTAATCTGTGGCGTGAACGTAGGGCATCGGACTGCCACACTGTACGTTATGAGTTCGAACCCCAAGAGTGACGTGTCTTTTTTGCTTCTGTCATTGAATACAGGAGCTTCTAAAAAATTCGATAGATGGCAGCACTAGTCCCTTTTTGACGAAATTTTTTGACGATTTGGTATCGTTAAACGAGTGAGGGAAGTGATTTCATCAATTTGACGAAAAATTTGTTCGGAGCATTTCCCAGGAAACGGTTTCGTCAAAAACGAGGAAAATTTCGTGAAATCTGAGTATTCATTTCTGAGTGTGTTTATATACACTTACGAGGTGCAATAAAGTATGCATTCTGTAAAATATGCGGTGAAAAATAGCTATTATTCATTTACATGGCCACACAGAAGAATTCCATTCCATAATGGTAAAGGGGGGATTGTGTGCGACATATTTTAATTATATTAAAAATATTTCATGTATAGTAAAATTGATCTATGTCGCTGAATTTTAATACAAATTATACGATACAGTGATGCATAATATAAAGTACATAGCATTTACATGGACTTACGAAAGATTTCAAATAGTATGTTCTTTCCGGAGTACTGTATATGTAACCGCTGACGGCTGATGTATGAAATGCAATTTAATTAATTCTAATAAAATTTAATAAATTCTAATTTCACTAAATCTATGATCATTATATGGTGTGTATAAAAACAATAGTTGATACATAGGGCTGCCTAAAAGAGTTCGCAAACGTTACTGAATATGAGCGTAAATTAATTAAAAGTAGTTTTTAAATAAGTTATGCATTTTTATGCTGTACTTTATTCATTTTACTAAGAAATGCTTACAGAATATGTATAAAAAAGAGAGAACCACTCAAAGAATTTGATACATGGACGCGTATGAATGATGATTTCTGTAGTTTTAATCCCTTGCGGCGCAGTGGTTTCATAGATATACACTTAATTTTAATTCCCAAACGCCACATTGGCACCGGCATTTTGTTAAAAAGAAAACTATTGTTTATTGAATGCGTGAAATATAGCGTATAGTTGTTTTCGAATTCCGGTGTCAGTCATTATTTTCAAAACTTAAGCAATGAATTTGTCCTGCGCCGCAAAGGGTTAAAAGAGTTTTAGAGTAAAAAAAAAATTAGTTTAATACTGACGTGTAATAAAGGTACAAGATAAACTACAGGGCTGAAAAAAAGTATTTAATTATGTTTTCATCTATTACTATAAATTGCTGAAAGAGAAATTTCAACCTATTAGACATTTTCTTGAGAAACTAAAATTTCCCATTATATAGTATATATACTTCAACCGACAGGTCAAATACAGGGCTCTTCAATAGAACTGGAATACACATTTGGCTATATACAGTAACTTTATTTCCTTAAATAACAAAGTTTTGTTAAACATTTCATGAAGTGTTAGAAAGTGCTTCATAGTCTATATTTAACGCATGATTTTTCTTTCTTGTTAATTATTTTTTAGTTATGAAGGAAACAAAAAACATCAGATTTATAAAATATAGTCAATAATATTATATTTAGTATTATTAAGTGGTCAAAATTTGCGTAAAATGGTTCTTTTTCACGTTTCATCGACTTATACCGTAATTACCGTTTTTCAGAATTTTTTGCTTTTCATAACGATTTTTGCGGCACTGTCATGGCTAAACCATTGATCAGAGAAAAAAAACTTTAAATGCATAAAATGTAGGAAATTTTGTCCTCTTTAATTTATGCATGGAGGACGTTTATGTAAAAGGCATAATTTTGAAGTTATTTAGAAAAAACAAAGAAAAGTCACGTTTTTTACAAAAAAAAAAAAAAATGTTTCCGGGGATAAATTTTGTTGGATAATAACCAGATTCGTGTTCAGCGACCCAAAAAACAAAGAAAACCAAATTTCAAAACGACACCAAAACTTGCATTTATTTTTCCTTTTTGAGCACCAAATGCCTGGACTAATAGCTTTGATTTTCTTCCATGAATGACTGTGTCACCCTATACAAGAAAGATATTGGATTTAGAAATAATGATTTTATAGCATAAACTCCTGTGACACTTTCTGATTTATTTTCTTTATTTATAGCTGTTCAATAAACCAAAACTGGATCTTAATGGGAAAAAAAATGTTTTACAAACGTTTATGAAAAAAAAAAAAAGAATAAGAAGTTGTCAAGTTGTCAATTTCAACATATTTCATGCAATGCTGAATTAAAAAAATTTTTTTTGGTGTATTACACAGCAAGAGTTCAAATCATTAAGAATATAAAGCAAATATGGAATTTCTTAATAATAGCTGCCTACTTTTCCATAAAACCACATTAAAAAATAAATAAATCTGAAAAACATAGAACGCTTAAATTGCGAAATATTTCTTGTTTTACGCTTAATGGTTTAATTGTTGGATAAAACAGTTTCAGTTAGATAAATTATTTTATGAGTAACCCTTATTAACAGTTAAAAATTTAAAAAGATTTGTTCAACTCGCTTTTAGTTAATTCAATCTGAATATTCTTTGACTATGCACACACAATTTGTTTTTTTTTTTAAATGTGGCAGTTTCTGAGGAGTTTTATATATTTATAGCTATTTACTAAAACAAAAGTGGATCATAATAAAAATATTTTACATGCATTTACGAAAAAAAGCTTTTAAATTAGTCAATTTTAACATATTTCGTACAATATTGAAAATTTTAATGATTTTTTGTGCATTTCGCGGCAAGAGTTAAAACATTAAGGATACAAAACAAAATTGAAATATCTGTATAACTGTCTGCTTTTCCATAAAAACATATTAAAAAGAAGTAAAAGAGGGATGAAGCATAAATTTGGTAGTCCATGGTGATAATTTAGATGATTATTTCAAATAAGTATCTTCCATCTAATTCGAAACGGTTCAGACTGCTCGAATTCAAAACTTTTGGCTTTGATTTAAAGTGCTTTTCCAATTGAGTTATTTGAACGACACTTCAAACAATACAGTATTCGCTCAG